>VWZU01011353.1:516595-580715 GCA_013397095.1 Sterrhoptilus dennistouni
TTTTTCTCCCTGGAAGCTGAACATGGTATTGGAATGTTTTGACTTTGCTGGCACACATGGAATGTAGGGAATGAGCAATGGTTAATCAAGCCTAATGGACCAAGACTACAGAACTTGTGAATGTTTAGAAAACAGACCTCAGTCGACAATTTGCAAGAGGAGATTGATAAAAAGGGCTTGTTCAAAAAGGACTTGTTTGAAACAGCCATAAAAATCCTAACCTGCATGATGACATCAGGCTGGGGTGGGATCAAGAGATGGTCAGTTTTCTTAAGCATGCAAGTCCAGAGAGAAGCTTTTACACAATAAGGACAGTCAGAGTATGTCCAGAAAGATGTTACCATGTCCATCCTTGGAGATTTCCATAACTTGACTGGGTAATATCATCAGTAACATGGTTTGAGATCACACCTTTTGACAGGAGTAGTTATTTGGACAACATAAAATCCTGAAAGTTCCCAACTTGGAATATTCTAGTACCTATTTTAGTTTATTTTATAACTCCACATTGAGAGTGCAGGAAGAGCTATTATTTCCTACTGAAGTCTGGTTGGAATGTAATTGCAGACACAGGAGCAGAGCACTGTGGCAACAACATGGGTTCATTTGTCTGATACAAAAGGGGAAATCCCACTGTAGATTTTCAGAGGAACAGAGAGCAAGTGGGGCATTTTTAGCTGCATTTCTTATACTATTCCATACAAAGATAACCAAATTCCAAGACAGGAACAGTGAGAAGATTTGAACACATGCTATGTATTCTAAAATTAAAGAACCCCCACATTTAAATAACACATTGAAAGACCATATCAACATTCCTTTGAAGATAAATTCTGTTTATGAATACTCAGGTATAAAACTTCCAGAACCTAGAATGCAAACATTAAAACAACCAGAATTATAACAAATATAGGTACAAAAAAGAGGATGAAATCTCTTTGTAAGAATATAATCGTAAGAGTACTCATTCATGTTCAGCCATTCTTTTATTTTCATTCAGTCATTTTATATTTTCAAAAGTTGATGATGCAAGAAATAAGTTGGAAAAAAAAATTCATTACATATTCATCTTACTATCCCATAAGCTTAGAAAGATGTTTCTAAAAGTAAAGACATGAAAGAGGCTAGAAAGACACTGGCCAGTTTAAGAAATACTGTATCAAATTGATGGGTTTATCATACTAATAATATGATTTAATAAACGCTAAAATATTTGGGGTTGAAGAACACTGGGTATATTTAAAGTTCTTTGATAATTATCATTGTTCAAATTGGTATTTATGACCAATTATCTTGGTTTCTTCTACAGAGTTTCAGCTAATATATTAAATAATAGATTTTTTTTTCTTTAGTTAACCTTATCAAAGACTTGCTTAATGAAGAAATGGGCTCCACTATCTGAAAGGGTTTTTAGTCCTTGTGGGAGATTTGCTTATGGAAGACTGGTAAGGAATCAACTGCTAGCAATGTTTTGCAATGTTGAAATTTTAAAAAATGGATATATAAAGCATCAGTAATGTACAATTCTACTTCATGTCTATCTGTATCATCCTTTACACCAGAAACCCTGCTCTTCAAACCAGTTTGCTTTAGTTCAGTTGTAAATGGAAACGATGGCTCAGAAAAAAATATTTGTTTCATTTACAGCTCCATTAACAGTTTAAATAATTGATTCTGCCAATATCATATTTAAAATGAATTAAAGGACAGACAGAATTCCAGATTCTGCTTCTTCTAGGATTTGCTCCAAGTCAGGACACAAGCCAAGAAACAAGCCCTTTTTTTCTATAAAGAAAATTTTCCTTGAGAAATATGCAGAATGAGTTATTCACTTTCCTGCCAAATAGGAAAGATAAGAACACACATATATATGTCTATCCGTATACATGATGTTGAATCATGTCTGCCAGATCAGCTGGACATTTAATGAAAAGGAGTCAGGGCCTGATCCATCTCTCACAGAAATGACTGGAAGGCTTTCCATCAGCTCCTGTGAGAGCTGGATTTAGCCCCATCTGCATGTTTTCAGGCACAAGACCAATTCTCATTTCCTGACCTCGGTGTAATTCCACTGAGGAGGCCACTACTGCAGAGAGAGAGAGAAGAACAGCTTATCAGAAGATTGCAAATATCCACCACATTTTCAGTTAACATTCTAACCCTATTCATTAAATATTTCTATCCACATCTTCCGTGTCATACTTCATTTAAGAAACCATAGAATATACTATTTATTGCTTTATTACAAAGCTTGCATCTGCCATGTTTGCATGGATATATTATCAGGCACATGCATTCATACATGTGTGGAATCCTTCATCTCTGATGCAAGCACAAAAATGCCTTTTGATGTACATGAATAAAGGAGCTATACACTGCAAGCCTTTATATCAGAGAATCATAGAATAGTTTGCATTGGAAGGACTTTGAAGATCAGTCAGTTCCAACCCCCTGCCATGGAAAGAGGCACCTTCCACTGTCCCAGGTTGCTCAGAGCCTCATCCAGCCTGGCCCTCAATACTTCCAGGGATGGGGCAGCCACATCTTCTCTGGGCAACCTGTGCCAGGGCCTCACCACCCTCACAGGAAACAATTTCATCCTAATATTTAATCTAAACTTCCTTTCTGTCAGCTTGAAGTCATTCCCCCTTATGCTGTCACCACATGTCCTTGCAAATAGCATGTGACCATAAAGAATTAAATAGTAGTGCTGACCATCAGACAGATAATTCCAGATTTCCCAAATCAGTCCCTTAGAACGTGTTATTTTCTAAAATCAATGTCATAATTCACAAGATCTGTCTGTTTATCTATTTGCTACTTAACCTGAGGCATTTCACACAAATGTTTCAACTCCTTTAGCTGTAAATGAATTCTCTCCTGAAATAATAGACAATAACCTTAGGGTGTTATTGTTAGAGTAATTTCACAGCAATCTTTTGTGAAGCACTCCGAGCCCTCACAGTTTCTTTCTCGCTCTCCCAATAACCAATAAAATATTTATTCAAACAGCCTGAAAGGGGCGGTGGAGAAGGGTGAAATTTTGTCCTTTGCTTATTCCAGTAGCAGAAGCACACCAAGTGGTGTTTTGTATGAGAGCTGTGTTCTAGAACACAAACCCTACTGGGCAAGTAATGCATTAGATGTGTCATACTTTGTCTTGCCAGGCTCATCAGGCTGATTTGGAATTTGCTGCCTGGGTAGAGTGACTCATATGTTTACTGGCCCTGACAGGTGTGGGGCATCTTCCACACTCATTAAAGTTAATGACTTCAACAGCAGAGAGGGAAAACTGTCTGCTGGTTTCCTCTGAATGTGTATTCCCAAGTTATCATTTGAGAGAGGATGTAACTGGTGTCACCTTTCGTCTGCAATCATAAAAGCAGCCCCTAAGCAAACCCCTGTCCCTTCATTGCAAAAATAACCCAATGAGCTTCACAGGAACTCCTTGTTGAAGTAAGGCAAGGGAAAAAAAAATCTGCTGTACACAGAGCTTTGCACATAAAAGCTGCTTCTTGCCATAAAACCAGTCACTTCCTCACTGCAACAGAGGAATTAACATACTGGAAACAAACCAGCAATTTTATAGAAATATATGCCTTTAAGTAAGCTGTAGACCAGTATTCTCACAATAGGCACCCTTTGGCATCATTTCTATCCCAACAAGCCACAGCTGCTGAACTAGAGACTTCTGACTTCATGTTAGATAAGTAATGAGAAGTTTTAGGCAGCAGTGCCAGAGCCAGTCCTTTGATATTAACATAGCACACTACAGTTTTTGACCAGCCACACACACACAAAAAAGATATGCCTTTAATTTACACTAGTTAGCTAAAAATATTCAGGAGAAAACTTCACAGAGACTTATGCCATGACATTAGACTGTCAACCAAGACATGAAGAGATAGAGACCTCACAGACATCTGTGTATTCACACAAAACCAAGAAATTAGGAGGACTGAATCTTTAACTACAGTGACATCTCTACTTTGATGTCTGTCCAGCCACTAGATCTGCCCTGGTAATATGACAAAGTTCTGTACCCTGGCTTCCACCCAACGAGACAGAAATATTGAGCCAGAGACCTCACAGAAACCTGTGCCTTAATATTAACCTGCCACACAAAATCTCTTGAGCTAATGATCTTGCAAAAAAGGTAAGGCTGAAACCTCTAAAAATAAGGCTGAAGAATTATTGCAGTCTTAACTATTCATCACTTTTAATGTCTAACTTTTCAGAGTCTTCCAAAGCAAAATGTAATGGTGAATTTCTACAGGACAGTTTAATTGAACTGTTATGTTTAGTTTTTTTCATCTTCTGCAGTTCTCACATCAATACTTATTGCTCTCATAAGTTCATAAGATTCTGACATACAGAGGTCTGTGCAACACATCTTCCAACCCAGACTAATGTGCTGTTTTCTGGACAGAATTAGTAAGCAGAATGTTCATTGATGGAAAACTGCTCAGTTGTTTGGAATATATTTCAGCAATTTGGGGAACTCTAATTCAGAAGTTCAGTATTTTTTCCATCCACGTTGGCACAGAAAGGACTTTGACAAAAAATATTCCATGTCAGCCTTTTCATGCTGGATGTCTAAAAGGAGCTTTTCCTACCTTTGTAGTGCTGGATCTTTACATGGTTCCTTATTTTCCACCTGTTCACTTAACATTTCTTAGGAGTTTTTTGGGTCTTGGAGTGGGGTTTTCTTGTTTGGTTGGTGTTTTGGGGGATCTTTGTTTGGGGTTTTTTTTCTGTTTCTTTTTGTTTTACCTTAAATGTCTAATTTAAAATTCTTTCTGTATCTCGGGTAAGCAAGATAATTGTTATATTCTACAGCATCAATGACTGACTTGTTTCCAGTTCCCATTTATTTTAAGCAAAAAAAAAAAAGCTAAACAGCAACTATTTTATTGGGTTGATTCCTCACTAGGAAGGCCAAGAGAGCTGTGTAACGTGTAAGACTACACAGTGCTCTGTTGACTCTCTGCTTATTGGGCAAGATCAAAAATGCACTAAAATAACTGAGAATCTTTCCATGATCTTCTGTGGAGTTTGGTTGGGCACAACAGGTTATAGGCAGGCTCACTGAAATGAAAGATTCCCTGGAAACACTTTACATTGGTGGTCAGCATAAGAAAAGGATAATGAAGTTCTTCCACAAGACGTTTGTTGGACCAAGCCTGAAAACTTGAAAATTCTCCACTTTGGATACTGATTCTCAACTTGTAAGCAAATTAAACTGCTTTTTTTTCCTCCCTGGAAGTTGAAGATGGTTTTGGAATGTTTTGACTTTGCTGGCACATGTGGAATGTAGGGAATGAGCAATGGTTAATCCAGCCTAATGGACCAAGATTACAGAACTTGTGAATGTTTAGAAAATAGACCTCAGTCGACAATTTACAAGAGGAGATTGATAAAAAGGGCTTGTTCAAAAAAGTTTGAAATAGCCATAAAAATCCTAACCCGCTTCAGTCTGAAAATGATCTATCAACTATTTTTCCATTTGTCCTGGAAATGCCATTAAAACTTCACAACTGTGTAACTGCAGCAGGACGAAAGACACCAAGGTTACCTTTGCAAATGAAATCACCATAATAAAAGCCGCTTTCTTCATTGTGCAGCAAGTACCGACATTCTGAGGGATTGCTATAAGAACTCTGTGGCAATTATCCCGGGAATCAGGCACTATTCTACAGATTAGATCCTGAACCACCTGTCAACCCCATTTCTATGCAAATTGCTTTACTTGGAGAGACATGACCTCAAAGCCCTGCAATGGCACTGCAGGCTTGCATTTCACCATACCACGACCTACCAACTCAAAAAGCTAATTAAGAGCATCAAAAAGTGCCTTTTGCAACCTCTGAGAGACAGACAAAAAAATATAATCACAACATAACAAAACACAAATCCCACATAAAAGAAGAGAGAAAGCTGTGTCTCACCTCATTTGAATTTTCTGTTGTTATGTTTTTATTTTTCAGCTTTTTCTGCAGCAGTTTGTTTTCATACTCTGGCCTGGGATGCTCCTGAAAAAGACAAAAAACAAACAAACATGACTATGATTAAAATAAAATCCCCAATATTTCAGGTCACTTATTCAGAAACAAAGCCATCAAAATGATTCAACTCCACACACCTCTTGAACTAGGCTGTCAGATCTGGCCCAGCTTCCCTGATCAATAACCTTCCAGTGTGCCCTTGCAAAATATATTTTTTTCCCAAATTATTGCATAAATTAAGCAAGGTGACAAAAAATTTTCATGATTTTCAAGTGAGCAGTTCATAAACGAGGAAAGTATCATGCATCTCCTCATTCCCACCAAGTTCTGAATTCATTCAGAGTTGGAATTTGGATTCCATCTCCCACATCTCCCCCAAAAAAAGCTATTCCTACACCATTGGTCCTATCATCCCTCTTTACCATAAATAGAACACTTGCATATCAGTCCCATCCAAAAAAAAATGGGTTATTGACATTTTTTAATTAATCTGATAGTCATAAAGATAACAAAAAACATTTTAAATTAATAAATCCTCATGAACAATAGAATGGTGCCTACATGGAACTTCACCAGAATTCCTTGAGACTTACAGGTGCTGTTCATTTTATGTATCTGTACCATTTTCACAGTAGACACAAACCTCACCATTCTCTTTTGCATGTGAGAATATAAACACAGTGAGACCTCCAAAGTGTTTTTTATCATGATCGTGAGATTTTCCTAATGTATTCAAAAGCTATCACTTAAATTTAAAGTGTCATTTAAATAATTGAATTTTAGAATAGTCTGGGTTGGAAGGGCCCTTACATCTCGTTCCAACCCCCCTGCCATGGGAAGGCCACCTTCCACTGTGTAGTTGTTAATGGTTTTGTCGTAATATGCAAATGTTTTTGGTCATAAGGAATGACAAAATTCACAGCGTCTTGCAAACAATCAGGAAGATTTAATTATAAATTACACACTTGGCATGGAAATTGGTTTGTAGTGCCTAACCTACGATAAAAGGAGATGGCAGTGGGCTTTGGATTTTAGGAATGAGATGACAGGGAAGAGAGAAAAGGAGATGAATAAGACAGAGAAAAAGAGATCATCAGCCCTAATTCCAGTGTTGATCCCTGATGGGGTGATGGGATGTCCAGGGTCCCAAGGGGTGCCACCAAGGCTTGCTGGGAGTACCCTCTTCTGGATGGGTTTCTCCCCCTGAGGATAATTTCTTGCTTTCCATGCAAATAAATTATCATGCGTCCTCCATCCTTTCAGACCTTTCTGGAAATGGCCCAGAGGCTTTGAGTGGTCTTGAGTGGTCTTGAGGGTCTTCTGGCCCTACAGTCCATGCCCACTTCTCAGCCTGATTCCTCCACTTTTTTTTTGTTGTGCATCTGTGGACTTGATCAAGATGTTTGCCGTGGAAAAATGTTGCTACCTCCACATGTCCCCCTTCACCAGTCACATTTTGTTCTTCCTCCTGGTGTGCTGGTACCAACAATTCTTGCCTGTGATCAGCAACAATCCTTGTGGCTCCATGGCTCTCCCAATATCACTATTTGAGACACACACAGTGGACACTTCTCTTCTGGGTAACTACACCAGGTTGCTCCCAGCCCCATCCAGCCTGGCCTGGGACACTGCCAGGGATGCCACAGCCACAGCTGCTCTGGGAAACCTGTGCCAGGGCCTCACCACCCTCGCAGGGAACAATTTCTTCCCAAGATCCAATCTAACCCTGCTCTCTGTCAGTGTGAAGCCATTGCCCCTTGTCCTGTCACTCCAGGCCCTTGACAAGAGTCTCTCTCCATCTTTCCTGTGGGTTCCCTTCAGGCACTGCAAGGCCACAATGGGGTCACCCCAAAGCCTTCTCCTCTCCAGGCTGAACAATCCCAATTCCCTCAGCCTTTCCTTGTAAGAGAGATTCTCCATCGCTCTGATCATCTTGGTTTCCCTGCTCTGGACAACATGTGGAACTCCAAGAAATAGCGAGGCACAAGTAAACTCTAACATTAATAAAGCAGCGAAAAATGGTGGCAAGCTGGATGGGAAAAGGACACACAAAGATACAATAAGCATTTTAAGATGCTGTGGTCAACACCTGCATCCTGATGCTTTTAAAATTTTTACTGCCTTGTGTTGATTTGGTTGTTTGCTACAGTGCTTCCTTACATAGTGATTCAGTGTTGGATGTGACAAACATCTTTAGACTTAAATGAAGAAAGGATGAAGACACCTGGCATGGATGGATACCTGAGAGGAGACAGCTTGATCAAAGTAGGGAAAGGAGATAAGAAACTGAGGAGATCAAAATATATTATACTGCTGCAGTCCTGGATTAGTTTGCTTCGTTTTGTTCTCTTACTTTCTGCTAAGCAAAGCATTCTGAGAGAAGAGGGGTAGACTCTAGAGGTCAGAGCAACTTTTGAAAACCGATTGGAATGAAAACAAGGTAAAATAAGGAAAATAAATGCCAAGCAAAACATTTTATGCTAACTTATTTTTTGCTATTACCAGTTTTGCTCTGAGTGCATATTCTGTTCAAATTTGGCCAATTTATATTTAGTTTTCCTAGTAAGACATTCCAGTGTCCTTTTAACTGCCTTTCATACACCTGGATTGGAATAGTATTTATCTGTCTTTGTTGAATCTGCCAAGTCATCTTACCCTTGACTGAACAGACCACAGAGCTCCCTGGAATGCATTTTGTATATATGTCTTTTATGAGCATTTTGCACAAAATATTTCTTTACAGTCCAGACTTAGGGATGTTAGACCCATGCATCCCTGGATGTGAAGGGACAATTCCACCCAGCTGTAAAAAGAATGTGATCCAGAATCAATTCTTTGTCTGAAAATGGGAAGAGTTCTACACTTAGGACAAGCTAGAAATAGTTGTGATGACCTCACAAAGTCCAAATGTCTATGTAGGGATAGATCTGAATCCCAGGATGCTGGAAATTTGCCAGTACAGCTGCCAGACACTTATTGAAAACCATGTGAGCCAAGGTACTGGGAGGTCAAATGAGTGCTCTGAGTAGAACACAATATTTCCCATTCTGAAAACAAGGAACCAAAACATAAAATTTCTACTCAGGCAAAATTCATGTTGGCATCACTGGAAATTTTCTCTGAGAGTGGTCTCCAGATTTGCCTCAAACATACACACGTGTATCCACTACTCATTAAATTAAGCCTCTGTAGATAATGATCCAGTTTGATAAGAATAAAGAATGTGAACCAATCTCTCCTTGTTTTCCATTTGATTTAAAAAGAAAGTGATAATGAAATTTTACAAACATGCATGACAAACACATGGAATGTATTTATAAAAGAAAAAATAAAATTAGAACCTTAGAAACTATCCCAGATTGGACAGACCAAAGGAGTTTCTAAAAAAATAAGCCATATACTCTAACTAAAGGCAAAGACCCACCACAAAGTCCTTGAACAACCTTATCCTAACATCCTGAACACAAGCAGAGAAGTTAAGCAGCGCACACTGATGGGAAGGAAGGTTTCCACAAATAAAAATTGGAATGGCCCAGCTGCTGCCCTAAAGCAAGATGGAAATGTAGAATGAGCAGAGTCCAGCTGCCCTCTGCTGCAAAAGGGTTAATTATTAGAAGTTAAGGACTTAAACCCTTTATTTCTTATGATGGTTACATAGGATGACTTCTCCAATTGATGAGAAGTCTAAGAAAGTGTTTGTCATTCACACCAATGTTCTGTTTAGACTTCACTATTAATGGGATGCTTGTCCTAGGAAAAGTAGTTTTATATGTCAGCATGGAGTCACTGATAGATGATCACAATCCTTTAAGTCCAGATCACTTTCAAAATAAATCTGATAAATGAAAAATTAAAGCAAAAGCTTGAATAAGTCATGTCCCATTAACACAAGTTTAAGGCTGTTAAAACCTACTGAGCAAGTATACAGGAACTCAGTTATTAAAGATATTCTAGAGCAACATAAAACAGATTTAGCCAAAAGAAACTAGGAGGTTCTATTATGGGATTATATTTGTCAGACAGACAGGGAGATTTTATCCCTTATTCTGCTTTCATTGAGCAAGAACAATGGCAATTCTTTGGGCAAATACCTGTAAAACTAAATTTTGAAATTTGGCCCTAGATTTTGAAGATCTCTAAACCAAATGCTGCCATTTCAATGGCAGATAACGTATTTTGTTGGTAACTGTAGCAGAATATAGCATCACTTGTGGTTGTTCATTATGCAATTCAAATCCAATCCACTTAAATACTCCTATACTGATGAGTGGAATTGTGTAAAGAGCAGAATCACAGGATGGCCTGGGTTAGAAGGAACCTTTAAGGTTATCCCATTCCAACCCCTTGCCATGGCAGAGACACCTTCCACTAGACTAGGCTGCCCCATCCAATCTGACTTTCCAGGGATGGGGTAGCCACAGATTCTCTGGGAAACCTGCGCCAGAGTCTCACCACCATCACAGGGAAGAATTTCTTCCCAATATCCAATCTAAACCTTCTCTCTGTCAGAGTGAAGCCATTCCCTCTTATCCTGTCACTCCAGGCCCCTCTAAACAGCACCTTATTCCACATCTTGTGTGTTCTCCAAGGGGCACTTCCCTGGCAAATCCTGCTTATCTGTCTGGACATCCTGAGTCACTGGAAAGGAGGAGAGGAACAAAGAAAAACCTCAGGGTGGTCCCTGTTCCTAGCAGGGCAATAAAGACAAATGTAATGTCTCTGAACCCAGGGGAGGGAAGAACTTGTGCCACCCCAAGTGGCCTTAGAGTGGCCCACGCCAACACCTGAAGGCATCAAGACTACCAATAAAAAATCAAACACTTTTGAACCTTGAAGAAAATTCAGTTCTAGAAAGGCCAGGTGAGGTCATTACAATGGAAAAGGAATAAATGAAAGTAAATGAGACCATGTCGATATGTCTGGTAGAAGAGAAATAAAAGAGGAAAATGTACTAAAGTCCCAGGATGTGCTGGCACATCTCTGAATCAACAGTCTGGGACTGAAAAAATGTAATCATACACTGTTACCTACTTCTTGGAAAGCAAAGAAATTTTCACCTTTGTTCTTACAGCTTAGAACCTTAAACATGTTTAAAGTGTGCCTTCATGTGTAATCTTTTAGTGCAGCAATACCTGGTACTATACAGTTTCCCAAAGAGCTGAGGGATAACATTCATTCTTCAGCCTTCCTTCCCCAACTATCCCAATGAAACTCTCATCCTCCTAAACAGTGCTTTGGTTCTGTAACTTCTCTTCTTAAAGAAATTGACAGTCAATAGCTTAACTCCATCTAGTCTTAAAACTCCTAAATTTCCTGAGCATCTTCTTTCTCCCTTTCTTGCTATATTTCTCCTGGCAGGAGGGTGGAACAAGAGTATATTTAAGGTCCCTTCTAACCCAAAGCATCCTGTGATTCTACGTGGCTCTGAAAATATTTTGGAGCTAAGACTGAAAGAGCAGAGGCTTGTTCATCTTAAACAAACAAGGGTGACAGTAATATGATATTGTGTTGAATTATGCTGAAAAGAGGACAGAAGTAATCCCTCTCTTGATCTTTGAAAGATAAAGTAAGGGGGAAAAAAAGAGAGAAAAAAATTAACATGTAGCAAGGAGATTTAGAAACCACTAGGAAAAGCTTGTTAGCAGTACAGATAGAGAAGCATTAGAGCAGATTACCTAGGGAGAAATTGAAATCTCAACTGCTGGATTTATTTAAGAACAAATTAGACAAATATCTCTTTGTAATGATTTAAGTAGAGTTGATCCTACAACACACTAGGGATGGCCCCTCAAGATCCATTCCAGTTTTATTTTATGATTCTAAGTTCCTAATTCTTCAGCTTGTGCTGAGATTTATCTGGCACTCCTTCACTTGTCATAAACAAAGGATTCTTGCAGATCCCACTGTTCCTGTCCACAGACTTTTACCACTTCAGGCCTCTTCATCACAGGACCTCACAAACCTATAGATTATTTCATGACATTTTACAAATATTAAGCTAAACATGAAAATTTTGCACTGTGTGTGATGAACTTGAATCACAGAATGTGTAAGTTGGAAGAGACCTTCAAGATCATCAAGTCCAACCCAGCCCTAACACTTCAACCAGACCATGGCACCAAGTGCCACATCTAATCTTTTTTTTTAACACATCCAGGGATGGTGACTCCGCCACCTCCCCTGGTAGACCATTCCAGTACTTTATCACTTTTTACATAAAAAATCTTTTTCCTAATACCCAAACTATATGTCCCTTGGCACAGCCTGAGTCTGTGTCCTCTCCTTCTGTCAGTGGCTCCCTGGAGAAAGAGACCAACCCCCACCTGAGCACAACCATCTTCCAGGGAGTTGTGGAGAGTGATAAAGTCACCTCTGAGTCTCCTTTTCTACAGGATAAACACCCTCAGCTCCCTCAGTTGTTCCTCACAGGGTTTGTGTTCCCAGCCCCTCACCAGCCTCATGGTCTCCTCTGGACGTGCTCAAGTGTCTTAATGTCCTTCCTAAACTGAGACACCCAGAGCTGGACACAGCATTCAATGTCCACCCTAAACTGAGACACCCAGAACTGGACACAGCACTCAAGGTGCAGCCTCACCAGTTCATCAACATCACTACCATCCTATATCATGAAGTCCATGAGGTCAGCTCACTTTTCTCCTATGGTGTTTGCATTCTCCTGTTTGAGCTGAGCTCAGCTAGCAGAGACTTTTAGATGGCTTGTTCCTGAAGGAACTATTCTGGAACATGAAGAGAAGAATTGGATTCAAATCCTCTCAGCAAACCAAGACAGTTCTGAATTACTGAATATGACCCTGTTCTAGAGACATCTCAGTATCTACTGCCAGGGGAAAGTCCAAAGTCTACCTGCTCTTAGTATGATGTTTATTTATGATTTTAGTAACTGCACTGCCTTTAGTCAGGGTTAGAAATGAATCCTTGTATGAGAGACAGTCATTAGAACAAACCAAAGGACAGAACAAGGAACAAAATTAGGGACACTGTAAGTACCAGTGAACAAGTACATCTCATTTTCAGTTAATTCAGGCATGGCTGTAGACCCCATGGCTCATTGGAAAGCTCTTTCTGAAGAAACCCATGGCACTTACTGTTTTGAAACAGCTCTATTGGTGAGCACCTAGAGCTTGGGATGATGTACCTAAGTCATCACAGATGTCACCCTGCACGCAAAAATTGCTGATGGTACTGTGACCTGTGGCTGTCATCATCACAAAGAATTCTTGTCACACATAATGAATTAACATGGCAAAGTATTTATTCAGTGTCATTGTGTTACTGCACACTATAGAATGCCATATGGGCAATCTCAGCAAAACATGACCTGCTCTTACCTTATAATCCTTTTCAACAATCATTAACTTCAGAGTGCTGAACAGTAAGATATTGGTGAGGATATCTTAAATAAACATTGATACTCAAAACTGTATCAGTTAAAGTCCTTTATCTAAACAGCTACAGACTGCACTAGGCTGGAGAACAGTCAATGAGAAATCTATACATCAGTGCTTATATAATATGCATCTATAGAATAATTAACACAGTAAATTTGCCCAAGGAGAGGAGACTTACTTCTTCTTCTTCCAGTCCAGTTAGATCCCAGAAGTAACTCAATCTCATCTGCAAGCGCTTCCATTGTTCAAGGAACATGGTAGCTTTAAAAGAAATTAAACTATTTTAAAAATAGTAAATCCAAAGCCTTGAGGCAAACATTTCTCTTGCTTACAAGCTTCAACTGATATTTGAATCTCATTAGAGTAGACCCTTTAAAATTAAACACTAAGAAATAGCCTCAGGCCCACTTTTAAAGAAAGAATTCAAGCAAAGCATGGGAACAATAATTACTGTATTTTATAAATAAAATACAGAAAGATGGAACATGGGTTGTCCAGAGATACTGTTAGATTCTTGTCAGGGAATGGAACTGAGCCCATAACTGTGGATATCCATGGAAAATATGCTCTCTCTTAATTCACCATGAAACATTCTGAGGTGGGTTTAGGCTGCTACTGAAATAACTAGGATCCCCAGCAAGATGTAGAAAAATATATTTTGAATTATATTACAATGGTGTGGTTAAATGCTTTTGTCCTTCATATACATGATGATTTTGCCCTAAAAGACTGGTCCCTGGTTCAACTTCCTGCTTTTCCTTTTTTTTTTTTTTTTGCTAATAAGAAGGACCAGATATTTACTGCTGTCTCATACTTACATTTTCCTGGTTGTCCTCTCATAATTGCTCTTTTCCTAGTTGGTCATAATTTATGGACTTAAAGATTTATTAGAAATAGCACTTATAAATCTTGGGTTGTAGACACTTATTTCCCCATAACAATATCAATACTAAACCAGTACATGCCAACTAAAAGCACCAAAACTCTACCAATAAAAGCTATACCTATAAACAGCTGGGGGCACTGTTTTCCATTTTCTTATGCTTCGCCCCACTTTTTCAGTAGGTGAAAAGAGTATTATAAAAACACAATAAATCTGCTGTTAGACCACAGCAGTGTTTACATCACTTTGAACATCTCGTAGATAGCCACACAAGACAGACAAGAGTGGAGAACTCAGCTTCCCTTGACTGCATTTACAGTGTCAGATAACACTGAGAAAAGTGGGAACTCTGTGAAAATAACCTGGCTCTTACAAGTCATAATAATATGACAAGCCATAATCTATCCCAACAGATAGCTGCAAACATTTTCTTCACAGGTATCATCCCATCATATAAGAAAAGTATCATTTAAAGACAGGACTGGCAGCACACTGAAAGCAAATCCAGACATTAAGCGACTAAGTTGCTATCTGTGTTCCTCCATTACAGAAGAGAGAACATATAAAAGCTATATTTAGCATGGTTTGAAAACTCAAGGGTTTTTAGATATCCTAAACACAAAAACATTTGGTTATTTTATAGGGTGCTATTACTCATTCCATTCTTTCCTGTTATATGAAAACTCAGTTCCACATTTAGCTCTGTAAGAACGTACTTGGCTTGATGCAGCAGCTGCTCTGAAATCAGCACGTCTGCACTGACTAATACCAGCAGAAAAACTAAACTGACAGAGAGCAGGTTTGGGTTGGATATTAAGGAGAAATTCTTCCCTGTGAGGGTGGGGAGGCCCTGGCACAGGTTTCCCAGAGCAGCTGTGGCTGCCCCATCCTTGGAAGTGTCCAAGGCCAGGTTGGATGGGGCTGGGAGCATCCTGGTCTGGTAGAAGGTGACCCTGCCCATGGTAGGGGGTTAGAACTGAATAAGCTTTAAGATCCCTTCCAACCCAAACCATTCTGTGATTCTTTAAAACTTCTTATAATGGCATCTGACACTGAAATTCAACACCAGGACACCGGTGACATCAAGCCTAGTGAGCCAGGCATTACTGTGAATATGTCACAGTAATGGACAATTGCAGCAGAACTGCTGGAATCCCAAAGACACCTCACAAGGAATCAGGTTCAGCTACTAAAAGCACGATTTCTTTTGAGATATTAACTATAGGAAGCCTTCTGCTTTCTAAAGAATGGGAGAAGACCAGTAAGGCAAAAGAATTCTTGTGCCCAACACGCTCACAAAATGAAGCAAAACACAGTTTCCTCTTTTAAAAATACAGCTGAAATAGGTGTATCAGTGAGCTCTGCCATTCAACAGATTGAGCTCTAGATATAACCAACACAGCCTCTAATACCAAGGCAGCAAAATTTGGTGTAATCTAATACTTAACAGGCAGGCTGGGCAGAGTTAGTAAAGGCTTCATTATTTCTCTTTTCTGCTCTTTGTGTGTGCCGGCTGCATTTTCTTGAACTGACAAGCTCAGTTATCATGGTCCCAAGAACAGACTTTTCTAATCTGTGGGAAACATTTTTTGGAGGAGGGCTACAGCTCCGAAAGAATTTTGTTATTCTTACATGCCTTTTTTTAAAAGCAGTGCATATGGAACTTTTTCTCCTGCTCTGTTCCATAACAGATTCTACTAATTTGTCTTAGTGCAAGGATATATCAACGTTTTCTTTTGCACATTGCATTCCTGATACCAAAATATGATTGTTCTGGATGAGGTTCAGTGGCAATTGTCATTTGCATGGGTGTAAATTTTCTCTGTCAGGAAAATTTTATTTTATTTATCTTAAGCTTCACAGCGGCAGGTGACAATTAATCTGCCAGTCTACCCTGTAATCTGAAGTAGTAAAATAAATTATTCTGAGAGAGTATAAATTCATCCTCTTTTTTTCTATTTCTCAGTCATCATTCTCACATATTCTCTAAAGTTTGCTCTAGGGCTTCCAGGAGCTAAATAAAATATACTAAACTAAACTAAATAAATGCTTCTTGCTTCCATGATGCATTCTGTCTGTAAGTTCCTTAAAAACCTTCTGCTGTCTTCACCCAATGCCAACACACCAATCAGTCCTTTCTAAAACAAGCTGTAAAATCTTAATGGGCTTGCAAAGAATAACACACTGGCTGCTGAGGGATGGCTATAACACAATAACATATTTGCTCAGTTTCATATTAAGGATGACAATTTCATTTTGGGAACAATGAATAGGGAAATAAAAAATCGTTTTACAGTAGCAATAACACATTTAACTTTCACAATAAACAAGCTCTGGAGTAAAGGAGAGCAAAAGACCAGCAATAATTCATGGAAGCACAGTACACACACTTTTCAGGGCAGAGGTGAGGCCAGAAACAATAAGAGTAATACTACAATGCATTCATTCATATTTATGAAGTGTTTTGATATTCTCATGGAGACAGGGATTTTTGCCATTAAAGAAAAGCAAGTTTGTTTAAATGGGATATTCCAAAATATATTATAATTAAAATTATAATAGTCCCATTGCTCTTGGAATCCTGTAAAGTTTTGATAAAATTATGTGGCTGAGTTGTTCCACAAGGAAGTGGAACTTAAATTAGTGGAGCTTAAATTAGACCCTTTCTACACCATACCAGTCCTCAAATACATTCTGGCCCCAAATGCAGAAAGTATTAAAAGAGTGTGACATGTTGATGGAAAATGAAGAAAAATTAGGAAATACATGGAAAAGTTTAGAAGTGTCATTAATGGCACAATTTCCTCTGTGGAGAAAACGGCCTCAAGATGTGCCAGGGGAGGTTCAGGTTGGACATCAGGAAGAACTTCTTCCCATTGGCATTGGAAGTGGCTTGCCCATGGAAGTGGTGGAGTCACCATCTCTGGAGATGTTTAATAAACAACTGAACATGGTAGTCAGGGCTCTGGTTTAGTTGACAAGGTGGAGATCAGTCAAAGGCTGGGCTTGATGATCTTGTAGATCTTTCCCAGACATGATGACTCTGTGACTCTAAACACGGCAGTAGAGGAAGAAAGAAACATCTTTCCTTCCCTGAACTACACAACTCCATTTATTCCAGAGCTTGTTGTTGATAGTGATATTGCTTTCCCCAGTCTCAACACAGACAGCTCTCCCTGGCCTTCTGAGGATCTCCAGCTTCCAAAAGCCATAGAGGGATCATGTTCAATCAAACAGCACTTTGCTATTTCTGTGATGAGTCCAAGCATCAAATGTCACTGTTAACTTGCAGAGCAATACTCACCCCAGAGAGCCATGAAGATGGAGAAGAAAACCGTGGCAGGGTTGTCAAACAAGTGACTGGCTCGAGCGGTGGTACAGGCAGAGCTGAGGTTCCAGTAATCACAGAACTTGTCACACAAGGGGCACATGGTGAAGGCATTGCGTTGGTCACACATCTCCCTGCTGTGACAGACAAGGACACAGGATCCTCTGAGTATTCCAGCTCAGAAACTATGGATGTGCAGTGGTGATATCGAGCAGCACATCACAGCTATGATGAGCTGTCTGCAATATATGTGGCCTGCACCTGCAGAGATCAGGAGCTGTGTGTTTCCTCGAGGTTCATTGCCAGGGAAAGTAATTTTTAAAATCATTTTAGGCACCTTACCAACAGGAAAATGATGCAACACTCAACCAGACCGATCACTGCACTGTGTTAGTGAGTTAAGAAAGACAACATCACTGAAGACTGAGGTTAACCACACTAAAAAAACCAAAATTTGCATCTCTGCACTCAGCTACATGATTTAATACAGATCAGATTTAAATCACTGAAAAGAAAGGCTGAAGTGGTCACAAAGGAAATTCAGTGCTGTTGTCAAAATCTTTTTATATGGTGGCACAAAAATCTGAGAGAAACTATTTTTTACAGATTTTAAGAGTCAACTATAAGGTTTTATTTTGATTCTCGGTCGTATTTGCTATGTATGTATTCAATTTCTAAAAACCTTTGAAAAAAACATTATCACTTTAACAAGTCAAACTTCTTGTCAGGGCTGAGAATGCTTTCAGCATTTTCCATAAGGTTTGGATGTGAAAGCCTTTCAAACCTGCACAGTCTCACTTGGGTGAGTTCAGAGTTGCCACATTGTTCCAATGATAGCTGGCATATGGTGATTATGATTGTTCCTATATGGACCATCCTGAAATAGGTTTTTCCTTATGACTTCAAATGGAAAAAAGGACTATTCAAGCTCTACTATGAATATGTTTATATTATATGGTTTGAAAAGCATGCAGCTGTTTCCAGCTCTCGTGTTGTTACAGTAATTCTCTATTTCAAAAGGCAGCAGAGGGTGCTGCAGATACATCTCAGCCATAAATCTCACCACAGTTTAAATGTTAGCACAAGCTTTCACTCCAACAAGCACCAAGATTTACTCAGATCAAGCTAAGAAAACAGACCCTGCCTCGGATGTGGTGCTGTTCATCATTTACCTACCATTAACCTTGTCCTACTACAGTGATTTTAAAAGCTGTCACTTCAGGGACTGTCATGAGTGTGATCAGCATACAAGTACTGCAGCATCCTGTCTCCAGCAGAAGTCAGACACAGATAACATAGAGGAATGATTTTATTTTTCACTGGGAAGAAAACATTAACATCTCGGTGTCACTTTGGCAGTTTTCGTGTAGTACATTCTCCTCAGGATACACAAAACTCAACATTATTTTGTGTCTAGAAGGGGAATACTGTGATGAGCAAATATAGAATCATAAAATGGGTTGAGTTGGAAGGGACCTTAAAGATCATCCAGTTCCAGCCTTCTGCCATGGGCAGGGACACCTTCCACTGTCCCAGGGTGCTCAGAGCCCCATCCAACCTGGCCTGGGACACCACCACGGATGGGGCAGCCACAGCTGCTCTGGGAAACCTGTGCCAGGGCCTCCCCACCCTCACAGGGAACAATTTCTTCCCAAGATCCAATCTAACCCTGCTCTCTGTCAGTGTGAAGCCATTGCCCCTTGTCCTGTCACTCCAGGCCCTTGTCAAGAGTCTCTCTCCATCTTTCCTGTGGGTTCCCTTCAGGCACTGCAAGGCCACAATGAGGTCACCCCAAAGCCTTCTCCTCGCCAGGCTGAACAATCCCAATTCCCTGAGCCTTTCCTCCCAGCAGAGCTGCTCCATCCCTCTGATGCCCTTGGTGTCCCTGCTCTGGCCTGGCTGCAGCAGCTCCCTGTCCTTGCTGTGCT
Organism: Sterrhoptilus dennistouni; assembly: GCA_013397095.1. NCBI lineage: Eukaryota > Metazoa > Chordata > Aves > Passeriformes > Zosteropidae > Sterrhoptilus > Sterrhoptilus dennistouni. The sequence continues at coordinate 536,149 of VWZU01011353.1, forward strand.
GGGATCCCAGGGCTGGATGAGCTCTGCAGGTGGGGCTGTGAAGAGATGGGCAGACTCACATCCCTTGATCTGCTGCCATTTGCTAAGTGTTGTAACTATTGTTCATCTTACTTGTACAAAAGATCTGATTTTAATGAGAATAAAGTGTTCCAGGGGTCATGGACAGTGTTTGCATTAATTTCACATAACAACTCTCTGATTGAGCAGTGAGCTATGTGCACTCATAAAAAGCCAATGAATATCTTAAAAAACGAACTCAATACAGTGGACTCACAACACATTTCTTTTTCAGGAGGTGAGACACTGACCAATCAAATAAATGTGTGCCCTTCAAATACCTGTTCAACACCTCTGTGCTTGTAATGCTCTCAGGGTTGGTAATGATACATCACTGCTCTTTAGACAAGCTAAAATTCTCACTACACATTATTAAGAAAAAGCACAGTCTTATAATTTTCAAGTAACAAATCATGGATCACAGATAAGCTTACCTTGGAATGTCACTTTCAATGGTTATACATCCATATAGAAATACAATAATCCCAATCACTGAAGATGGAATGAGGAATTCTGTGTATAAACCCAGCCATGCAAAATAAAGTCCTATCTTTTCTCCAAAATACTTCCTGAAAAATAGATAAAAAAGAAGATAAAGCACACATCAAGGGTATCATTTTCAAATGTGTTTTACAGCTACTAAACTGTCCCAGAAAGTTAAAATATGAATTGTGAAAGACATGAATGAAAACCCTGAGGATCTTGAAGACAATAGGAACAAATGAAGGGGATGGTTTAGGCATTTGGCAGTTTGGGCTTCTCTGTTCTGAAAAGTTAGTCCTGGGTCATTCTTCTGAGCTGAAATTAAGCAGGTATCATTGCAATACATAATATCTGTTCAGAGAAGACTGTGGTCTTTGCATCTGTGGAGGAAACATCAGAAAATACTTGGCTCCTCAGAGGAGCATGTCAATTTTTGCCTCTGTTGTACTCCTGGATTCAGTTAGTGAGAGTCATAGAAATGACATCTATGGGACCAGACTGACAACATCCTCTAATATCTTAAAAGATGACTAATCTGGAACTGCTGCCTAAGGAGGAAAGTTTACTTGCACACTTATCACTGGCTTTTCAGAAAGAATATTTTTATCAGGTTAACAGCCCCTGGACAGCTGGTTAGAAAAAACAGTGTCTGCCCTGAGAAACAGCCAACTGCACATGTTGATAAATAAGTGGTGGAACTCAGCTCAGCATCTTTGTGAATCACACTGCAAGAAGTAAACTAAGCATGAATGAACCTCGCTGATCATTCCAGAGTACAGTTAGGAGTGATTACAAATATTGCAAAGCCCAAAGAGCTTCATAGATCTCAAGAATTGACCAAAATTCAGATAAAATACAACAAGGTTAAAAACATTTCACAAGCCAGAGAAGATGATGGAGCAGTGTTGGATGGAAAGCAGCTACTCAGAGAGCACTCAGGGTATGACATGGAGTGTGAGTCAGCGAAACATTTACACTTTGACAGCAGCAAAAATTAAAATAAATTCATGATATCATGTCTAATAAAAGAAAGACAAGACTTCCTCCTCATAAAGGTTGAGCACAATTCCACTTTGAGATTTTTTTCCTGATCCCACTTACCTTAGGAAAGTTTTGTCCAAGTTTAACACCCCAGATTTAAATAATTCCTACCAAAAATGCCTAAATGAGATTTTTGAGGGCCTAAACCAAAATTTTCTCCTCCAGAATTTGAGTCTAAGGGTCAGGGTCCTGTGCTCATGCCACAGGAGAGACAGGGCAGGAGTGCAACCATGGCAGGAGCCAAGGGACAACAAGACAAGCCTCCACAGTCACTTCCAGCTCAGATGGAATGGATAAGGGAAGCAACAGTGAGGGGTTTTTATTACTACAGATCCTGCTGTTGTTCTCACACGATCACAGCTGCAGCCAACTCTGCACTTCCAGGCTCCCCCATGGAAAACTGGCAGTGCAATCCTGCCTATTTCAGTTTTGCCTTCCATGAGTGCCTTTATTTTCTCATGTCTAACCAAACTTGCTTATGCTTTAGAAAGGATACATCCAATTGTAAAGGGGAAAGCAAAACAAAAGCATTTTGAGGCAATACACAGACATTATCCTCAGTATCCCATCCACAAGTTGGGAAATTTCAGGAATCTTTTAGGAAGAGAGTACAGCCCCCACATCTGATGTTGCAAGGTACCCTAAGCCACAAACTGTGTGCAGTATCAAACATCACAAGTGAAATCATCACAGAGTGGTTTGAGTGGCAATAACTTAAGATTTGAAGCACCTTGGGGAAATGGATTTGCAGGGAATACAAGGAAATATGGCATTATATGATATAGCATATTTTATGAAATGATAAATAAAATATTTGTGTTGCAAATACAAGCCATATACTCTGGGACTGCCCTCTGACCTGGCACATGCCAGGTAATTTTGGAGGAAATTATATGAAGAAGCTTTCCTTTATTTTCACATTTGAAAATAAATTTCTTTTTTTAGCATACCTGTTCATTAATATACTATGTTGTTAATATATTTTAATGAGTTATTTTGTATTAATAAGAAGTGAGAGAAGAAATACTTGATTGAAATATAGAACTATCCAGAAGGTGTACAGCTTTTCTTCAAGCCTCCTGTGTGAGTCAATAAACAGCAGCGATGGTGTTGGAACAGCACAGGATAGAGGGAAACTCCATTTGCTCTCAAGTTTCCTTCGGACTGGAGAGATGAAAAACATAAATTTGACATTAAAGCAGGAAAAGGAGGACCAGAGGGAGATTATTCTGGTTGTGCCTGTTCTGATTGTGCTTCCTTGTTTGTAGAAATGAGCAATGGGCACAGCTAATAAAGTGTTTCAAATAGGTCAGAGCAGGCACAAAAAAATTGCCCACAATCTAAGCTGTTCAAAACTCTCTCTTCTTTTGACAAAGGGCCATAAATTGGCACAGAAAGATTTCAAATGCCAGCAGCACTAAAGAGTAGCTGATAAGGGTCGGGGAAGTTGAAGTTTGTGGCTCAAAAGGCTTCCCCTCAAATTTTTAAGCTTTCTGTGATAAATGCGATCTGTAACCTATAAAGTGAAGGGTTGCTATTTGTATCCATGCCAAAAGAAAGTGAGAACAACTCAACAATCTCCTAGCATTAAGCAAAAAAAGCAGTTGGGCAAGAAGAAAACTGCACTGTGTTTTGTGGCTTAACTGTTTTGAAAAAGACAAATAACTAAGATGCCCAACCAAGCACAACCCACCAATGTGCCAGAAGATAAATAATCTAAGAAGAAGCAATGACAGAGCTTGGAAACATAATGAACAGTTTAAATATGAGTTTATCAAGTCAGAAGAACACAGGACATAGACATGTCATTTCTTTGACACATCTGAAGAACCCTCCTCTAGTTCCTCTGAATAGGAGTCAAGGCTCTGCAAACACCTGTGACCCCCTGTACAAACATCTACTGCAGCTGGATTCAGTAGTGAATGAACAGAGAGAGGAAAATATGTGTGCTTCGAGGGTTGAGGAAGATGTAAGTGAAGAAAAAGTATTTTAACAAGTTTTTATATATTTACACCAAGAACTTGGCATGTTCTCTCATTTACATTGGGATAAAACCAGTCTGACTTTATTACCCGACAGAAATTATCCATGATTTATGCTGGAATGGCAAAAGAGGATAACTGAGACCAGTCTTGCCCTACCTCAGCAGCTAATTCACATCTGCCTCACATACATCCAGGCGAAGCCAAGGACTAATCCTTTCCAAAGTGTGCTCACAGATACTGCAGAATGTCACACACAAAGCTCACACAATGTCCCTGGCATTGTGTGAGCTTTATTTCTGCATTAGGGAAATGCCCCTTTATATACACACGTGCCATGGACGCAAAGTGAAGGGCAAATGGCTTTGATAAAGAATGTCTACTGCTCCTATCAGGAGCAGCACCCAAGGCCTTTGTTCTGTGTTTTGATACATCATAAGGTGAAATTTTGTGCCTTTCAATTCAGAAGACTTTAAAAAGGTTAAATGACCACCTACCAAGTAGTGAGCTCTCATGAACAAGAAGCCTGTCTTTGACGAAAGATTTGGTGAAATTACCCAGAACTCCTGAACAAGCTGAACAAGAGCTGCTCTTCCAGCAGATTATCAGAAACAGCATTAAAAAAACTCCCAACAGCAGCAACAACCACCACCTGTAGAAAGTGTATTTCCTTCCAGAATTAGAAGTGTTGAGAAGGGCACAGCAGAAATGTTGACTGGGTTCCCTCTGGCTTTGCCCATGTAACACTTAAACCAGACATCTGCAATGCACTTTTGGTCTGTCTGCTTGCAAAACCAACATCAAAAAGAATAACTGATTATTAAACCCTTCGCTTGCACATTGGTCACGGTGCTCCCGTGCCAAGTTGTGCAATTTATAAATAGACTAAGGTTTGGGGAAGGAGGGAGCAAGAGAGAAGGAAAAAAACCCTTCAGTTTTGACTCTGCAAAAACAAGTGTGGGTACCTGGAATGTGAATAAAGTGTGTGGTGTGTGACACAGGCTGGAAAGAACTCCAGAGACGTTCAGGAACAAAAATAAAAAAGCGAGGAAAAGGCGCCGTGGACACTGAGTCACCTAACTGGGAAATCTGCACAGAACTCTTCAGTTTTTAAATTTCCATACCCCACTCTAGGCCAGCTGTCACTTCATGTTTCCATTTCATTCCATCACCCCTTTGGTGGAGGAGTTGTTTAGATGCAGTGGTTCTATGCAAAACAAAACTGATTTACAGCTGCCACTTGGTTGGTTTCCCCTGTGCAAATGGTCGACTAAGTCACACATACTACTAATGCCTTCAAAATAAACTTATTTTCACAGTTTGGGGTGAAATTCTGGTGTTTCTGCTGTTAGGAAGAAGGACAAGCAGTTTAGTTTCACGTCAGAACATCTTTACTGCCAAGGCTAGTTTAAAATTTTCTTTCCCTGTCCAGGTGCACATTCCCTCTCTGACCCACAGCAACAGTCCCCAGGAACACAATTTATTCTTTCAGGGCTCTTTCAGCCAGAAGAAAACCTACCATTGTGCCGCAGGTAGAACTATGACTACCCTTAGAAAGTGAAAAGCAATTTCAAGCACATGGTAATTTCAGAATACAATTTTACTTCTGAGATAATAGTTCCCACCATTGGAAGTTTCCCACTCAAAACTGCAAACTTCTTTCAGCAAGACTGCTGGAGTAGAGAGAAAGCCCCAGGCACTACAAGGTGATCAGAAACATTGCTGAACACCCCAAGATTTCACTCCAGGTAGAACTGCCTATGTCCAAACTTTTCTGGATTTGCCATTCTTTCTCCACTTGAAAATTTTCTCAGGGCAAGATTCAAGCATTTATTACAACCATCTGGGACACCTGGGTGGAATTACTGCTCAGCAGCAGCACTGAGGCTGTTGTGCAATCCAGAGATCTTGGAGATTTCCACCATGGTTGTGCCTGACAGCACATATTCCATCCAGGAAGTCTCAAGAAGGAACATATCAGTGCTAAATCCAGATAGACACAGAGTGCAACAAATGGAGCAGGATGGAAGCTAAGAAAAGATCCTGGCAGAAGACAATCCTCCTTGGAACAATGTGCCAAGAGACTGGAAAACCTTTTTTTTATTAAAATTTTAAGAGAGGGGAAAAATAAAAACTATAGAACCTCAGATAAATGGCAATGAATCTGAGTTGGAGGTAGGTAAGGAAATGTCCTTCAGAAAGGCCAGCTGGTTCTGCATACAGAAAACAAGGAAAGAAGACTTTGTCCAGGGTAAATGCACTGTTGTTTTTTGTTTCCCTATACTGGGCATAAAAATCAAGAATGTCCAGTAGAGAGTGATTAAAAGTGGTTTTTTGAATAGAATTTAGAACCTGACCCTTTTCCTCTGAAAACAGAATGAGGAAATGTGCCACCAGAGCCATTTTACCAAGCTTTTTTCATTAAAGTTCTTTCTTGAAATATTACCTAACAAATATTTGTTGTGTCCCCCAATGGCACTTAAGTTTGGAGTCAAACTTACCTAAATTATAGATATATTTATTTTTCAATGTACTGTGAAATTTAATTGTGATTCTTTATAGGAGAAAAAAAAAAGCGTCAAAATATTGCAAGTCCATGGAGAACAGAAATTGCAAATTTTATTTAGAGGTAGAACTGTTTTCCCCTAGTTTTTTTGGCTCTCAAGAAAAGTTACTCTTCAGCAGAGTAACAGGGAGAAGTTGATGTGTGTGGAGGAAAGGGATATTCAAGTTCTCAAATTCTAGTGGATTCAAAACCACAAGGGAAATATAATAATTATATCAATATATCAATTAATAATAACAATGATTGATGATAATAATAATAGTCGGGATTTGTGTATTAAATGCAATTTAAAATAGCAAAGGTCAAACCTTATCCTGCAAAGAAATAAAACTAGGACAAGCCACTCTCTGAGCCTCACAGATTCATGAACCTTATGCTTCCATTCCAAGAAATTGTCAGAATACAGCTGAAAGTGCATAACTGGTGGTGATGGATTATAAACTGAAAAAAAGCCTTTGTTTACTGACTGGAGGAGAAAGAACAATAGAAGCATAATAAGTAGGCATGTAAGGTGACTGAGACAGAAATTAAGGCTGACAACTGCCAAATGGATAAGCAAACACGACGCTGGGTAGTCAGAAGAACAGTAATTGCATTCTCCGCTCTGTTCTGGGACAATACAGAACTTCAGAACAGGTTGGAAAGGATTAAGTGCCTCATTACATTATTCTGCTGATGTTTCCTGTCATGGGCTTAGTGTGAAAAAGTTCTAAATGTCCCTGAGCCTGCAGAAGCCACAGCACACCTTGCTCAGGGAAGGCATTTTCAGCAAGGAGTAACACGGTGTTTTGCCTGTCACATCCGAAAAATTCATGCATAAGACAACCCATGGTCACTCTGCCTCTCCTCACCTTTCTTTAAGTTATTCTCTCCTTATTTAACATTTAAAAAAAATGTCAGTAACCTTCCCAACCCAGAAAATTAAAAATTCATGGCTACCTGAGGCTAATTTAAAGCTAATAGAACTCACTCAGCGCTCACCTGTTAGGAAGGAAGTTTCATTTATTAAACAACTCAGGGCCCTATGTGACACTATGCAAGAAGCAATTAATTCCGTCATACGGATATTTCTTTCTCTATAATAAACAAGCACAAAAAAGAAGTAACCTATTTAATATGAATCAGCCTTTCTTTCCTTTTAGGAAAGGAGGTAACTTAGTGTTTTTCTTCCTATGTTTTTAGTACCTATTACAACTTGCTTTTCTGCCTTTTTGTACTTGAACAAATGTGAGGTCACTGACATCTCATCACTTCCCTAATCTCCAGTTTCCACAAGATAATTTGCATGATTTTATTCATCTCATTTAACAAGAGTTTGAACCTCAAATACTGGCATCTTTTCCTAAATATCTTTCATTTATAACTACTAATATTTCACGAGAGCTTTCTTGCTTTTCAAGTTAATATAGCTAACCCTTACTGCAGAGTCTGAGTTCATTTCATGCATTTATTTTAGTAAGTAGGTCCTTGTTAGCGCTTGCACAGCATTAGTGCTGTCAGATAGACACCATCTGGTGGCTAATAAACAGATGTATCATTTCCAATTAAAAACAAGGATAAAAAAATTATCTTTTAGTCACCTTGGTGGAAAGTGGGTTAGGTCAGGGAATACTGAAGCAAACTGGACATTCATAAGTCCCTGATGGGATGCACCCACGAGGGCTGAGGGAACTGGCAGATGTCATTGCAAGGCAGATCTTGATAATCTTTTTTTGATGGTGGCAACTGGGAGAAGTGCCCAAAAGCTGGAGGAAAACAAAAGTCACTCCCATTTTCAAGAAAAGCAGGAAGTACCTATGGAACTACAGGCTAATCTACCCCACTCTCATTTGTGGCCATCACCTCTTGTCACAGGACACAGCTGAGAAGAGCCTGGCTCCATCCTCTTTCTTACCCCTTGCTCAGTATAGTATAAAAATCTTAATTTCTCTGCTCTCTGTACAGACTGTGGAAGTTCACAGATTTGCCATAATGAAAATTTTCTTTAAGCTTGTGTTTTCTGGGCATAATTTTTATGTAGTGCCCAGTTCTTGATCTCTTCCCTTGTGATCCTGGTTTTGTCCAATGTTAGAGACAAGTTACTGGATCAGACAAAGCCATGGCCTGTCCTAATATAACTTACAGAGAGAGAATATCCTCATAGAAAATATCTTAGTATGGGGGAATACCTTTAAACAAGAAATGGGTTGGTCTTGACCCCTGATCAGCACTCAGGAGTCAGAAAAGAATTTTCTCTCAGCCCAGCAAGCCACAGCCAGAAACTTCTAGAGAGTTTAAGACATTAAGAGCAGTTCTACAAGAAAGATCAGCACACCTGCAGCCACCCAGAGGCAGCAGCTGTTTTCTACTCCCTGCAGTTCCCAGCCACACACACCTCTAGATACCCCTACAAATATTCACATACTGGTAAATATTTAAATGCCCATGACTTCTCTTTCCAAATGTGGCCTCTCACCTCTATCTTTTTTTTTTTTCCTCCAGTTTGAAAGAACAAACTTTCATCTCCTATTCAAAATACATTGATGTCACCTCCAAAGACACCTTTTGAATGGGACCTGTCAGTCATGTCCATTCAAAAATATACATTTCTGGCTGTGAAATTCAGGCATCATTCAGGCACTATTGAACTTTGCCTGAGACAGTTCTTAACACAAAGAAAACTGAATTCTAGCTGCCTGCAAAACTCTGCAGTCCAAAGGGAAGCCCACAGGAAGTTGTGCAGCAACCTCAGAGACTTGACTTTGTAGAAGTCCTGATGTAGATACACACATCTTCTGCTGGATCTAGCTTTTGAAAATACCAATGCAGGAAGGAGGAATCTGGGTGGTAATGAGGATCCTAGTGCTCAGACAGTGATCTCAAGCCTGGGAATTATGTTTATCAGAAAGAAGGGATCTGTTTTTCTTCACCACTACAATCCCAGCCTACTGGTTTAAAATTCCATCTCTCATACAAGCAACAATAAATAAGACCAAGCCCTTGCCAAAAGAGACAGAGAGAAGCACTTCCTACAGGACTGGCAAAGTCTGTGAAATGCAGAGCTGTAAGTAAATCATCTCACTCCAGTCACAGGCTTGCATCCAGCAGAATAATTCAACACAAACTCCTTGGTGATTTATGCACCACGAGCAAAACCCCTGTGCTTTGCAATAAACAATGGCTGGAGCACTTGGGTAAGGCCTCTGATGAGAAGTTCCAGTGAGGGGCGGGAAAACTCCCTACAACTCTGCTAAAAAGTGCTGCCCTAGCATCAAACTCCTAAAATGCAGACCATTTTCAGAGATGTACTGTATGACAATAAAGGCCATTCATAAAGAAACTGAGGTCTTGGGGGTGGAATGAGATCACAGAAAGGGAAAAGAGATATAATGATGGGGAAAACATTAATTTTTCACCAGCTCAGGCTCTGCTCCACAATCCCACCTGCTTCTTACCCTCTCCAGGAAGCTCTCTGCTGTAAAACCTGGCAGGAAGGACACCAAGGATGAGTGGATGATGGCACAGCACTTCCACCTGCACCCAGAGCTTTAATGACGATGACCTGCAAGCTGGACATGTTGGGAAGGAATCTTCACTGTGCAGATTTCTTGGAACTATAAAATGATGTTGGCTTCAAAGTGCAATAGGGTTACAGCAGAAGATATGCTCAGATTATTGCCTCAGGCGCATGTTTGGCAGAGCTTTGGAAAGGAACTGGATGGACAAATGCCAAAGATACTGGTAGAGTTCATGGGCATTTTTCTACTTAGTGCTGTGTTTGCTCAATTACTGCACTTTCCCAGGCTTAAAGCTGTTTTCTGTTTTTCCCTCACACAGAAATCCTTGCAAACAACCTCAGCATCTCTGTGAATGTTGAAGATTTCCCTGCTAAAGACAACCAGGGAAGAATTGCAGGCACATAGTGCATGAGAGAGAGTTTTTCAGTAACTGTGAGATAACCAGATGCTACAGGGGTATTTCTGCCAAAGTGGTTCTGTTCCACCAAAAAAATAAAAGGATGGGATATTTGGTGAGATTAATTCACAATAATAACATAGGAGGGACAGGGAAGCCAAGGAATTAAAGCATACAATAAAATCTCCACTTTGGGGATCAATAACCCTAAACCTGGCATAAGCAGTGACTGAATAATATTTCCTCTGGGACTGGGAATCACAGACTTTATTTTCAAGTCCTGAGAATTCTAGGCAATATGTGGAGCAAAAAGGAGGTGAAGATGTGACTACAAATCACGGTGGTGAATGAAGAATTCATTTGTTCAGGCATTAGGCAGGGTAAAAGGGCTCAGTTTGGGCAAGCTGTACCATAAATTGATCTTAACCACATTTTTGCAAAGGAATAAACACCTGTCTCTAAAGACAATAAAAACAACGTTTTAGCAGAATTGCCCTGTTGTTATTTTATCTCTCTTTTAAAACTCCCCTAAGTAGGGTAAGCAGATACATCCAGGTTTGGGGGATTTTGGTGAAGACTGATGAAAGGAACAAAAGGTCAAAAGGAAAACCAGTATTGACAACTGCCCTACACAGGCTCCAAGAGACTCAAAGAGAAGCCAACAGTTTCCAGAGCTGAGACAGTCAAACTTTGGATCACAGCTCTGTCACTGCTCTAAAAACTGCCAGCAGAAGCAAGTTCCTGGCTTTAGAAACTCAGCACTCATGGCAGGAGCAGGGAGCGACTGGGGATGCTCAGTCAAGAGCAGGTTCAACATGGGTACAACTCCAATGAAAGGCCAGAATTCATTACACACCGAGGTGAAACAATTTTCCATACCAAAGGAAAACACAGTTAAAGGTAGGAAGGAGGGAATATATTAGCTAGACACTTTGACTAACAGAAACTCCTGAGTTTTGATTTATGTTCTATACAACAGAAACTCCTGAGTTTTGATTTGTGTTCTATACACTATAAATAGTATTTTAGTTAACACACTTTCCTACCTGCTCCTGCAAAGAGAGTTATTGTATACATAGTCTCAATCTTTACATGTCTTTCCAGTTTCAGGCTTTACAGCAAGAGGCATTTGGAGCTTTGAAAGTATATCATGCTATAGATAATGTAGCCTGTTAGCTGCTAAGAAGGTGGGTGAAGTTCTAGAAATGGGAAATGGAAATTAAAATATGGAAAACCATTAGAAAGTGAGCAGGGGGCTTATAGAAGCAGTGATAATAAAATAAGCTCCACCACAATTAGAAATAAGCGAACTCTGCTTGATTTTCCTGGGGTGAGGTAATCTTATATTAATAGATCAAGAGATAAAAAGATGATTTCCTCTCTACAAGGAATCCCGGAATTTCAGTTCCTACATGGCTTTCCAGCTGCAGGTGCTTCAAGATGCCCATTAAGAGGAAGATGTGCCAGTTTTCCAGGAGTTAAGGCTTTCCTTTTTCAGAAGGAAAATCTCCCCTTTGTGACATCGTAACCTGAGATTACTCCTGTCATCTGTCATTTAGAGCTCCTAAGTGATAAATGTTGCATTAAAACCAGAAATAAAGTCTATTATAAATTTCTACTGCACTTCTTACACTTGTATTTTCTTGACTTGCTATCAGTCATCAGAGGTGCTAAAAGACAAAAAACAATGACTGTAAATAAGACCAAGGAATATTTGGTCCAAAGCAGGGGAAAAATTTCTTGAAAGTGGTGCAGTGTTGGAAGAGGTGAAGCTGTGTGATCTCCATCCCAGGAGATTTCAAAATGCATGAGCAATTTGATCTGGCTTTCAAGCCAGCTCTGCTTTGAGCAGGGAGGAGGTCTGAGGACAACCTATTAATTCTAAAATCATTTAAAAATGGTTGTAAAAAATTTGATTAATATTCAATAGCATGTAAAAATATAAAACCTTCTTTCTTTATGCAAGGTCACAGAACTCTGAGGGAGTATCCTCCCTGTCTCTGGATCAACAGTAGCATCACTGCAGAACTTGCTAAAAAACTGAGTTTGAACTCATCTTCATCTGAGAAAAGAAAATCATCAGAAATAGAAGAAAATCACTAAGCCACAGATGTTTTTATAGCATTTTTTATATCACAGTGCAGGGATTGAGAGGAGGTACTGTTGATAAGTGCATTCCTACAAAAAAAGTCACACAAGAGAAAGTCCTCTCTAGTGAAATCAATACTTAAATTAGGATGACAGAAAAGGTCTGTTACAACAGACAGACCTCCAGAGCTCTGAACATTTTAAAACTGCAGCTTTCATTTTCTACTTTTTAATATATCCCTCAGGCCTTCCTGAGATTGAGACTGAGGTCCAGTACTTTTCATTCACTATCTTCAGTACTTTTAGTCTAAGATATCTGTTAGCAAATAATTCACTTTTTTCTCTCAAATAACCGTTTATAATCCTTTTTACCTGAGTTAAAAAGAAACAAACAAAAAATCGAAATTCATATTTGGACATTCATATGCTCTTGAAAATAAAGCGCTGCATTAGGCAGACTGTGTTTCAAACAATGCATTTTTATATCTGGATGTGCACTGAGAGATGAGGTGTTGTAACATCGTATAAATCAAACTTCTGTTCACACTGTATTACTTGCACAACCTGCACTATATATATTTCCTTAAAGTCTTTAACTGAAATTGTTCTACTGTAGAATAGAAATATGTAACACACACTGTGTTCTTATTTGGTGAAACCTTCCTTGCTCTCAGCTGTGTTTCTTTTACAAAAAAAAAAATAAAATTAAAAATTGCTTATTCTTACAGCCCAAAGCAGTCCACAAAGCCAGAGAAGGATATTTTTACAGATTAAGAGATGGGAATGAATGGAATTGTTGATGAATATTATAATGGTCCTTTATTTCCTTTTGTTATTAGGAACTTTAAAATTTTCCAAGACTGACTATGCAGTTAAATTCCCTGAGGATTACAGACATTAGAAGAGAATCCCCAGTGTGTACCAAGAGTGAGCATAAAAAAATACGTGGTTCCTGTCTTTGGTGTAGAATCAACTGGGAAGTGGTAACAACTGTGTGGTTAGAGAGAAGGTGCTGAGCCACCAGGAATAACCTCTAATAATTCTGCAGTGCCACATCTAATCTTCCAGCACAGACACTTGTGTTAAAGAATGACTTTCAGTTTGCATTCCTACTGAATAAGAATGAAACGGTAATAATTAAATATATGTTGCAAAGTATATTTAAAAATTAGCAGCAAACTTTAACAGAGTTAATGTATTTGAAAACAGCAGGCAGGACAGGCTTTGAGTAAAAAGAAAGATAAATGCTGCCTCATCTGTCCATCAAAGCCTGAATTTAAATTTAAGTTACACCAGAAAAAACAAACAAACAAACTCAGAAATAAAAGTTCAGTATAATCTAAGCAATCTAAGAAAGGAGGGTCACAGTAAATTACCAAAAAGCACGAAGTGTGATGTGTGATGTCTGCCAAAGGAATAAGTGTCCACACCAAGGCTGAGCTCAGATACCCCCATGGCACAAAAGTGAAGAAACCCACTTCACTGGCAGAAAGAGAGGGGTGGTCATTCTCCAGGTACATCCACACCAAAGCTCTAACACTACCCAGGAAATAAAAACCACATTTATTTTAGTGGTAACAGTCAAATTTGCAGTCAAGCAAAATATGGAAGATAAAAGCAAGAAAAGTAATTTCTGAGAACAGACAATCAATTGCACATGTCTGCTCTCCTTTCTGTTTCTCACAGAAGTTTAAACCACAGGATTTCTATGAAATCATATCAGTACAGTGAAATATTATAATGGAGACAGCGAAATACAAATGAAGATGGAGTGTAAGCAGATGTACCTCTATTTTTAACTCAGCTGAGCTGTCAGGTCTGCTAAGAGTTGAGAATATTCCTCCAGCCAGTCACAGCTCAGTCTAACACTTGTAATATTTACTAACAACACAGGAGGTGCTGTAATCTCCTTCTGAGTTTACCTGTTCCTTACAGGAGCTTGGCCCAGAGTAACTACCACACAAAAGGTACATCAATTTTGCACAAAACCTCTTTGAAGCAAAAAAAAAAAAAGAGGAAATTTCAAAGCCTTGCAGAACCTCAGCAGGGTTTGATGGTTTCACTTCCACTTGTCAGTTTGCAACATCTTGCTCCCAATAAGAAGCAATTTCTCTCACATTAAAAGTTAGTGCTTAAGTCTTTGAAAAACTGCTTGTAGTATTTCAGCTCAAAATATAACAAAATATTTTACAGGGGTTTTTTGTTATCCATATTAGCAACAGCAGCTTTTGCAGGCAATCACATAGGGGCAGATCATATAATAAAAAATGGTTGAAGTTTAGTCAGTCAAAAGACAAATGGTAACAAATGCCATCTTTCTTATATATACAAATAATTTTAAAATATATATTTGTTGAGGTTTTTTCTATTTCTTATTACCTAGTTCATTTCTTCCTAGATAGACATCTTATAAAAGGATATTTCTAGTCAGTAGCTTACTCAGATTTTTTTTTCTTTACTCAGTGTTTATTGTTATAAACAAAATACGATACAACAAAAAACTGTTTTATTTTGGCTTTCTTTTAGTTACTGCGGAAAATTCTTAAAAATCATGACTGGTTTGTTTTGTCTTATTTTAAAGCCAACTTCTATGTTTGTAAAGAAAAATTTATAAATATACAAAAAGAAAACCCCACAGGGAACACATATGGATGTGTTCAGATGAATAAAACTTGTAAAACCAGGAGTAAAAAATCAAATCAATCTCAAAACTGTCAAATACTTTCACACTGATGCATGATGTGAACACCAGCTTCTGATTATTCACCAGATTTTGTGACCATACCCTCCAATAAAAATTCACCAATGTAAACGGCAGTTCCTCTCCTTTAAACAAATCAATACCTTAAAAACCCCAAAAACCAAAGTATGATATTCTTCCAGGGATAAGCACTATAAAAAAGCATAGGTAATGATTGTTGGGTGCATTTTTGTTATAGTAAATTATCATCAAAGCCACAAAAAAAAGCAGTGAGAACATTATTTTCAGTGTTCTGATCAATCCAAGATTTCATTTGCTGAAGTAAGTGGAAATTATTTAATTTGCATCACCTCAGAACAAGGTCCCTTGGTGTTTTACACAAGTCCACATTACCTTATGAGATCAATAGGCTGAAACTTGTAGAACACTCCATATCTTGCCCATTCTTGATACAGCAACTAAAGAAAAAAAAAACAAACAAAAAAAACCCCACCAAAACTTAAAATTAACTTGGAGCAAGTTATCCCTTCTGTTCCACAAACACCTTCTAAGAGTTAGAAATATTTGCTGCACTCCTGGGGTTGCTAAACCCAGGAGAGCCCATAGAAGAGCCACTTTTGTCTCCATACTGGGGACATCACACAAGGCCACATCTGCTCTTGGACATGCAGATTCACCCACAGCTCCAAGGAAGGAGCAGATTCTACAGAAAGTCTTTGCAGCAGGAGGAATCCAGCTGGAATAGGAGCAGGGATAAAAGGAAATCATGCAGGACCTGGGGTAGATTGACCACAACACACTCAACTGCAACTGGGAAAGAATTTGAGATTGTCTTGCTTATCTTTCATTGCTGTGATTTATGTGATACAACTTCATTGAAGAAGCTTGTTCTGACTTCCATACTGGTATTCTCATTGACTATTCAAAATCACCCCTTGCCATTATCCCCCAGCATTATCTACAAAATATTAGCCTAATCATGCTAATAAATGCTTTCACTTAAATATGCAAAAGAAGAAAGTTAAAGCCATTACATCCTTTAAACTCCCCAAAGGCTGGTTTGAACACAGCTACAGAATGGAATTTGAACAGCAAAAAGAATGTTCTGTCCAATAGAATTCCATTTAGGAACAGGTACTTTCTGCAAGTTTATGAGAATTTTTTAATCTGGTTGTAATAATAGGGACGCTGATTTAGTATATGATAACAGTGGATTTCCCAGGTGGGTTACAAAGCCACCCATGGATTTTTTAATGTCAAACATAGAGACAGCAATGAAGGGTTACAAGCTGCCAGTGGACCAGAAGCTTAAAGACTAAAGCAGTGTTTATACTCATTGTGAGTTATTATCATTCTGTTGCTCAATACCTTTTTTAAAAAGATTTTTTTTTTTTTAAGAATAGAAATCACATTGAAACTGGGAAATTCCTTTACTCCTAGGAAAAGCTGAAACCCTCTCAGTTTGAGATTTACATTGCAGATTTCTAATTCTCATAGGATGGGACAAAAGTGTCATGTCACTTGTGCATTTTCTCCAAGGAAATACTGAAGTAGGTGCATAAGGATTAACTTTTTATGCTATAAACTGGTACATAAACCCTATTTGTGCTGCGCTATTGGCATAAGTCCCCTAAAAGGATTCAGTTCATTTTTGGGGCTTTTACAAGAGAAAATTGAATTTGAAGATACAGATAAGTTAAAGTGGGCAAAAAAAAAAATTAAAAAAGGGGGCAGAGGAAAAAAAAAGCTCAAAAATGCCCTCCTTTCTTTTAAACCTGATCAGGGTTCTTCAGGAAATTAAACACTGAGACTATTAGAATCAGATAGAAAACAGATGATGTTATGCATAGGAATAGTACAGAAGATTCAAGGCCCAGGCAGCAGGGACATATGTGAATAATCAATGAAGTATTTCTGGAAAGAAGCTTTTATGTTTTTAATACTTAACACTTCATAACTGAGCCTAATAGGCAGAACAAAAAGAGGGCAGCACAAAATACAACTAGTAGGGGGAATGTTTTTCCAGACCCTGGTCCTTCTAGACCCACCTCCCCCCCATTCCACAGTACCCAATATTCCTCCATTGAATAATGTTCCTTTAGTTTGTTTCTCTGAAATTTTTGCTTTCCAAGTCAACAATCTTGTGAAACTGCCTATCAGAGAAAATTCTGCAAGTCCAGAGCAGACAATTCCTTCATGAACCAAAAGCTCAAAGTAACAGACATTAATAAAAAACACCTTCTTTTATAGTTTGTTTTCCAACTTCGTTTTGCTTACCAAGGTTCATGCACTAAATTAAATTGTGTATGGCACATGAAGACATCTAGTGGCTGAATGGCAACATTATTTACCAAAAACTACAAAGGTTATGTTTTCAAATTTTAGTGATTCAGCATTGGAAAAATCAGATTTATTTGTATGACCTCCATTTGTATGAACTCATAGTTTAGTAAATATTGAAGGTTTCCAAACATTCCCTTTTTCTTCATTCTTGCCTCTTCCCTTTTTTCTCCTTAATATTTCCCTTGTGCATTTCCTATCTTATTGTTTGAACATCAAGGAAAACAACACCAGAGAACAATACGGAAAGGATCTTAATAGATTATTTATCAATAATCTATATCTAAATAGATTATTTGATAGTAATTAAATTATTTTTCCCATTTCTAAAAGTAAGCATTTATATTAAATGCAGTTTGCATTCACACTTTCTCTTGAGGATTGATCTATTTTTGAATGTATTTTGATAGCTAAAAACTTTATTTACAAAATAAGTGGAAGCAAATTTTTAGAAATTGCACGCAACTTAGTTGAACGCACAATCAAATGAAAAGTATATCTATGTTTTATTTTAGTAACCACTGCTCTCTAGGAGCATTTTGTTAGGAAAATAAAATTATGATATGAGTTATTTCACAATTATAGCCTCCTCACAGGTTGAAAATCCGGTCTATGTATGCAGAGGGAAACTGGAAGCATTTCAAGATGTAAATTTCAAATTAAATTAACTGATTAAATTAAGACATTTTTATAATGTCTTCATAAGAAGACATAATAAAAATATTGCAAAAACATTTTTATATGAAGAAATAGAGGAAAATATGTAATTCAAAAAAACAATTGCATTTGTTAAAACATTTATTTGTTCATACAATGGCTAATGCTTTACAATGAGATTTAGAACATCATTTATTACATTAAATATAATAGGAAATAAATTTTCCAATGTATTTTACCTTTCTTTCATTCATGTCATCATTTTGGCCTTCATATTCTCCCTGGAGAAAGAAAAACATTTAATAACTGATGTAAAAGCAGAAAAAAAAACCAAAAGAAAAGTTTTTTACCTGTTCTTACATTGTTGATTTTATTTTTAAGGCAAAACTTGAAATGTACTTATCTAGGAGTTTTCATATTAGAATCACACTTAGATTCAATAGATTTAAATTAGTTTTAAAATAGATTTTCAATGTCACAGACAGCAAATATTAATATCTATGGATGGATATCCCCAGACAACTGGATTTCCAGCAGTGCATACGTACGTCGTGGAGTGGGTAGGCTGCATCATAAACATTATTTGCTATTAATGTGCCAATGCCTAAAAGAAAAAGAAAAATTCAGGTGGGTCAACAGGCACAATTGAACAGAAAACATTATCACAGGTTTCATTTAATGACATTTCAGAACTGCAAAACTGACAATATTCAGAATGAGAATAGAGCAATATAGGAGTTCTTGGCTGTGGAAAACGGTTTTTTTCAGAGAAACTAATTTCCATAAAATGCTTTTTCTTCAATGAACAGCACAGTGCAAAGACTGACCACTTTCTCCCCTGATAGCAAAAAGCCATGTAATTGAAGAGTAAACATCCTGAAATCCTTCTTGAATCTCTACAATGGTCAGAATCTTGGATCCCCCACTGGCCAACAATTAAAAACAACCCCACAAAAACTTCCACAGGATTTTTTGGTTATGAAATCATTGAACGGTTTGGATTGTCAGGGACCTTAAAGATCAGCCAGTTCCTGCACCTTTGCCATGGACAGGGACACCTTCCACTATCCCAGGTTGCTCAGAGCCCCTTCCAGCCTGGCCTTGGGCATTTCCAGGGATTTTAATTTAGCAAGGGAATTCCCAGAAGTGACTGCAGCACCTGTAGACAGACACAAGATTCCTACTGGCTCTCAAGACCTGCAACTCTTACAGCAATTGCATCTTCACTCTCTGGAGGTGAAAAACAATTATTCCATAGAAAGGCAACCAAAGATGAGTATTTCGAATAATTAGTTATATATATATTTCAATGCCCAGAAAAAAGAAAGTAACCAGCTGTCATGTCTTTAGTGATGAAAAAATATTCCATAGTCAAATTACACATTGTCCTGAAATGTTCAGGAAAAACCTTCTTGTCAGAGATGCAAGACAGGCAATACCAATAATGTCTCTGTTGATACAAAGTACAACTACATGCATTCATAGAATAGAATAGAATCAGGAAATTATGCTTGGATAGTGTCAAGCCTGGTCCTAAAAACGTTCAATGTTTTGAAGCTTATGCTGGTTCAGAGTTAGGCTAGAAGAAAATAAGTCTTCCTTTTATAATATCATAGGAGCAGAATCAGATTCACCCTTACACAGATGTAAAAAATTCTGTAAGCAAATGTGTTTGAAGTGTTGTTACTTTCATAGAACAGGTTTATAAAACCAAAGACTGCTATAAGCACTTCCAACATCACTGTCCTGCCCCTTGTACAAAATATCAGTGAACTCTAATTAAAAAAAAAAAAAAAAGAAAAAAGTGTTTAAAAAATCTTTTAAACTTCTCCTGATGAGTGGTTTTAAGCTTAAGACCAGTGAGATGGGGAAGCCTTAATGACATATGAAAATAAGATCTTTTGGGGGAGGATCTCAGAAGACCAAAGGAATAAGTGAGTTTAGGTCAAACATGATGCACAATGCTGTTCTGGCTATGGACCAGAAAGTTGGAAAGGATGGGAATGTTAAAAATAGTTATTTCATGTCAAATGAGTTCTTGAGCTGACCTGAGCTTGAAGCGCATCAGGTTCACACTATTTTCACACTAGATTAAAAAATTCCTGAAAAAAATTATTACTAGCCCTTTGATCTCTAATGATGGCTTTTATTCCACCACAAACCAGAACAAGCTATTAGAGTAAAGAAAACCTTAAGTAAGAGGCAAATATCTCCATTGGCAAAGTGCTCTATTCCTTCCTTCTCTGTCCTTGAGCTTCTCTCCAGTTTTTTCCCCAGCAAACCCCAAAGTCTCCAGAAAAATAAGGCAGCATTTCCCTCTATTGCTCCACTGGAGACTTTTCAGCAGATCAAAACATAGAACAACACTGAGTAAACAGTTCAAAAACCACCACCTGCCAAATGATTTTTTAATAATTGAGAATGCCTGACATTTTCAAAACCATATTTTCCTTTTTTTTTTTAAAGGAAACAATGAAGAAGTCATATAATTTTAAGTTTGGACTGGAGAAAGGCAAGTGGTTTTGGTTGAAAAAGAAAAAGCATTTTGTGTGGCTTTCATTTTGCTACACTTTTTATGTAATTAAAAAAAAATAAATAAATGTATCTCCTGTTTAAGGAAACCTAATTTAATCTCTTTTCCTGTACCAAAAACATGTGCTATTGGAGCTTCCATGCCCAAAATCACACCAGGACTGTGCAGAATTTTGCTGCAGCACATTTTTTGCCAAGAATGTTACCCTTGGACATCATGATCCCTCTATAGGTGGTCGAGCTTACAGAAAGATTTCCAGAAAATACGTCAGACAGGGAGCACCATCACTTTTTTTCCACTAGGGAGATAATCTCACATGCCATGATCTCACAATGAGTGAAAGAAAGTGGAGAAAAGAGAATATGTACACCTGTATAATTTCTGTAAAAACCTCAAGAAAATTAAATAAATTCTGAACCTCAAGCTCCAAGTATTTCAGCGTTATCCCAAAAGTATCTTCAAAACAGTCATATTTAAGTCATATGTTTCACTAGGCAGCTCAGGGAGGTAATTTTTAAAGCCAAAGCAATAAAAATAACCTGGAAAGGTGAATTATTCAATTGAAATGGCAAGAAAAATACGGTCCTGCAAGAAATAATACAACATATTGCAATTGACATCTGAATTTTCCAAAGCAGATCATACAGTAATCACATCCAATTTTATAACAATCCTTGAAATGTGAGTTATGTGCCAGATGCTGCACCTGTAGAAATGAAAAGCCATCTCCCGTTACCATCCAAACTGTGGACTAGAAATTCTGATTTTATGTTTCAGAAAAAAATTCATTTACTTCAGTCTCTAATTTTTTTTTCTTTTTCAAAAGACAAAAAGCCAGCATCTTTGTCCTGCTAAAAAAAATCAATATTCTGTGAGATATCTAAACAATTCCTTTTAAAAGAACACCTCTAATTCTCTTCCCTCCACCTTACCCATGCTGTTCCTGGCCTTTGTAGATGTGCGCTTCAAAATTTCCCTCACCTGCAAAAAAGAGCAGTGGGATAACATCCAAATCCTCTTTTAGCATGAATTTCATCACGGAATTAGCAATGAAACAAAGCTCTAAAATAGGTGGCTTCTGCACTAATATTTAAATCATTTAGCAGATTTTATTAATGGATTATCTGCCTTAATATTTGTAGGCTAAATCCTGCTGTGTCGCGTCCTTATTGAAGTATTGGAAGTGTAAGGAATATATAGAAGGAAATCCAGTTAAAGATTAGGAGCAAGGCTGAAAAGAGCTTTGAACAATGAAGAGGAGTCAGTAGCTTCTCTACAGAGCATTTCCCATTCCTGAACCACCGTGCAGCTCCAGAAAGGAATTCCTTACAAACATATATGTCAGGAATTAGTGTTCTGCAAGAACACGCAAATGCCTAAATTAATGAAATTACCAAAATTGAAACCAAAACACTCCCTATAAATCCCACTCTAAACCCCACTAAGCACAAGAAAACAAGGATGCATTATTTTTATTAACTCACTATGCGGCTGCGGGTTGCGTTGTCAAAAAAGGTGTCTCTGTCTTTGATGTTATACCTAAAACAGTGAGGAAAAAGAAAATCAGCTCTGTTTTAAGACATGGAAGCAACAATTAAGACAACATATAAGATTCTAATTCAGAGGTCACTCAGAAACTGAAGATAATCACAAAAACAGACGTTTAAAGGAAATGGAGATGACACAGTACAGCGTAATAGATTGTGTTGTTTAAGGCCCAGTCATTCAAAACTCTACCAGGATTGCACTGATGATGGGCATAAAAATGCAAAATGATTAGCTAATATAAAATGCCTTTTGGGCAAGAAGAACCTCTCTATTGTTTACAGAAGATGACCTTTTAATATTTTTCTTACAACACTATAACATGCTGATGTTGTTATGAGGTTTCAACCAGGCTGATGCAGATGTTCATTACTCTTTTCCTGGCCACTAAACAGTCAGCATTTCACTTGATTTCAAATAACCATTCCACTGGAATTATGCCTTCCCTTAAACCTCAAAATCATCATATGTGAAATTAGCTTCCCAGCTTATTCTCCTCCATCAATTTGACTCATATTCAAAATTAATTAAAATTGTCAGAGGGCAATAAATGAAATGGCGGGTCACTGTATTTATTACTGAATTTTATTTATTGGACATAAATACAAGGAGATACCCAGGAGGGGAAAAAAAAAAGAGTGTTTCATGTCAAACTGAGCCCAGAAATATTATTCTGAGTGAAAGGGCAGGTGTCAAGAATTCCTTATCTGCATATTATTAGCTGAGTTTTAATTGCTACAATAAATCTATCAGGATGGAAAATACCATCGCATTTCTACTAGCTCTTGCTTTTTTCAAAACAGGCAGTAATATCTGTGACCAAATAATCAGGAATTTCCTGGGAGGATTTCTTTGTTTCAAGCTAAACGTATGGAAATTTTATTTGATGTACTGCTTCCAGTGCCTTATCCTGCAGAAGTAAGTAGAAAACTGGCAGAAAGTCTCTCCAGCTTAGATTTCCGTTAATCCACTGAAAATCTGACAATTTTGGATGATTCCTCGGGATTTCCAGATATGCTTGATGAATTTCTGAATTTTAATGGAAATGTGTGAAAAAAGAAATTACAACACTACCATGATACATTCCAGCTTTCTTCGTTGCCCATCACATTTTCAAGTACTCACAAATATATTTTCTCTCTGGAGAATGGGTAGGACAAGGTTTTCATCTTGGTATTTTCTTGTTGTGGCACCTGTGGTTGCAGAGGTTCAGTCAATTTGCACCATATTTCATTCAACGTTTTGAGTATCCCCTTTTCTTCTGTGATTTCATACATCTGAGGACATAAAACTGTACATTAGCATGTCCCTTCCAAAATTACAATAGGAAAAAAAACCAAAGAATTTTCTGTACATAAATGTTTAAACCTGTAATTAAAATAAGTGTCTTCTCTGAAGACATATTTCTGTAAATCTGTAAGCACCTGAATCCATATGGGTTGCAGTTCCAAAAAGTTCTTGTCCCTCACAAGCTGCTTTCAGGAAAAAAAAAAAACAAAAACAACTCCGTGCAGAATTGTTAATACAAGAAAAGAGAAAAGAACCAATTCTTCACCCAGAGCTCCAGATACCTGCTCATCTCACAGTTAAATCACTCGTTCAGAAGGATGCTACTAAAATTCAGGGAAAATAAAAAATAGTTACATGCACTGCCTTCCTCTCATCTAATAGACAGGGAACCTTCTAGTAGAGGGATATATCATTAGTTAGCCAGGACTTTCCCTTTGTGAAACTTTATTGTCTGTGCCTGAGGAACACTTTGTACTTCAAATCCCTTTCAGTTGCAGATGGTAGGATTTTCTCCATAATTATTCCAAGTCCTGAAGTTGGAATATTAGGGATTTAATTTCCTGGCTCTTCCCTCTCGTAAATTTTAATAACACCGAGTAACTCCCAGTCAGTGAGTACAAAGTCCTTTGGAAGTCGATTGAAAAGGGTCCTGCTTAATTTCTTCAGTACTCTGGGATCAATTCTCAAGGTTCCATGGACTTCTGAACATCCACTGGATAATGATGGACCCCTAAAAATTCAGTGGTCACAAATGGAAAGGCACAAACTGTTCCTACAGCTGCTGTCCTCTGCCTCAGGACCAGGCAGTCCAAGATTATTAATATTAGGCAAAAAAAAAGCACTGAAGGCCTCCATTTTTCCATCATCCCTGTTTGTCAGGGTTGACCATTTCCAGCAAGTATTGGTCTAATATTTTCCTCCCACCTTCTCTTATTATTAACATATTTTTAAAAGACTTTTAGTTCTGTGTCACAACACTGGCCAGTTTCAACTCCAAATGAGTTTTGGCCTTTTGTGTTTTCTCCCTTAATGTGTGAACCACAGCTTTGTAAACTTCCTTTGAGGCCTGGCCTTGTTGATAGAGATGGAAAATTTCTTTTTCTTCTCAAGCTCCACAAGGAATTCCCTGTTCAACCAAGCACTCATGGAGCACTCAAAAGCATATTCCTGAGGACCAAAGCTTTGAGTTTGCTCTCTTGAAACCTATGGCAACAACTCTGCTGACCCTTCTTTTTTTCACATTAGACTGAATATTTTAAACTTAATTTTGTGGCTCCTGTAGCTAAGGCAAGCTCCTACTATCACATATCCTATGTCCTTCTCTATTCACAAGTATCCAGTCTGGGAAGGAACCTTTCCTTGTTGCCTCACTGAATCCTTGTGGCAAAGTATTATCTTCAACGCCCTTCAGGAATTCCTCAGCCTTGCTTGTCACAGCAGTGCAGTATTCCCAACTAATGTTTGGGAAGTGGATATTTCCTATAAGCACAAGAATCACAGAACCACAGAATCACAGAATGTGTAGGTTGGAAGAGACCTTCAAGATCATCGAGTCCAATCCAGCCTTAACACCTCAACTAGGTCATGGTATCAAGTGCCACATCCAGTTTCCTTTTAAACACATCCAGGGATGGTGACTCCACCACCTCCCTGGGCAGACCATTCCAATATTTAATCGCTCTTTCTGTGAAAAACTTCTTCCTAATACCCAACCTATATTTCCCTTGATGCAGCTTAAGACTGTGTCCTCTCGTTCTGTCAGTTGCTGCCTGGAGAAAGAGACCAACCCCCAGTTGTCTACAACCTCCCTTCAGGGAGTTGTAGAGAGTGATAAGATCACCCTTGAGTCTCCTTTTCTCCAGGCTAAACAACCCCAGCTCCCTCAGTCGTTCTTCATATGGCTTGTTTTCCAAGCCCCTCACCAGCTTTGTTGCCCTTCTCTGGACACGTTCAAGCATCTCAACGTCCTTCCTAAACTGAGGAGACAGAACTGGACACAATACTCAAGGTGTGGCCTCACCAGTGCTGAGTACAGGGGAAGAATGAGCTCCCTTCTCCTGCTGGCCACACCATTCCTGATCCAGGCCAGGTGCCATTGGCCCTCTTGGCCACCTGGGCACACTGCAGGCTCATGTCCAGCTGGTTGCTGAGCAGAACCCCCAGGGCCCTTTCCTCCTGGGCACTGTCCAGCCACACCATCCCCAGCTTATAAGAAACTTCTCCTGGTTGCCAGGAGAAATTGATTATGGAATAATTCATCAGTCCTGTACAACACTCAATGACATCTGCCTTGTTTTCCATCCCCCTGACCCTCACCCAGAAGCTGTCAACCTCATAATCCCTTAAAGGCAGTTTTTCCCTTCCATGCTCTTCCACCTCTTCATCTCAGGCTCCTGAACAGCCTTTATGCCCCTATCCCAGCACTCCAGTCACAGGATTCATTCCCCCAGGACTCACTAAAGCCAAAGGCATCACAGCTTTGGCCACAGAGCAACCCTCCTATACTCATGTTTGAGCTTGGCACAGTCTCACTCGCCAAAATAACTCTATTATCATATCCAGGAGTTTATATATAGTTAAAAGGGCTCAGAGGGTACCTTTTCTCAGCATGTCTTATATTCTGAAACATGATTTAAAACCTAATATCTGGAAAAGAAAGATTTGTAACCAATTCGTGTTTAGAGATAGATACTTTCCCCTGAAAATGTCTTTTTTTTTTAATGGTTTAATAGGATCCTTGAATAAATAAAAATAGCATCACAGAAAATACCCAATGTGCCTTGAGAGCAATATTTGGTATCTTTGAACAAAACCAAAACTTTTCTTTTAGTGGTTACTGACTGAATTTTTTATTTTATATTGCCAAATTCCCCAAAATACAAGATTTCAGCTTTTTCAAAGTGGGGATTTTTTTTCCTTCAAAGGAAATTCCTTTTTCAAGTGTTTTTCATTTCAAAAAAACACCCAAACCCTAGGACATGAATAGAGCTTTCCTGCCAATCTTGTTTGGTAGTGTAGTCTGGTAGTGCTGCCATTTCTACAGCTAGAGGTAACAGAGGATTTTATTATTATTATTATTGGACATAACAGAGGATTATTTTCTCCCACTCAGAAGAGAGAAGGGGATGCAGAACTGTTGTGAATGGGGAGGGTGCCATCAGAGATTATCAGCTGCTGCACAGACCTTAACCCAGGCCAAAACCACAGCAATGTTCATCAATTAAAATAGTGTAAAATTTACTTTGGTGCATCTGCAAAAAAACTTGGAGGAGAAAATTCCCATGAGGGCATAAGGAGGGAGAAATAAACAGGCACAAAAAACGCATAAAAGGAATTAATTTTGGAAGGGATCAAAGAGAAGACTTGAATATTTAGAAATTTTCTAGGGGTACTGTAGCTCTCTAAAACCTACTCATTTTCAAAGATTGATTGGAAATATCCTTTTTTTTTCTTTTCTTTTCTTTTTTTCTTTTTTTCTTTTTTTCCCTTGGATGCAAGCACATTAAGAGTATGCAAGATTGATTTGGCCAGTCTTCTGATAATGACAGATTGGAACAGAATGAAACGTGAACCAAAATCCACAATTAAGCTTTTGGTGGGTGAAAACAAGACAAAAAACCTCAAACAAATAAAAATCAAACAATGCAGTGGGAGAAAACAAAATCAAATTTTCCTTTATTTCTAATGACACTGCAAATAAATGTTTTTAGTGCAGTTGATGAGTATCACTAAAAGCACAAGGCAGTTCCCCTGACTCCAGTGGAGTTGTTAACCAACGGACTAAATAATTTCAGGAACATAGATTGGGGGATTTGCTACTCAGAATTTACAAGGTTTGCCAGCAGCTCTGCTGAAAACAGACAGAAAAGAAGAGAATGAGCTGAAGTTTTAGTGACAACAGGCAGGTCTGAATTCACTAAGTCACTGACACCACCAAAACAGATTCTCTGGGGAGAGCCTCTCTCTCTTTTTGTAGAAGTCTTAAGACAATGACCAGTTTCATACTATCTTCCATATTACCCCTCACCTTTGAGGGAACTTTCGTGACAAAAATCCAGACAGCTCCTGCCTTCTCAGCTTTCAAAGCCCTGCTTAACACTCACCTCTGTCATCACCCTCCTCAATGCAGTCCATCAGCCAGCTGCCTCTGCGGCCTCTAAAAACCCCTTTGGAAATCCCATCTTAAATACAGCTCTGAACAGTAAATCATCTCAAAAGACTTGAAAATGTGAAAAATAAGCCTGACAGTTCATTTTCTATGATTTTTGAAACCAAGTAACTCCATATATACTTCTATATATAAGGGCTTCTATACATTTAACGATGATCCTGATCCCTGCTCCTTCCATCATAAGACTTGTTGATAGAAAATGGGAGACATTTACCTTTTTAGTGGGCATTTTTATTTTAAGGAGTTCTGCTTCTCGACTGAGGACCTGCCAAGGCGCGTGTATACGGACAAAACTCAGTCCTTGGCTCTTGTTCTGAAACAGAAAAAAAAAAGGGAAAACAATGTATTTAAATATACTTGAACGCAATGTAGTGCTAAGGTCTCAAGTAATCACCTCCAACTAAATCATTCAGCAGTAGGCAACAATCACAGGGAATAACCAACTTCTGCTACATCCGGGCTGCAAAGTGACATTTTCCTTCAAAGCTCAATCTTTCATGCTCTAAAAACCATTAATCTACTCCCTGCAGTGTAGCTGGATGTGCACCAGGGTGACAGAAAGCTACAGGTCCAGATTTTGGAATGAGGGAGTGAGAAACCCCCAAGATACAGCATTTTTTGTATATTGATATTTTAGAAGAGACCTGATTTCTTTAGTGGGCTTTCGTGTCCATCTGAACCAACAAGATAAAAAAATCTCTCCTGCTCTGGATGGGATTTGCTTTAGTTTTCATTTTCAGCTTTGCCCAACTATTTTCCAGACACTCCATCAGAATAGTGTCTCCTTAAAGGCAATCAGGCCCAACCTTTGTTGCCCTAAATATCTGCAAACCTAAAGAAAACATAAAAATTTTACTTCTGAATAGAGATATGAGCCTCATATTTATGTAAATGATTGGTTAAGTCAGGAGCATAAAATGCCCAAAAGAGCTTTGGCACAGCCAGTTTTTTTTGCAAACTGTGCAAAAGATGTCCTGGTAGTACATCTGAGCTACAGAAATGCACCCTGAAAGCAGAAAGCAGCACCCCTGAGAATAACAGGAAAATTAAATGAATGAAGGTTTAGACAGCATTTTCCTCAAGGCACAAAAATCGACTGCACTAGTAAATAGCAGGGATAAATGCTCATTGTGGAAATGTAGGGAAGAAAAGTTGGGAGGGAGATTAGAAAGGCAATATCAGAGAAATCAAAGCAGTGATCAGCTCTCACACTACCTCTTGTACCATACCCTTTAGGGAAGGACATGAAAGTGGATACAAGAAGGCTTTCAGGAGGAATTTCTTCACTGAAAGGGTGGTCAGGCATTGGAAGGGGCTGCCCAGGGAGGTGGTGAATCCCCATCCCTGGAGATGTCCAAGGAATGACTGGACGGGGCACTCAGTGCTCTGGGCTGGATGACAAAGTGGTGATTAGTCACAGGCTGGACTCGAAGATCTTGGAAGATCTTTTCCAACCTCAATGATCCTGTGATTCAAAGGCTTGCTTAACACTAAGTTTAATGAAGTTTGCATAGCTGCTTCCATCTTCATGTAAACCCCAAACACACATTTGCTGAATGTGTTCTTACGTTTCCTGATTTAAAAAACCCCAAAACAACAACAAAAAAAGTTAGATGGAAATCCTACTATTATTACAATCACTTTGTTCGCATTTCCCCTATAAGTCCAACATGAATGACAAAAATCACTTCCTTGCCTTCAGCTAACATTTCTTCAGTGGACCAATGCTATTTTAAAGAGCAGAATGAGCTCCATAATCTCTCTTCCATCAGTCCACTGGGGAAGTCAGCTTTAAGAGAAGGCAGGAAAAATTTACTGGGCATGAGCAGATGTTCTGGTAATCATTTGCTGAAAATAGATTAATAACAGATGAGAGGTTAAATTTCAGTGGGTGAAGATCAGGAGTTTCTTCTGGGCTTTTGGCTAAAATCAAGCACGTGTCCCTGTCTGGGGGATTATATTCCATGTTGGCAAGAGGAGGGACAGTGTGATCTAATTGGTTGCTTCCAGCTCGGGCTCATATGACTACACAGAATGCAAATAAAATTAGGCAAATAATTTGATTGAAAAGACCAGATGAAGAATATGACCCTTCTATATTTGAACAAAAAATAAGTTGAGAAGTTGTGCTGTTCAGGAAGTGATATCAGATGATGAGGAATCAGACCATTAAAAATCTTTAAAAGGCTTAAAAATCACCTCATGATGGGAAATTGAGGTAATTTTAATAAACACTAATGCAAAGTTGGGAAAACAGGACTAGATGACTCCTGCTGCATGGCAAACAAAAGATGCAGAGCAAAGGGCTGCTGGATGTTCACCTTGGGATTACTAGAACTACATCTCCCACATCTTGCTGACATTCACATTAATCAAAGAATTTTAAAATAAATTTGAAACCATCACTTTAACATCATAGCTCAAGAGATGAGCCATCTAACTCATTTTCTGTGGGCTCACCAAAATAAAAACCTACAGGACTACTCCTCTGGTAAGACTCCTTTCCCCACTTTTCCAGGCTTCACCTGCAGCAGTTCCAGGTGTCTTGAAATGCCCTTTTTTCCTTATGATGTCTGGCAAGGATCTGCTCAATTAACTTATTCCCAGAGGGCTTCTTGTATTGCAAACATCTCCAAAAGTTAGAACACACTTTTTTCCTTGCCAGAGTGGATTTATAACTGTTTACTGGAGACACCCCCTAACTGGTGTCCTCTGTTTAATCACCTGAAATGATAATTGTGCATATGCTCATCACTTTGATCTAATGAAATGCTGTCAGTCTTCTATTTGGAATGCTCAGGATCACTCCTGCTGATTCATTGTACTCTGGATGAGTCACCAAAGCCAACACGTGGTGCTGGCAAACAGTTTTTGTCAGACCATTCACTTGTTATTTAATACAGCCAACCTTAATCGAGTCCTTTTTCACTTGCAGCTGATGTCCCACAGGACTTTAACCTTGGCCCTGCATTGTTCCATGTCTCCATCACTGATTTCCCTGATTATATTATTTAAATTACCAAGTATTCCTAGGCAGATGACAAACAGATTTGTTGCTCTCCTGATCCCTTTTTTTTTTCTCCTGTCAAATCTATATTCCATATTACAGAGCTCTTCCAATAAGCTTCAAGAGTGGAAGTTTTTCAGTAAATTCATTCAGAATTATTCAAGATATAAATATATCTTGGCTGTTTCTCTGTTTTCTGAAGCTGAATTCAGTTTTCTCATTTCAATAGGAAAGCTCAGCATTAAAGTCAAATGGAAGAAAATCTGGAAGGTCTGCTTTGCTTTTCAATCAGCACATGAAGAAAAATATATTGGGTATTTCTTTCAGTTTATCAGGATTCTTAGCAGTCTAAAGCAGGGCTTTAACAGCAGCTATGTTGCATTTTTTCTGTCTTGGACTGGAAATGTATAGGCTGGATAAAATTCTAATCTCACCGAAGGAGACATTTTCTATCTTTCCTGTCTTAACAGTAAAATACATTGGGACCTGCATCTGCTGCAAGTCTAAGATTTATTGCAAACTTATGACCATCAAGGCCACAGCAGAAAAAAAAAGCTATGACAACTACAGAAATCCTCATAGAAATATATATAGAGTGATTATTCTTGTTACTGAAAGCTGAACATTCTGGAAAATGGCGAGACAAGCATAACTAAGCAAAACTAAATATGTTTAAGCACCTCTAACATGAGCTAAATCCTAATACTGTACTAAAGGCATCAGGTTTGTCAGTTGTTATCAAGCTAAAAAAGGGTAAAACCAATGATTTTATTTTGAAAGATCTCCAGGCTTTTTTTTTCTTTTTTTATGGTGAGCACAATGTTCCTCAGAGCTTTGCAAATACAGAATTCATTGCTGAATGCCACATCTTAGTATTTCTCATCATTTCCTCATCATGAAATCACTAATCACTCCATATTTAAGGAATGCAGTTTATAAATAACTTAAAGAAATAGTTAATAAAGAAATAGCTATTTTTAAATACTTATTTTTATATACTTATAGTTATTTTTAAATATTTTCCAAAGAAAAATATTTCTGCTGTGTATCTTAACAGGAAAAAAAAAATAACACCAAAGGTAAAAAGAAGCTGAAAAGAAGTTATGATCTAATGTCTAAGGGAGTCCAGGGAACTGCCAATCTTT
This sequence comes from Sterrhoptilus dennistouni, assembly GCA_013397095.1. NCBI lineage: Eukaryota > Metazoa > Chordata > Aves > Passeriformes > Zosteropidae > Sterrhoptilus > Sterrhoptilus dennistouni. Next base: position 567,649 of record VWZU01011353.1, read on the forward strand.
CTAATGGTTTTTTTAAAAATGTGGATAGGAAATGGAAAAAGTATAAATCATAAAATCTGAAGCATGTAAACTTCTTAGAAAAAAAACCCCAGATAACTGAACTTTAAACATTTTATACTTCAGTGATTATTAAATAGACAGAAAAATACTCAGAAGCATTATTTTAATGGCTCCAGTTAATATAATGAGACAACTTTTGCTAATGTAGCCACACTGGGAAAGTGGCAGTGAAACAGTTTGGAGTGAGGAAAAGACAGGTCCTATTAGCTCAGTAAAAGTCATCATCTTCCCATTAATTCCATCACCAAATGGATCCATCACGTCTGCAAATGCAATTGTTCAAAATTAATGTCTGCTCTCCTGATACCAGCCCTGGAAATCGAGGCAAATACCAAAGTGATGTGATAGTGCAAAATAAAAAAGCAATTTCTTCTTATTATCGCAGAACTGTGGTCACCTTCATTTTACAAGAGCAGAGCCAAGTGCTGAGCTGTTGGCCCCCAGCACAAGATTGCATGACACAGCACTGCCAGATTCAGGCAGAGACTGCAAAATTGGCTTTGTTTCCTGCCAAATAGATTGAATTTCTATCTGTGAAATGGCGTGTTTCTGTTCCTAAAGTTTTGTGTCCAAAATCAGTCCATCACCAATGACAGTGTGAGCCTGTTCCACTAGAAAAAGAAAGTGCAAGGCACTGGTCCAGGTGAGACAACACCCAGAATGTCCTGACATGGGCATGTCAGTCCAGAGGAACTCCCTGCTCATGTTATCTCATAGTAGAGGCTGTATCCTATAATTGTAGGCTGGTAATTTAATTCTGCCTCTTACTCTGTGAACACAATGGAACTTCCCTCTATCCAAAGGCTTTTGTGAAGATAAATATGTCCCAGATTAAGAAGTCCTCAAATAAGGCAATAAACTAAGAAGACAGTATGGCTATATAATATGCAATTTATAATTTTCCTATTTTCCTCCACAAAATTGTAGCCCTTTTACCTTTGCCAAACTTTCCCCTTTCTATTGTCATTATTTCTCCAGGGTATAGTTTTACCTCACTGCATACACAGAGAAGACCTTAAGCAAAGCTACAATAATTTACACATTTTGACAGTTTGCTTTCCTCTTTCTTAATTTCTACCAAGAGTGATGGTGTAAAATTGGTTTTGTTTATTTTGTTCTCTTACTCCCATGTGAACATAAACAGTTAAAGAATATATTGGTGTGTATAAGCACAAAACAGAACACCTGGCCATGAAAGATCTGGCCAAAACACCTAAAAAACCTCTATATAATCTCAATTTCTTAGGTGAAGCACTGTGGAATGAAACAGTTGGCTTTGCTCATCCTTTTCAATGTTTCTTCACGGCATTCCAGCCTCTCCAACAATAATCTTCCCACTCATGTAGAGACAGGAAGTGTCTCTGAATGGAAGATGATACGGGAAGCCTGAAAACACAGGCGTGCTTCCCCTGAAGATGGAAATTTTTAATGGAGAGGAGCAGAATGAAAATGAGCTGCTAGAAACTCAAGCACAAATGTAGAATAGATTGATAAATCTGCCAAATAATAATAAAAAAACCCAAAGGCACAGACCTGTGCATTACTGCAGTGTTCAATGCAGGATCTATATGCAGGTGAGTAAGAAATATGCCAGGATTGTAATTCATTTTAATCCCTTCTAAATATGTATTTTGGAAGAAAAAATTACTGCAGTGTCATCAATATTTTCCAAATGTTTATCTCTGTCCCCTACAGCATGAAAAGTACGACTTTCAAACATAAAGCAAAATCATTCCTTATTATTGAGAATAACTTTATCGGCAAATTTTTCCCGTGTCAGTGGCACAAATTTGTTGCTACAAAAGCCTGGCACAATTTCAACACATTTTCTGAGATTGAATACCATAAATAATAATTATAAAATGTAACATTGAAAGCTTCCCCACCCAAATCAAACTGCCTCAAAGAGGAAAGGAAGACTGAGTACCCTACCACCTCCTGTATTTTGGCAGTGTCAATGGAAAATCACATAATCAGCTGGCCTGGCTACATTCAGTGCCAAATTATCAAAAAACAAAGTCAATATTCTGTAGAATACATCATATCAAACTTTTTTATCAATAATAAAATCAACAAACATCTTGAGGCCAAAGAGTTAACATTAAAAAGGGCAAAATGTAATTCCTCTTTAGAGAATGAGACTCACTAATCTGCAGAGATTTATGGCCTAAACAATTTTCCAGATGAAGCAGCAAGATCATGGAAGTCAATCTTTAGACCAGATAACAGGCATGTTACCAGTGGGGGGATTAATGAAACAGAGACTGAACCCTCATTCTAGCAAAGTCAATTTCAAGGGGAAAAAGGATTTGGAGAAAAAAAGGAAAATAATTAAAAATATTTAGGACTAAAAAACAGAGGAAGGGTACTTTAAAATGTTTCTTCATCACTCCATAATTGATCTAGGATGTTAACAAATGATCATATTGAAGGCATGATTCAATTTTGTGTTGAAAGATTTTTTAAAGTTCAATTTGTTCTTAGCAAAAGTACTTTAAGGGGCATTCTGTAATTTGAAAGTGGTAACAGATGGTACCAAAGTATTCAGTTTAATAAGAGTGTTCTCCTAATCAGAGGCTACAAGCTCTTCCAGAATAGTGTGTGGCTCTTCGAGGTCTCTCTCTCCAAAGATCAGCAGCAGTAAAAGGAAGTTTGGCTGTGTTTGCAGGGGCTTGATTGGGAGGGGATTACGATGAAGATAATCAAAGTATCTGGGCTGGTTTGTTTGCTGGCAGGGAATCCGAAACCTCCCTGGACCGCTACAACCTCACTGCCAACAGGGAGAGATGGGGGAGAGGAAAGGGCAGTCCCACAGCAGCATTATGTGACTCATTTTGGATAAGGCAACAGGTCCAGAGGTGGAGAAATAACCAGGTAAACAAGAATCTGGGTAGGAGGAGAACCTGCACTGCTGGAAAAAAAATTAAAAAGTCAAGAAAGGGATTTTGCAGTGTTGGCAGTATCCAACATCAGCTTAAGTGACCTGGAGAAAGATAAAGCAGATGAAGTTTTTCGGGAGAGCAAGGATAAGGGCAGAATGTGGAAAATTGTAGAAAAGCTTTGTAAGAGCTTGAACAATGGCAAACAGCTCTCAATGTAAAGAAATATAAAGCAATATCAGTGGGTTAAATCCAGATTCACATATAAGATGCTGGGCTCTGGTTTCACCTGTACTGGTCAGTAATGACACCTCGAGGATGCAACACAAAATCCCTTGAAAAATGGCAGCTGAGTATTTTCGAAGAGCCAAGAAGTAAAGCAAAGCTTACATTTTATTAGGAAAGGTACAAAGACTAAGGAAAAACAAAAAAATTCAAACATCCACATCTTGAAGTTAATGTTCACTCTCTGCCTGCTTACCTCCAAAGAGATAAGTTAGAACAAAAAAGGGTTCAGAGGACCAACAAAAGCCTTGTTATGGAATCCAGACAGGAATCACTGAGGAGACTGAGACCTTTTGTTCTGGAAACTTGAGGAAATTACTGTGGAAGTCTAAAAAATCCTGCATGATAAGGAGATAGGGTGTGGATGTACTGCCTGGAGTCTCTTTCAGAGCAAGGGCCTCTGACAAAACCAAATTAAAAATCAACAGAAGGACATAGATATCAATGCAGCAGGGAAGTACCTCTGCCTTGTGGGTGCAAAAACTGAATAACATTTTATGAAGAAACTATGCCAGACTTTGGGACAGAGATCCCTGGAAGGTTCCCAGGTGGGAAAACAACACCACATGGGGGAAAGCACCTGAATTGAAAATAGTTGTCACCAGGAGAGCATCAGAGCAAAAGCATCACAAAAATTTGTACCATTCCTGATGTTTCCTAAACATTTTACCACTGCAACTGTCGGAGACCCTGTAGTGCATTGGGGGAATTTCTCACACCACAGGATCATTTTATGGCAGAATTGCCAATTCTGGAGAAGCAGTTCCCCACCAGCAAGGCACAAGCCTGCTCCAGATGAAATGTGAAGCTGAGAAGCTCTGCTGGGTGTCTGCAGGCTCTGCAGGTGATTAGAAGGCAGCAAGAGCAGCAGCAGCAGCCTTGAAATCTGAGCAATTCATCAAGCAGAGATGAATAGTTGCTCAAAATGTTGTAGCTGAGACAAGCACAAGGAGCTTGGCAAATGGGCTGGGACTCAGTGGCCAAGAAATACCTCAGTCCTAGATGGAAAGTGCAGTATTAGAATATTTCTGGAGCTCTAGGGGACACAGAACTCTCAGCTAATGTGGTACCAGGGCTCAAAACAGTATCTTCCCATAGGAGAGGAAGGTAATCACTGAAATCAGCCTGTAAATGGACAATATTGGATTTTTCAGGAATGTTAATTAACCAGCACATTCTAGTGATCTCTGCAGAATGTGCTGAATTATCAACACTTTGGAAAATCAGGCCTCAATACACTCAGCTCCCCAAAAATAAGGTCCAAAGGAAATCACTCAGTAGATGTCAGTACAATAACAACAACAACACACTTTTTCCATCCATCCTGGCAGTACTGCTCTCTACATGTCCTAAACTCAGGTTTAGCCAGATTTAGCTCTCATCTCCATCACCATAAATTCATCACACTGCCAATGCAAAAAGAAGACCCCAGCCAGTCATAGAAGTGCCAGTTTGCTCCTTTGTAACACGAAAATTAAAGGAGGATTATTAAAAAATGTGTTGTCAAATCATTATAAATGATGATAAATGAATTTTATTTTCAAATATGATTCAATGAATAAACTGTCAGCAAACACCAAAATACCAATGTTTGCTAAAGCCTGATACATTATAAAGTTCTAAGTTCTCCAATACAACAACATGCAACAAAAACATTTTAGTGAGAGTTTACTTTTAGCTTGGCATGGAAATGTGACAATTTATGTGGAAAGCTGAACAAATCACTTCCAGAGATGTAAGGGTCAAGTGGGCCAATAACTTTCAATTATTAAAAAGATAATTAGCAGATAGAATGCAGAATATTAATATCAACCTGATACACTGCCAAAGTGTTTTATGCCATGAGGGAAATGAATTAGCAAAGGGGAAAAAAGTAAGATTTGTTATTCCAATCATGGTGGCATCACACAAATTGAAATTTACAGGAAATCACTACCAGGTTTTTGCAATAAATGTGGTGATATACACTGATAGCAGTAAGTACCTTCCATCTTCCACATCTTAAAATCCATTTTATGTTTCATTAGAAGTACTCTGCATCTTGTCATTTTCATAAATCTTTTTGCTTGTTTTACATCAGCTCACTCAAAATCACACAGTAACTCTGCTTGCACTCATGCCTTTAAAAATATATACACATTATTGCAGTGAATACTTTTGAGCTTTTGTCTTGGCATGGTTCTGTCATATTTTTCCTCTACTTCTACCATAATGATTTCCTGCTAAATATTGCAAGTTTACAAATGGGAGAACAAGCAATAAAGCCACAAACACACTATGCTAGGCTGAGACTTAATGAGAGGAAGATGTGCTCAGCAACAGAACATTTAAATCACAGAATCATAGAATGGCCTGGGTTGGAAGACTCCTTAAAGATCATCTTGTTCCAATCCCTGCCATGGGCAGAGACACCTTCCACTGTCCCAGGTTGCTCAGAGCCCCATCCAACCTGGTCTTGGACACTTCCAGGGATGGGGCAGCCACAGCTGCTCTGGGAAACCTGTGCCAGGGCCTCACCACCCTCACAGGGAAGAGTTTTTTTGTAATATCCAATCTAACCCTGCTCTCTGTCAGTGTGAAGCCATTGCCCCTTGTCCTGTCACTCCAGGCCCTTGTCAAGAGTCTCTCTCCATCTTTCCTGTGGGTTCCCTTCAGGCACTGCAAGGCCACAATGAGGTCACCCCAAAGTCTTCTCTCGTTGGCCCAAAACACATTTACCTCCAATGTGGTTCCTTCCATACATCGTGATAGTGGCTCATGAGTGCCAAGTCAAAGCTCTCAGAAGCCAGTGGGGAAAACAAAAATTGCTTTATCCTACTGTTAATAAGGCCTGCAGAATGTAGCCATCATTTTTATAGCCCTGATGGAGTCACACACTTAACCTCCAGTACTAAGAGAGTACTTTGAGAGAATTCACGAACAGAACATATGGGAAATGATTTTTGAAGTGAAAACTCTTATGCCAAGCTTTGAGTACCTCAGAAGGGTGTTCTCCTGAGGACTTAAAGAGACTCTTCACTTGAGAAAGAACCTCAGGACACATTCTCATAACAAACTGCCACAGCCTTCACTGTCCTCTGGTCTGGCATCCCCTGAGAACTGCTGCATACACAAATCGTTCAATGTGATCATACTTCAGGTGACATCATGAAGCTTATAACAAGGGATATATCAGGACTGAGATCAAAAGAAAAAAATGACAGGGTTTGTTTTGCCTTTTTATTTTCCCCCCTTCACTTGTTTTTTCAGTCTTCAGTAAACAAAGATGTCTCAAGCAAAACTTGGGTCCATTTGCAAGGGGCATGACCAACTCTATCAGTATTAGTTTAATACTGATGACAAAATGCTTTTGGTTCTTGGCATGCAGTAAGGAGAGTATTCAGAGATGAGAGATTTAACTTGCAAAACTGGGAGCAAGAAAAACAAACATGGAAAAAATCAGCAGATTTAAGCAGTAACTGGCAGATGAAAACAGATGAGGAGACTAAGGCATGAAAAATTAGACACATATTTTAGCTTGCTAAAGAAACAATACAGAAAATTGTCCCTTTACCTTTCATTACTACATATTTATCCTGGCACTTCTATTACACAAATATTGCACTTGTGGTCAAGGATAATTTAAATGCATTGTGATATCCTAACTATAAAGTTCTTTGGTCAGATCAAAGTCGCATTTGTACAAGCTTGATAGGACAACATATATCACCTTATATTCCTACTTTGATTTATCTTGGTTTCTTTGCTCTATTTTTTTATACACGATTTATAATCTTGGTAATACAGAATCCATCTTTTTTTTTTTTTTTTTTCGTCTGTGTTTTTTCAGAGCTGAATAAAGAGATCACTGAATAACTGAGCTGGATCCTCATCTGTTGTACACCCCAACAGTAGTATAAATAGCTGTAACCACACAGATCCAGATCTGGTTATATAACTTGTGCACATGATGGGAAAATATTAAAAATATAACTTTAAATTTAGCATTCACTATTAAAAATATTGAGTGGGGCTTTTGCCGAGAAATTCACACATCAGTTGCAGATAACTGAACAGATGTTTTGGCTAAAGCAGATTTCAACTGGGACATTCACACTTACACAAAAGGACCTCTAATGCTGGTAAGATAGTATGATTTTGAGCTTTCTCAAATTTTGCTTTAACAAAGAGTGTTCACTAAATATTTGCAGCATGTGTTAGCTCTTTTCAAATATTTATAGAGATGGTTTACAAAAAGAAATGGAGCTATTTGCGACACTCCTTTCGGAGTAGAAGCACAAACACGTACAAGTTTGTATAACGCTGGAAATCTAAAAAATGCTTTAATTCCCCTTGTGCCCACATAAGTAAGTATAGATATATATGTATAGATACAGATACATGCACACAGTTATTTATAACCAAATTAGAAACCTCTAGTTGAATATTGCTCTTCCAGGGAAACTCCAGTGTTCAAAACTTCTCCTCCTGCCCCCGCTAAAGGAATAAACACCATTTGGGCTTTTCACATTTCCATTTCCACTCCAGCACATTCTACCTGGCTGTAATTAATATATATCACTATATCAATGTCTAATCATGATGAATTTGTCTAACCCAGACTTCTGGAGAAAAATAATAGCAAATTCATGGCAGTAAATGCACCTCATGCCACCAACTGAACCAAAGAGGTTGTTAAATTTAATAACTACAAAATTCTACGTAATTTAATTTGTATTTATATATGATTAGTAACTAAGGTTTTATACTTTTTATAAAGTGGTCTATAATAAATACAGCTGTCAGTGTTACAGGCAAGTGGCAGAACAAAGACAAATTTCTTGGGAGGATGAAAAGCTGAAGATTTACATCAAGTGTGTGCAGGTAAAAGGAAAACATTTTAAGAACAGAAGCTGTGGAAAGCAGATTTTCAGTTGTGGGAAATAAGTGCAAAGATGAATACAGACATTCTGTAAAGGGAAAACTTCCCATTTTTCATTCTCATTCCCCCTTCACACAAATGCTTTCACACATTTGTTGCCCAGAGCAGCTGTGGCTGCCTCATCTCTGAAAGTGTTCCAGGCCAGGTTGGATGGGGCTTGGAGCAAGCTGGGCTAGTGGGAGGTGGGAATGAGGTGGTCTTTAAGGCCCTTTCCAACCCAAACTGTTATGGGATTGTAGGATTTGAAAATCCATTTTCTAGTCAAATAACTTAGCATTCACTTGGTTTTCACCTCAACTTTCCTGCTGTTTTCTATTCAACAGTAAAGGAGGTGAGGACAGGAAAACAGAGCTGGAAACTAGAACTGAAAAGAACCCAGATAGGATGCCAGGGAACACAGGAACAGGAGGTCCTATGTCAAAAAATACTTTCAGTCCCATGATAGATTTGGCTAGTTAAATTCGATTCTTGTCTCTGCCCACATGTATTTAACAACATTTTAAATTTAACAACAGTTACTCCTTCTAAAAGTAATTTCACAGCAGCTTTGCCATTGACATGGAGAAAGACACAGGGATGAATCTTGCCAGACTTCACTTCAGGAACTGCAGGAGGTAATGACAGTTCCTCAAGCTTCTGTCATTCCTCTGAACAGGCATCAGAGAATCAGGATGAACTTTGCTCTTCAAAGGCACCTACCCCTTTATACTGATTATATAAAAATATATCTGAATGCAGGCACCTGGATATGGAGCATCAGGCAATAAGAGTTTACCTTGTCCTGTTAGTACTTGAAAGGGCTCTTAGATGTGTACTAAGGAAATGACAGCAGCTCAGAGAGGAGATCCTGCCCCTCTGGTTCAGGATGCCCACTGCCTCAATTTCTGGATTCAGCTTACAGCTTTTGATGTATGACTCCTTGGCTTTTTACTGTGGTTTTAATTATATTAAAGTGTTCTGTAATTATATGCCAATTATTTTCTTTGATAATTGACACTGACATGTGCAAGTGAAGTTTAGAGTTTCATTAGTCCTTTATGGTACTTAAAATTCTACAACATTAACAAAATTGGTTTTACATTGTAATTGCATGTGCATCTTTTTATGAAATAAAGGAAGTGAGAATTGCTAGGCAACAAGTATAGGACTACAGTATTGGGTTAGGAATCACTATATTATAAAATCACAGCTACTTTTAAATTCTGAAATGAGATGTCTTTAATAACATAATCTATCAAGACACCTGATATGTGACATTTGTCCTGCCAGAGAGTCTGAGCATTATGAAGGCATGGAAATTAACAACAATTTACAGCTGGATCTTGGTACAAGCATTCTTTGTGCTGGCTTTTCTGTGAAGAGTCTTGCCAGTTGGTGACCAGATGTGACAAAACATCCCTAAACCAACAAATACTTTCCAGGAGAGTCACTTGTGAACTGTGGCTCACAGGTGGAAAAACAACCTGGGGTCCCTTGTGGTGCAAGATGTGCCTTAGGTCGTCACTGTGGTGCACTGCGGTGCCTCCTGCAGCACATCAGTTAAAAAGTAAAGTAAAGCAAGTCCTTTAATGAGCACACTTTGGTGCCTCACTGAACCTGAAATTGGCCAGCTTTGGGTAACCAGTTTCTTAAGGACAGCTTTGAAACGGGAGAGAATAAGAGAAGAAGGAAATTTTGCACAGAAGTTGCTGAGAGAGAAGCAGTTGGGGAAAGTATGAAGTCTGCATGTCCAGCTGTACCAGCTGTGGATTTTCTCAATGGACAGGACCACAGGTCATGAAATACTCTGAGTTGAAAGGGACCCACGGGGGTCATCAAGACATCTTGGATGTTGTGACTTCACACAGGCCTGTGAATGATGCCAGCTGATGTGCAGCAGGTGAAGGGCTGACTTCACACCAACCAAAGGAAGATACAGTGACACCAAGGAGTGGCAGGATTTCCAAGATGTTAAACATGAACAGTATTTTTGAGAAAAAACAAATTCATTTCTCCTTAGTAATCAGAACAGGATGCAGGATATGGAGAAAGAGCATTGTGGACAGAAATGGAGCACCCTGTGGTGGCCAGGTGAGCAGCCACTGGTGTGAAGGGACAGAGGGGAATGTGCAGAGGCCAGAGGCAGGTGAGCAGGTCAAGCACTGGTGAGGTGAAGCAGGTACCACTCACTGACCTGTGAAAGCTGAGCAGTGCCACTGCAGGCAGAGAGTAAACATTATCCAGTGAACTCACAGGGACCTGTGACAAGCAGGGAGGCTTGCCAGGGCTGCAGGGCACCACGGTGGGTTGACTGCACTGCAAAAGCATGAAAGTACCCCCAATTTAACAAAAAAATGGTATTGAATTTCCTAGGTCCCCCTAACCAAAGTGTGCACCTTGAAAGGGTGGAAGAGCTTTCCAGTGACCTTCCTTAGAGACACAACCTTTAGGACATTGCTTTGTCTTGATAATCTAACAGGGCTCAGTGGCAGCTGAACATTTGCACATCTTTAGAGGCAAGCAAAGAACGATCAGTCAAAGCCTGCAAAATGAGTTATGGAATACGAGAGTTGGAAAAAGAGCAAGAACACCAGAGGTTTCCAAGACAGGCAAACTTACAAATGAGTGAGGATAACGGGAATGAAGAAAGCAAGGGGTAGAAACAATGACACTTAAATCCAGAAAAACTAAAACTTGAAAACTCTGAGACTCACAGGACATGCATGGAGCTGAAACTTTCAAAGCATTAGGAAAGTCAAGTCACCTTCCACACTGTAATCGGTTTCAATAGAAGCAGACATAGGACTCTGAGTGACTTGAGGAAGAGTCCTAAATATAGGATGGGCAACAATAGCCTTCCCCATTTTGAAGGGATTAAGGAAAAACTACAGTAGTTTGGACTAACACTTTGCTGGTGTCAGTGTGGAGCTCTGCTTAAGTATTTGCAAGATCTTGAAAATACATATTCTGCATCTCAGAAATGTTAATTTTTCTTTGTATTACTAAATTACTCCTGGTAAACCCCAACTGGGCTTAGTGAATGTGTAGACAAAGACTGGAGAGAAATTCCCCACGTCCCAACTGGGACATGACTAAGGGAAATGCAACTGGGCTCCTCTGGAAGAGAAGGGTATTGGTATTTTTCCAGAGTATTGCATTGGCTCCAACCTATGGAAAGCAATGGCCAACTCTACATTTCCAGGAAAATGCTCCTATTGATGTCTTTTTGTTCCCCCTGAAACAGTTGCTGTTCCCCTCCAAAAAAGAAATATTAGTCCACATAGCTGTTCAGTCATTTTCTCACTCTAGCTACAAGTAGCTCATTCTCTCCCAAATATATTTTGTTTATTTCTTTTACCAGGAGACACCTTATAAAACTCCAAAATCATCTACTGAACTCCACATCCAGGATTTCCTTAAAGGTACAGTATACAAGTGTCAATCCTTTTAGTGATTCTGTAATGTTTTAAAATTATTACAGAATCCAGGAATTGAAGGAAGAAGCCAGTGGAGAACCAATTAGTTAATTCCTAGATGGCAGAGCTTAAAGCAAACACATCCATTATCAAACAAAGAAAAACACAAAAACAAGAAGCCCCTCCAAAAATACAACGAATAAAAATCCATGCACCTGTTCAAAAGAAATAATTTTGTCCAACCATTTGGTTTCAGGGATGAAATCATTGTTACATTAATGCTGACCTGGCATAACTGCACAGAAATTACAGAATATTACAGAATGCAGCACAATGTTACATAAACCAAGATTTCTTTTTCTTTGGCCTGTTACTCTGAGCACATACCTGTACACAAGAGAGATAAAATAGAGGGCATACTTTTACCAGCACTGAGTACCAAGGAGAGAACTCACCCAGAAGGGTAAATTTTCCATGCTGTGAGTGGGGGTTTAGCCACTAAACTCTCATTAATGCTAATGAGAACCATGAAGCCTAATGCTACTCTACTAAATTATTTTTTTCCTTGTTGTTCTATTCAGGACAAAAGAATGGCTGACCTGAAACCACTGGAATGACAGAAGCAACTCTGTGATACAAGTTTGGACTGATTTGCCTTGTTCTATGAGTTTACAGACCTTGCAATGACCAGGAAAGACACTTTGAATACAATCTGATTACATCTTGTGGCTTGCACATCACAGTTTCCTAGTTTTTCAGGATGTAAGTGTGTGGGACAGTTAATGAATCTTTCCCTCTATGACAACTTTCCCCCACTAAATCTGTGCTCATCCACAGGAACTACCACTGAGATGTTGGAACTTTGCCCCTACCCAGAACTCAGGTCAGCAAAGGATTTAAGAAACAGTTGAAGCTGAAGAAGGTGTTCTGATTACTAAGGGGAAATTACTTTGTTCTTTCTTGAACAGACCCCTCCACTGTTCATGTTGAAAATCTTGAATCCAATATTCACTGCAAAATGCCTCCCTCTCAAGTACGATGTAACATTTGAAAGTGTACACAATGTAGAACATCTTGAGAGATTTCTTCCCTATATGAGATCATTCCTTCCCTCCAGTGTCTCACTTCCTGGAAGGAACATTGCTTGCCTGTCTGAGCAAAACATCGTGATCAACATGACATGATAGTAACTCAGATTTAGGCAGAATGACACACTGGCCATTAGAGTCAACAGTAGAGCAAGAGCTGAAAACTTACAAGAATCCCACAACCCTGAGTCATTGTTTACATTATCTTTCCCTGGATCTGCCAGGAGATAGCAAATTCCACCCCCTCACTCCCCACACACAAAAACAGTTGTGGAGTTTTTTCCATAAGACAGTCCTATCCTGCAAGGACTAATTTCCACTGTCAGATACCCGTTAGCCTTTTCCCTGATGGAATCCATTCCCGAAGCTGAGAAGGCAGAATGACATCTTATGGAGTGACTTTTAATTTGTCTTATTGCAGGCAGAAAAAAAAAAAAAA
>VWZU01011353.1:594861-704383 GCA_013397095.1 Sterrhoptilus dennistouni
TTTTTTTTTTTTTTTTTTTTTTTTTTTCTTTTTTCATGTCCTAAAAGAAGACAGAGAAGTCCTCCCAAGGTACTCCTTTCTTTGTTCTCCACCCTGTTCTCATCTATCCCACTCCATAGGCAGCAATAAGAATGAAACAGAGAATAAACTTACCGGGCATGTGTGTTTCCATGTTGCCTGGAGGTTTGGCTGGAAGTTGCGTCAGTGCTAAAATAGGATGTGGGGCTATGCTGTGCACAATCTGCTTCTGCACTGGCTTAAGGAGGGAACAGCATGAGCAGCTATTTCCATCCTGCCTTGATCCTGCTTTAAGCAAACCACAAACTGAAGCTAATTAGTGAGACCTTCTGGTTTGGTGATTACCATCATGGAGGGAAGAGAGGGAGAAAGACCAAACTCCCATGACCTGAGAGTCCGTAGCAATTCTCTGCTGGAACTTCAGCACCTTGTCTTCATGCTCCATAACGCCTCAAGAAACAAGGCAACAACAGGCATATTTTGTCCAGAAGGCAGTGGAGAGGAAGGAAAAAGGCTAATGCAGAACCAAGGCTCTACAGCAGAGCCAGCTCTGTCCAAAGAACTGGCATTCGAGGATCAGATTGTCTTGGAGCTGCTTTATGTGGGGAAGAGGGTCTTTATATCTACAAAGCTTCACAGTGTTTCCAGGTAGGAGGTAAGTGCAAAAAGCTTTTTATAAGGCTCTGTTTCAAGTACTCAAGTTACCTCAGTGCCTGATGCCCTGTCATTCCTGCATGAAATATTCAGGGGATTATCTTGTAATCAACTGTCTAATCAGAACAGGTGACGGATCCTTCTTAGCCTTCAACCTTGCAATTTAAGCAATGTATAGGGAAGAAAAATTGCTGACAACTAATGCTATCTGAGAAAGGACTCTTATTTGCTAATGATAACTGGAGGGAGATGTAACTAATTCGAGCTCAAATATTTTTCTTCTTTTAGCCTATTTATGACACTAGGATGGTTTCTCTAGTGTGACAGGGAGAAATGGATTTATTCAATGCCTGAATAAAGTCCAGTGGTTGCTATGACCTTGTGAATCAGGATAATGCACTGTGTCCTGGCTGGCAAGGGTAGAAGATGTCTCTGTCACAGAGAGATGGGGTTGTGCTATCAAACCTGCTGAGTACATAGAGGGGCCAGTGCATCTATTGTGTCCCAGAACTTGAGCTGGGTGATGTAAAATTTTCTCAGCAAGACTAAGAAATTTATATGGGGTTTTAAATGCATTAAATCATCCCTCCCTTGTTGGTCCCTACTTTCCTACTTTGAAATGGCATTTCTTGTCTTCTAACCAATACATCAACAGATATCAAATATGTTGTCTTTTTTTACCCTGCTGGTGTCTTATGCTACTCTCAGAACTTCTTTCAGAAGTTTTAAAAACAATCTGTTTCCCCAACAGGGAACAAATCTCCTGCTTTCTACACTATCTCAGGGAGAGGGAAATGAAATCTTGCTGAAACTTCTGCTATTTTCCATCCACAATCTACGCTGCTCCAACTAAGCTCAAAACCAGAAAGGCAAATCCTAGCTAATTCTGGAATAGTATGGGAATGTAGAGCCAGGTTCTGCTGGGATCCCTGTGGACGTGTAGCTCTGCCTGCACAGTTTCCAGTTACCAGCTTCTATAAGCCATAAGGATGGGTGTGTTACAGGTAATACACTTAGCTCAGGTAATAAATAATATACACAGCAATATGAGAAGAAGCAATATCCAGCTGTTTAGAATGGAAGTAGCCTATATTTAAGATTTTTCTAATGGAGAAAAATCATATCTTGACATCACTGTCTTTCCTGAGGTACCTGGGTATGGTGTTAATTGATAATGCAGAGCTGTGACAAATAATACCAATATACCTGATTGTGTTTCACCTGCTGTAGAGGAGTGGTGCTTGCAAGTCTGTAAATTTAGCAGAGAGATTAGATGTTTTGAATTATTGAGGAGTTATATAAGACTCCTCCCCAAATCCATTCAGCATTCCTGTAAATCTATCCTTTAGCACACTCAACAATCCAGCTGGGGTTCTGAAGTGATGGGATGTGCTCCTAATCATTGGTGGAAAGGTAAAGACCAAGGTAGTTCAAACTCATCAAGGCTCACAAACAGTATGTACGACTTGGGAAAAACAACATTCCTCAAAGCCTGGTTTCTCCTGGAGAATGCCAACGGAGCAGACAGATGTGTGATGTGCTGGCACACTTGATTGCAGGCAGGACTGCGCTCTTCACTCCTGCCAGGGAGGAATGCTACTGACAGTATTGAAATTGCAGTAATTGCAGCTGCCTGTGTGAAAGGCAATGAAATGTGCACAGAGCAGGTCTGAGCCCACTGGGTCCTTAGGCAAAAGACAGACAGCCTTTTTGGGACAGGCTGCCTGAAAAAGTTTGATTCTCATGCCAGCAAGTTAAAGTCAAAAACGTATTTACCTCCTCAGCCTGTTAAAGGAGATGATATAATATTCCCTTCTGCTTTTTCTTTCCTGCCAGTCTGTTTCTACAACAGGATTTTCAAAAAAGATCCTTCAGGCCTTGCTCATGACAGGGGCTTGGAATACAGAGGTGGTAGCCAGGCCTGAGTAACAACATCTAGACCACACCAAAGTCCCCAGAACTCCCTGCTGTAAGTAAAGCCAATAAGTGCTCTTCTCATGGGCTGCATTGCACTGACTCAAACAATAAATTATCTAATTAGACCTGTCTGCAGCCACAAAGCCGTGGGCTGCAATCCTGTCAGCTTTCATGAGCTAAGCAGGGTCAGTCTGGGTGAGGGCACAGGTTGAAGCAAAGGGACATCCCAGCCATGGCAAGTGGAAGAGGATGACATTTGCCTTTTACTCCAAATCCATCACTTCTCTCTACTCCTCTCTGATGTTGCAGGTTGCTATTCCAGGAATGGCTGATCTTCAGCTTCAGATGAACTGTTGACTAATTGGTGACCTAAATCCATCTGTCAGGGAGCTATTATTTAGAAGCAGCTACAGGAAGGAACCAGTGTGAGGGTGGAGGTGAACTGGTAACAGATCTACTGCAGCAAGTGGGGATGGTGCCAACTAAAAATGGTTTCTCCCTCTGGTGTTACTGTGGCCTATAGCAAAAGACACAGAGATG
Organism: Sterrhoptilus dennistouni; assembly: GCA_013397095.1. Taxonomy (NCBI): domain Eukaryota; kingdom Metazoa; phylum Chordata; class Aves; order Passeriformes; family Zosteropidae; genus Sterrhoptilus; species Sterrhoptilus dennistouni. The sequence continues at coordinate 597,991 of VWZU01011353.1, forward strand.
CATGGAAGGCCTGCACTTCTACCACTGTGCAGGAACAAAAGGATGTTTGAAAGAACAATAAAATCTAAAAGGGCTCACTATTCAGGGTGTGTTGAATCCACAGGTGACTGGCAAGAGAGAAGCAGCAGGGATCTGCCTGGTTCCTCTAAAAAAAAAAAAAATACAACTTACCTTTAGAGTTGAAAGCACAAGAGTTTTTGTTTGTTCTCAAAGGGAGCCTTCCTTGCAGATGGGGAGATTCTTTGACCCATTTAATCATGTCGTGCAATTCATTATTTTAAAATTGTTAAACAAGAAGCTTAAATAATTCTTGTCTTTCAAAAACACACATGGAAATAACAGTCCTCCCTCTCACATATTTTTGAAAAATTACTACTTTCCAGTAAAACTGCTTCACTGACACAAGATTCTTCCTCTGAAAGACCATTTTTGTTCCATGGCCCAACTAGACAAAGTAGACTTTAAATCCTTGTAAATCCTTGCAGCAGTAACTAAATTAAACCTACCACTGCAAATTCTGCATCTAAATTAATTCCAACTTTTGGAACAAATGCAACAGGTGAAGTTTAGGCACCTGGAAATAAGGGAGATGACAACTGAGCTTTCTCCTTGAGTTGGTCTGGGAAAGGGCTGAAGTAAGAGCCATCCTTGAGGCTGTATACAAGTCCTGAGAACTTGCAATTTACATAGTCTGTCCTCAACACACAGTTTATTTGCATTCAGCTTCAGGAGAAACATGTATATGCACTGTAGAAAGATATTTGGTTGTCTGAGCCACAACCAGTATTGTTTGTGTACCAGGAACATCCTACTCTTACTCTGAGGCCTTATCCCATAATTACTGTACTTCCTGAAAAGAATGGGAGGAAAAAGAGAAAAAAATTGTAAGTCCACAGTGTGTCACTAAGGACTGAAGTGGGGAATGAAAGTCTTAATGTCTTTGCAGAAAATACTAAATTATTTGGGAAATGTTCTTAAAGTATAAGCAACTGCTTCCGAGAATGATTGATTTATAGCTGTTTTTTGGTTTTTTTTTTCAACAATGTGGATTAATTTCCCCAGTGAAATGAAGGGAATCTCTTTCCTACAACCCACCACAAGACGAACCAGGCTGTGTTCTGTTGTGCTGGTAAGCTTTATTGTTTGCTGTGTCGATACAATTATTCAGGATTCTAACGGATAAGGCAGTGTACAGAGAAAACGAGGCTTGCACTGTGAAGTTCCTCCATCATAAAGCTTCAGATTTAAGCAGCTGGGCTCCTGGGCACTCATTCAGGGTGTGCAGTTGCGAGCCCGGCACTCGCAGAGTGAGGCGGACGGGATGTAGTGCTGCACCACGGTGCCGTTGGGACACCGCAGCGGGATCGTCACCGTGGTGGTCTGAGTGGCCGTGCAGCAGTTGCAGAGGTCCTCCCACTGCCCTGTCTGAGCAGAGTACTTGGTGGTGCTTCTGCACTTGCCCTAAATGGGGAAAGAAGAGAGCTGAAGTTTGAACAGAGCCTCGTTGTGCTCAGAATCCTGGTTATTTAAAATATCCATGGGTGAGTTTTTCTGGCTTCTGTGCTCTGCTGCAAAACATGAACTCAGAAACAGGTGCCTGACTCTAGAACACAAGGAGCTGTTCAAAGAGTAACTTCTTACATGCATAAGCAATGCAGAGCAAAGGAGAGGTGAAGAAACTGCTCACACACACAAAAAAAAAAAAAAAAAGCCAGGAATTTAAAATCTCATAGGGAATGTCCAGAGCTATGGCGCTGGCTTCTGAGCAAATGTGGTTATCACAAAGCGCTTTAGCCCAAATGCTGCAACCCACACACCCACTGTTGCTCTGCTGGTGCTATTTTTTCTTGTTCTGCTTGTCTGGCCACTTAATTAATTTAGAGCAAGCTGTCAGTGCCTGTAGCCATAAGCCTTCATGATGTAAAAACAAGTAGCCCCACATAACACTCTGTCAGAGCCTATTTCCTTTGGTGGCTTTGTGCTCTTATTTCCCAGTCCAATTAAATTAAAATATCCTGTCATTATCAGGGATGACTTTAGAAAAAACGTACTCAATACTATTTATTCCCAATATAAACTCTGGACTTCTGCAGGATAAACATCTATACTTGTGACTTTATGGCTGAGGACATTGTAGACAGGACAAGAGGTCAAGAATTATTAGTTATGCCATAAATTGGATTGTACACAAGGATTGATTAAAATCCTTGTATGAGGCTCAGTTATCTTAGAAAGAGCAGAGATGAAACACCCAGAAAGAAAGTTAACAGGAAGTTGACTTCCTGTTTTAACAGGAAGTTGCCATATAAGGTGTAAGCAGTCACGGGCTGGAAATTAAACTTTTAATCTGATTATGGAAGACACGAAACACGTAGAACACAACAGCTTGGTGCCAAGGCTAATGGAGGAATCCCAGAGCTTATAGGACATGCAAGTCAAATCTTGGCACTCAGGTTTAAAGGTCCTTTAAAGTGACATTTACCTAAATACCTATTTAAATTACCCCAATCAACCCAGAGGCTTGGTCTTAACTACAGACTCAGAGCTGAAAATCAGCTTCACAAATGTGAAGATAAATATTCCATTTTTTGTTTGTTTTGTAGAAAAAATTCCCTTTTTTCCCCCTTTATGTAGAAAGTCCTAACAGAGCTACTTCAGAGTCATTAATTTCTGATGAAAGCAAGAGAGTGGGATGAACAAAGCCTTTGTGTCTAACACGTGCCTTTTTTCATGCTGGTTTGACCAGGGAAAATTCAACATCATTAAATTACTTCAGGAAAGAAGTGCCAGTGCAGTTAACACCAAGTCAACCAATGAGAAGTGATTCAATCAATTAACTGAAGTGGAACCATAGTGGAGGAAAAGATTTCCTTTTGGGAAAGAAAAACAGGAGGTCTTGGGGCAGAGGGGAGGTTTGATTTTTTTGTTATTTACCTCACAATGAGAAATGGGCACCTCCTTTTCAGCTACACATCCATTGATATTCCCATACTGCAGTCTGGTACTTACTGGATGACATTCCACCTCCACACCTACCAAGGAAAAAAAAAAAGAAAAAAGTGTTTGACACTGCTGACAATTGCTTTTTGTAACTCACTTCCCTTTACTCCTGAAATTGTTGTCAGTGAAATGTTATTCCTGGTAAAATCCCTAGCTGAGTGTATCTCCTTAGAGTAACTCATTGAGAGTTGTGTGACTATTTCACACTACAGCCCTAAAATCCACTAGAGGAGGGTTTCCCTCATATTTCTTTTCAACTGACTGATTTGTTTCCAAGTCACCTTGGCTATCTAACACCAGCCTCTTCCCTGGTCTTAGACAACTCTCATGTTAACTGTGGTAACCAACAGGGACTCTGTTTCTCCACTTTCAAAGAGAGCCTCATTATTAATATGCTCAAATATAAACTAATCCAGAATATTTTCTTCTGAACTCTTGTGTGTTTTGGTCTGCATCTAAAGACTGGTGAAGGAGCCAATGCTTTTTTCAGAGGGTGTTTTGTGCACAGACAACAGCAGCTCTGTGTAATGTTACTAGAGTTTTATGTCTCTGTGAAAGGACAGACTCCTACTCACACCTGTTTCTAGCTAACCAATGAAATTTCTGTGTTTAACAGAATACTGGACTGATTTTTAGGTACTACACAAAAGCATTTCAGAAAGTTGAAGGAATTCAGCAGGACAACTACACAACTAAGCCCATACAGAAGGGGAAGAGAAAGGTATCCATCTTCCTACCAGCAAACACAGCCTTCCATTGGAATGTTGGTACCAAATTGACTCTGTGCCTTGCTAAAATCTTAAATTTCATTTAGAAAAAAAGAAATGCAGCTCATTTCTGGTTTCAGGGCTGGAAATGCCCTTTCTCTTTTAATGATTTCATCGCTCATTTATAAAAATTGTCCACCTGAAAGGAAAGTTGTGTTCACACAGTTGAAGAACACAAAAAAAAGGTCATCAGCCAACCAACACAGCTTCATCCCCTTTTTGATCCTGACTTACAAACTGGTTGTCTAGGTACCTCTGTTATTTACTTTTTCATTGACTGTGCCTCCTCTGCAAAGGCAAGTGCTTGTAACTTAACAAGACATGAGATTGACATCAACAGAGAAAAGAGGTGAGAAGCAGAGACTCAACTTTAAGTGGCAAAGTAAGGAATATCCTCTGACAATTATCAAGTCCTGTGGCTAACACCACAAAAATCTCATGAGAAAATAAAACCTGTTCCCTTGTGTGCCCCCACAAACTTAAAAGTTGGAACAGTTCCTTCAGACACTAAAAACCTCTGGTTGTGAAGGCATAACATGGAAAGGGAAATGGGCTCCTCAACCAACTCCTTTGCCCAAGGACTTGTAGGACTCTGCTGAGCCAAAGGCATCAGCCTGCACTTGAGGGAACAAGTTCTTTGCCCAATTCTTCATGGCACAGAGACATCTGACAGACAGACTCTTGCAAGACCTTTGAAGATAATGCAATCTATGTCCATGAAAAACTGAGCTACATCCAGGCAAAACATCATTGGGAATGAGGATTTGAAGGTCCATTCAACACTGCAGGTTTTAGGCATGCAGTACATCACTTAGATCAATTTGCCTTTGCTGCTGTAGGGAGGTATCACTTTTAAATTACTCTGTCAAATAAACCTATGCATAGATCTGTGCTCATTTGGAACTAGTTTCTCCTCAATTACAGTGATTGGCACTTGCAATTAGTAGAGCCTGTCCACCACCACACTATCTTTTAAATCTCAAAATCTGTTTTTGTTAATAAATAATTTTGAGTATTCCTTACTTGTAGCCTGGTAGATTAAAGCTCCCTTAACCAAATTACCAGTTTGATCCATTTGATGACAGTCTCTCAATAGCTTTCTGACTTCTGTCTCTCAATCCAGAGCTCAGTGATTATCCAGAAAGCAAAGGCTGCAAACTCTTGAAGAGCTACCATCGTTCATCAGGGGTATTATTGCAGCAGCTCCTGTGCCAGTGTGGTGATGGGCTGCTATGCTGGCCATCTTTTATTTATGAGCACATGCATAGCAAAAATTAGAAAATTAAAAGACATAACGCAGACAAGATGTTGATAGTCTGGCCTTAAAAGATAATTTCAATCCTCCGCCATCTTTTTTTTTTACTTTTATATAAGATACAGTATTATTTTTTACTTACAGAGGAGAAAACTGAGAGGTTATCTGCTCACAACTGCATCAGAGATTCATTTTAGAAATGAGAACCCAACCTTGCAATCCTTCCTTATGTAAGCAAACCCTTCCTACTCTCACAGCCTGACTGACATTTGGATTATCCACACAAAGATGCATGAAATTAAGAGTTGCAGGATTGAACCCTAAACTGGCAAATTTAAGAAGCAATCAAGCTGTTCCACAGGAATGAATTCCCCCTGCTATTTTTGGTTAATACGTCATTAAAAACATTAATGCCACCAGGGTTGGGCTTTTTTTGATTAATTAATTTTAAGTTGATTGATTATTCATGAAGTGTTTTCCTCACATATTCAGTAGTATCAGGTTATGTGACTTGTCAGGCTGTCAGTGCAGGACTGTTCCTGTTATCACCAGATGAACAATAAAATAAAACATTCATAATTAACATCTACATAAAATGTGGAGAGGATCTATTTCTTTCTAAGCACCTGGGAATACTGTCAAAACACATGTTCTAGATGACAAAACATGACAGCAGCATCCCAGTCACAGGGTGGGCTTCTGTGATGGTTTATTATAACCACATTGCTAAGCTCTGTCTCATTACACTCCGTATTACGGAAAATGTAGGTACTTACACGCTCTGCCTTCTCCATACAAGATTTCTGGATTATTTACTTACATGTGTCACAGCAAGTGTTGCCAATTTTTGCAATTCTGCCCTAAAATGATTAAAAACAAACAAAAAAAGAAAACTCAAAACTCAAGAGAATTATGGTCAGCAATCAGCACAGTCCCACAGAAAGCCAGCTTATATTTTAAAACAGAGAAAACCTACATCTTTTCAAATTCAGTTTAGCCAAGGTGTTGGGAGAGGGTTGGGGTTTCCCACCCCAGCACACAGAAGGTACCAGAAACATGACATGAAACTTTCCAATAGGAAACCTGGAAACAGGACCCATTTCAGCACTTACTCCTTCAGCCAAGCATCTTCTGGCATCAAATGGAGGACATCCAGTGATTCTCCTTTCCCAGATAAATTCCCCTCTCTCATTTACTCTACAGGAGTGACTGTCACAGCCATCCTGAAGGGACGCATTTGCCTGGAAAGATGGAAGGGCTGTTAGCTTTACACAGAAAACAATGGGGGACAGGAAGTTTTAAGAATATTATTTTGCTGATGTCTTAAAGTACCATGGTGGTGACATTTAAAAAGCATGGAAATCTTTGCTAACAGCACTGTTTGTCAACAAAGTCGTTTTCTTCTGTTTAATTCCATGGCCATATTGATCACAGCTCTGCCCAGACTACCTAAACCTGACCTTTTTTAGCTTTTAACAGGAAAGAAATTTCCATTACCTTGGGGAAAAAAAGACTTCTCTCAGTGAGACATTTAGGGGTCTGCCCTATGATCTGTCTTTTAAAGAGACATATAGACAATTATTTACCTTCTGGATGAGTTGGAAACTTCTTTAGAAATTATGTATAAAACCACACCCCCATCCCTACACCACATCATTTAGGTTGGAATAAACCCTTAAGAACAAGTCCAGCCATTCACGTCCCACTGCCAACCAAATCCACCACAAAACCAGATCTCTAAGAGCCCATCCACACATTTTTTAAATCCCTCCAAGGCTGGTGGTTCAACCACTACCCTGGTCAGCCTCTGCCAAAGCTGGACAATTCTTCCAATGAAAAAAAAAATTAATATCCAATCTAAATCTCCACTGGTGCAACTCGAGACTGTTTCCTCTTGTCTTGTCCCTTGTTCCCTGGGAGCAGAGCCCCATCCCCACCTGGCTGTCCCCTCCTGTCAGGGAGCTGTGCAGAGCCACAAGGTTCCCCCTGAGCCTCCTTTTCTCCAGGCTGAGCCCCCCACAGCTGCTCCTGATGCTCCAGACCCTTCCTCAGCTTCGTGGCTCTTCCCAAACGCTCCCATTTAAGACTTCTCACAGGAATGGAATAAAAGAATTTTAGATGCTGTCTCTTGTGACAGAGGATGGGGTTTAACCAGAAAAATATCCATTCCTGTTTAAGAACATATCATGCATGAAAGCCAGGCTGGATGGGGCTCTGAGCAACCTGCTCTGCTGGAAGGTGCCCCTGCCCGTGGCAGGGAATTGGGACAAGATGACCTTTAAGGTCCCTTCCAACCCAATCCATTCTGTGATTCTGTGCTGGAGAAGTTTCTCAAAACTCACATTTTCAACTTAGCTATTTCACATCTAAAATGAGGGCTTTCATTTCCTCTAAATACCTGCTTGAGGTCACATTCCAGTTAAAGTTCCTTGATAACATTCCTGAATCTAGAATGCCCCTCTAGAATTTTGTACTGTGTTATGAAGTATCCTATTTTTTCATTTACAAACAAATTAACTTCCTTGATCAATTATTCTGAGATACAAAAAACACTGGTAATACCATGCTACCAAATCAAAAAGAAGAAAAATGAGCTTCCCTGGGATTCAACAGAAGTTGATACATTTACATTTACCCATAAAAGAGAGTGCTTAAAACTTACCTGAAGATATTGAACCCTTCCATCTCTCAGCCTGATGCTACAAGAAGTTGGCACACATTTTCCACAGCAAGAACCAGGGATTTCCTGCCTTCTGTAGTTCTAGAAGGTGAAGGACATTCATCTGGGTTTATTTTCTTTTAAGAATGCATCCTATATTTATTTTAAGAATTTTTTAAGAAAAAAATAAGATTCAGTGGACAAAACGATAGCCAGCAAAATGCTTCGCAGTAAAGCAAATGAATTCTACACAGTGAGACATGGAAAAGTAGCTGGAAGTGCTGAAACTGGAGAGAAAAGGGCAAAATACCCAGTTAGCATTGGACAAGGAAAGGGCAGAACAAGGCTAAGCTGGAAAATTTGGAGTAAAGAAAGAAAAAGAAAATGGCTTGATAATACAAGAGAGTAAAAGAGCATTAGAGATGGCACAGTATAATAAAAGGGAAAATGAGAGAAAGAAAGAAAGAAAAGGGGAGTAATGGAGCCCCACAAACACCATTAAAGGGAAAAACAGTGGCATGAAAAAGAGCAGCACTAGATGGAGAGTCAGAAAGGTATAGAGTGGATAATGGAAAGGAAAGAACCAAACCAAGCAGAAAGCAACTGAGCTAACGCATGAAGTGTCCCACAGTAACGTCCCCAGCTGCTCCAGATAACCAACAGCTGCTTATGATGAGATGAACATTTTTGAGAAAACAAACACTTTCTGGTTCAGTGAAGGCATGCATGTTATCCATATGTTTTTTATAGAAAGAGAATTTGAGGAGAAGGGGTTACATTAAATCATTGGGGGGGGAAACATAGTTCATTGTTATTTAGGTGAACTTTCCCTACTGGCAAAAATATAAGCACCTATAGCAGGTCATAAAACGACCAAAAAAATTACCCTCCTGAGCAGAATATGCTGGAGTTGGCTGCACTTCAGTTGCCAGTGCTTTTGCTCACACAACTTCAGCATCCAGGAGAAAGCAGGTGCTCCTGAGAGAATTGGTACTCTTAACCCAATTGTACTCTTAAATTTTATCTATTAGCAAGGAATTGCTTTTAATCTGGGTATACCATGAAGTCAAAGGCTTTGAGACAGGAAAGATCCTGTGAAGTGTGTGAATCCCACTGGCCTTAGGGAGATGAAGACATTCTGTATCTTATTTGATTTTTTTTTTTTCCCCTCAAACTCCACAAATTCATTACAATGGCTAGGAAGAGATATATATTCCTAGACCTGCAACTTCCCTTGGGTAGCTGCACATCTCCCAAACACAAGTTCACAGTCTTTAACAAGCCCAACTGGAAATGGCCCTTTCTTCAGGGTTTTCTGTCTAGTCTGTTTTTTTGGGGAAAAGGAGCTGTTTGGGAAATGTGTGGGTGGTAAAAGAAGCAGGAGAGGAATGTTTCTCTTTTTTTTTTTTTTTAAATCATGTATTATATTGATTCCTCTACCTTTAATTTCTACAGCTGACTCCTTGCATTCAGCAGCAAGAATGGGTGTTTGTGTATCTTCTTTGTGTGGGAACATACACATGCACACATGTCTCTGGCCACAAATTCAATCTGGGGTTTTTTTTCACGGATCTGCCAGGTTATATTTTGTGGAAGTTATATTTTGAGAAAGATGCTCAGCACTGAGCTTGGCCATTTATTTTCCCTTTAGAAGCCTATGTCTATAATGAAGCTCTACAGGAGGGATCATATTAGGGTCTAGAACCACAAAAGGTACTCCAGATTGTCCTTTTTGTCACAGGCTATATCCACACCACCAAATAAAAGGGGTCAAGGCCAGCTTGATGACCCATTGGAGAAGTGGAACACTTATGAATTACCTGATCCACATTCTCCACACGATACTGGCTGCCCTTGGGTTGTCCTAAGCATTGACCTGTCCCTGGACATCATTCTTAAGTCACAATATTATTTTTCTATTTACAACAGGACAGCTGGAGGACTGTTGACAATTCTTCAAGAAAAAGGGTTGCAGGAAATAATTTGAGCCTACAGTCTTACTCTATTCTTTTATTGGTAGAGATTACACTCTACAGAGACTTAAGTAGATTTCCAGTCTTTTCCGGTTCTACTTTAGGATGTGAAATTGGACTCATCAAAAACTCTGCCCCTCTCTGTTCCAGGGACCCTATCAGTGCATGCCCCTCCTGGGCTTCATCCACATGACCATGTTAGAGATGTGGATTTGGGGTGCCATGGCCACCACTTGCACAGGCCCTGGTTTGGTTCCATCTATTGGACTCCACCCACTATCCAGGGAAAGGATGAAGAAGAGGAAGAGGCATTTAAGTTTTTTTCTGTGAAACTTGGCTGCTGGTCTGTGCTCTTTGGACACAGGGAGATGAAGCCAAGCTCTGCAACTCACTTGGGTCTCCTCTCTCAAGGTATTGGTGCTAAAAGAGAAAACTACACAACTGAGCAGAGAAAATCAGGCAGTCCTGTCACACTGTTGTCCAGTGGAGTAAAAATGGAAGCTGTATCCCTCTGGCTTTCTCAGCCAATATCATTCCTTGCAGGTGATGGCACCAAAGCAGCAGCAAAGACTTCAAAAACCAGTGGGAACTGATGGGGACAATCTCTTCAAATCACCAAAGGCATGGGCTGGGAACCAAACAAATGCCACTGAGACATTTAGACAGTTTGGAAGACTCATAGGAAAGGCCTAAAGCATGGAGATCTGGCTGATAACACTATAGGGAAGAGGACTCAGCAGTTCCTGTTGCAAATGATTTACCAAACCCTACATTGCCCTAAGGGTAAGTAATCTAAAACAAACAAAATGTGCCTCTGGAACTGAGTACCATGTAAAGTTATCTTTGCTGAGGATTTAGATCAGATTTGGTGCTGATTTTGGTATCACCCAATTCAGGGAAATGAGCCAACACTTCTCAGAAGAACCGAAGGAAGGTCAAAGCCCCCCAGGGCTGTACCAGATGTAAACTGGTGTGTGTAGAGAAGAACAGGGCTCTCATCAGACACATCCCTCAGCACATCCCTCAGGCTGCTCCCACTCACTCACCACTGGGCAGGCCTGGCAGTTCAGTTTGGTGCACCTCAGGGTGTATTTCCGAGGGGCTGCCTGGAAGCAGTCGCACGTCGTGCACGGATCCACCATCAGGCGCCTCCCGTGCTGAAACACCAGAACCAGTTAGTGACCATCTCAAAATTTCATCTCATCTTTGACCAGCAAAATTCAGATCAACAAGGGACTTCAGGTTAAATCTCCTTTGTTCAATCTTGCGTGGTAATTCTTTGCTAGAGAAACAAGAAACCCACCCTGCCGAGTTTCCAGAGACCTCAATATTTTTCATCTCTGCTTTCACAACAATCAGCATGGCATGAGACTATTTTTCAAGAAAGCCCTTTAGAAGTCTTTCATCTGAGAAATGGCATTGGCATTTCTTCGTTGCTTACAAATCTAACAAGCAAGAAAGGGATCCTTGAAAGTCATGAGGAAGATTTTTTTTTTAATTATTCTGATTATATGGTTGCCAAGAGTTCATTTTTTGAGTGTAATGAATTGATTTGGCAACATTTTTATTCTAGAGCCATCACATTCTAGAGCCAACACATAGATTATGGGCATAAATTGCTTGTTATAGTTTTTGTAACAATACTGCTTGGAATGCCTAAAGGCTTAAAAGCTTAAAATTACGAAAAGAAAAAATTAAAAAAACCCCAGAATTACTGATTTAAGAACTCTACTTGTCCATTGCCATAAACAAATCAGGCTGTGCACAATTCAAATTCTCTGAGCTCTTCCCCAGCACCTTGTTTTCTGGATCCCATCACCTTTTCAAAGCAAGCAAAAGGGTCACTTAAAATTCAGAGCAGAAATGCCAAATCATTAAGAAATAAAAATATGTGGAGTTAGTAATTGGTTACCCTGCACTGAAAGGAATTCTAAAGACAAACTCTTTCTTCCTCCCAAATGCAAAGCTTTTCATTTCAACCCCAAAATAAAAAAAAAAACACAAGGGTTGAAGGGGTAAAGCAGGAGCAGCCTACTCAAGATTTTCACAAACTTCTAAAAACTAATAAGGTAAATAAATAAGGCAAACAGATCATTTTGCTAGATTATGAAAGGTTAGACTTGTACTTCAGATATTAATGGAATGCCACTGTTGATTTCACTTGGTACTGTGCATATCCTTAGATTCCCTTTTGAAATATTAAATGCTCATGAAACAAATGGAGCAAAAACAAGAAGCTGGCCACAGTAAAAGTAATGCATTTATGGGTAGTTTAGAGCCAATACTCTGAAGGATAAATGTTCTGAGCACAGAATTTTAACTACATTCTTATTCTGTGCCCCAGGACAACAGAGGTCCTCAGGCCTCTATAACCAGTAACCACTCTCTCCTGAGGTCCAGAGAAAGGATCCTCCACATAAAACATGATGAAAGAGGAAATACCAAGGGGGAGATCCCTTTCTTTTAACAGCTGAACTTGAGACCTGAACATGGGATTCCTCAGCTTTTCAGGTTTAACCTTTTGTAGTGGCTATCATTAATCTGGAGGGTCAAAAAACCTCAGCAGAAGCAGACATGGGAATACACTCAATTTTGCTGCTGGAGAGGGAGGGCGTGCTGGTTTTGGCTGGGGTACAGATAATTTCCTTCCCAGTGGCTGGAATGGGGCTGTGGTTTGGATTTGTGCTGCACACAGGGTTGATAATACAGAAATGTTGTTGTTATTGCTGAGCAGGGATTACATAGAGCCCAGGCCTTTCCTGCTTTTCCTACTGCCAGGCTGCTGAGGAGACTGGGGGTACATGGGAGGGTTGAGAGGAGACACAGCTGGGACAGGTGACCTCAACTGATCAAAGGGACTTTCCAGACCTTATGGCATCATGATCGGAATATACAGTGGGGAGAAGGAGGAGAAAGGGGGGACGTTTGGAGTTATGGCACTTGTCTTCCCAAGTCACCATTGTCTGGGAAGGCTGAACACCTGCCCAACCATGGCAAGCAGTGAATGAACTCCTTGGTTTGCTTTGCTTGCACAGATGTTACTTTCACCATCTTTATCCCAACCCAGGAGTTTTCTCACTTTTTCCCTTCCCATTCTCTCCTCAATCCTGCCGATGGGGAGTGAGCAAGTAGCTGCTGGCTGGGGCTGCACCACAACAGCTGGAGAGCAAATATCCTATGAAACTCCAGATTCCTTGTTTGATCTCAACATTGGAAAGCAGTCAGACACCAGAGTGACAGTTCATGTGACATGGTTTATCAAAGAATGCCTCAGTGGCTCTAGGCTTTTAACATCATAAAGAAAGGGTCTACAAAGCCATGGCTGATATCACTGATATCCTCATGGAATCTTCTAATAGTTCTAACATTCCAATTAAGTACAAAATACATAAAGTTGGATTCATATGACAATCCCTGTGAGAGGCAGGAGCACAGGGATTACTAGAGATAGGCTGAAATGAAATCTTCACACACAGGTGCCTTGAACTTTCAGAGAAAGGTCTTGCCCCAATCCCAAATTCGCTGAGCATGACAGAACTGAACAAAATAATGGATTGATACAGATTTTTTCCCCTTTATATAACACACCTATCATGTGCTTCCTTGGCTAGCTTGGAATGAAATGTCAACACCTCCTAACCCAGTGCCACCAAAATAACCTGCACAAAGCTCATATCTGCTCAGATCATCTTCAAAAATGCCACTCACTAAAAGCCTGAGAAAACAGATGAGAGATACAGATAATCCTTTTGGTAAATACAGCCACCTGCTTGGAGGCTTGCAGTTAAAACCCACAGCATTGTTAAGAACAGCAGAGTTGATGCAATACACCAAATTACTGGAATATAATATTGGTAACCAGATATATGACAAAAATGTAAAAGAGATTAAGGACACAGTCAATTACCAGAAATGCAGTAAAAGACTCAAAACTTGGAACTGTTCAGGGAAAGAGTTAGTGTAGAAAAGTTTTCCCTTGATATAAAATGAAACTTGAAGCCTATTCTTAAAGGACCCAACATAAAGGGTTTGAAGTCCAGGAAGTATAAACTTCATGAACACCACATCTTCCTTCCTGACCAGAACCCTGGAACCAGTCACTGAAGCAGAGAATTGTACAAGACAAACCTGTAGTGATTCCAGGTGCTCAAAGTATTTCAGACATGCAGCTAATTAACTTACAGTAAGTCATTAAATGAAGCTAGTTTAAGAAATTTTAGGAATTTTTTCCAATATTGCAGAAGCTGAGGCATTTTATTTTGAAGTTTTCAAACCACAGACACTTCTCATTTTGCCTTCAATGTGACATTTTGTTTCAAAATTTGCTTATGCTTCATTTTAAATTATTTGTGAGTATTTTGAAATGCTTGAAGAGAGAAAAAATACTTTACTTGACAGATCAGGTGAACATTTGTTGGAAGAGACAAATTAATTGTTCATGACAGAACAGCACACAACTGGAAAGAGCTTTGGTTTGTAATACAGAAATTATATATATATAATATATAATCCTACATAAGAGATGATGGCAAGAGCTGATAATTACTGCCATGCTTGACATTCCCTACAAATATTGTCTTTATAGGATGCCAGCTAGTTCTGACAACATACAATAGAGGAAACAAATAGAGGGATTAAAGAGAAAGTAGATTATTCTAGAATTTATCACTTTTAAACCAGTGTTCTGACAAGAAAGCTTATTTTCCTGACAAGAAAAACAAGAGCTTTTCCTTGGATTTAATTCTACCAGGAATTAACTCTCCATCCATCTCCACACAGAATGATGGATGCTTGATGACATGGTTTTAGCTCTTAAAAACTGTTAAACTTATGTCTTTGGACAAAGAAAAAAAATATCCAAACCACAAGAAATAAATGGAGAAAGGTTCTCTCTGCACACCATTAAAATATAAAGAGATTTGAGTAAATTTACTTTTAAATAAATCAAAAAAGGAAGACACACGTTGACAAAGCAGGAATGAGTAGGTTAAAGTTAGGTTAAATTACTAAAGAGAACCTGTTTCCCTGGGGGATGGTGAGAATAGTTAGAGCTCTTTGACACCAGAGGTGCTGCCAGAATATGGATTTAGGGAAACAATGGACAATTGACAGAGCTCTCCAAAGATAAATTCAGCATAAATGAGATCAGATGCTTAACTCCCATCATTCCCACTATCATGGGCTGGGTTAAACATGTCTTAATCTATCCATTAAATACGCAGTTGAGAAAAAATTTCCTCACAGAGCATATCAGCAGGGATCTTGAAAGGGAAAAGAGGTCAAACAGGGAGGAAGCTCAGCTTTCCTGTTTCTTCTAATAGCCAAGGAGGGATACCTCTCCTTCCACACAGGTGGAGGAAGTCCCCATCCTTGCTTTAATCTGCCTTATCCTCTAAGCAGAATATGGGAAGGTTTTGCTTCCCCAAAGTGGGCAAGGATCACCTGGGAGATTAACCCTCGTATAGAGTTTCCTGTGTGTTTGGTAGTCTGCAAACCGTTACAAAATGCACATTTACCACAGTTTCTAAGCACTCTTTTCAAGCACCCTTCAAGATAAGGAAACATTGCTGTCTCCATTTTGCAGAGATGCTCATTGGCACAAAGGAAGACCCTGGCAGAGTCAGGAGCTGGACATAGACCTGCTGAGCCCCCCGGGACTGCTTTTACTTCAAGATCTCACTTGCAGAGATTCTATCTGGAAAAAAAAAGCTGCTCTGTATTCTGTGTGTGTATATTCTGAGAAGTGTGTGTCTTTCAAAAGCTCATTCATATATTTAAGAATCTTGGCATCTCGGCAAGTAAAAGGAATTTGTGTCTTACCCCAATAACAGTGCCATTCAAAGGACAACCATTCAAGGGTGCTGAAAAAGAAAAAAGTATTTCATATACCATTACAATGACGATTCCAAGATTTAATCAACCACAGTTATGCTTTTTTGACTCAGTACAGTTCCAGCTTGAAGAAATTTGTATCCAGTTTCACTGTAAAGAGGCATAACTGAGCCCCCTTATATTATACCTTGAAAGGCAACAATTTGTCAGAGCTATACTTGATGCTGCATAAAAATATCTCTGGCTGAGCTATTTTTGAACAAGTACATGGCAGAACATAAACTTTCCCCTCCAGTTCAAGCATCACACTCTCAGAAGATGAACTCAGGTTTTCTGCAAATTAGAGAGACCATATATCCTCTCCTCCTCCTCCCACTGCTCCCTCCTCACGCTGTGGTTGCATGAGGCTGCATGGCACTTGTCAACTAAACATCACTGTGAGTCTTCCCAGACTGAGGCAAATTACCCAAATGTTTGGATTTAGACTTTTGAGCAAAGACTATGTTGGGAGTCATAGAATCATAGGTTTGGCTTGGAAGAGACCTTAAATATCATCCAGTTCCAACCCCCTGGCATGAGCTGAGATATCTTTCACTAGCCCAGAGCCCCATCCAACCTGGCCTTGGACACTTCCAGAGATGGACCAGCCACAGCTGCTCTGGGAAACCTGTGCCAGGGCCTCACCACCCTCACAGGGAACAATTTCTTCTCAATATCCAATCTAACCCTGCTCTCTGTGAGTGTGAAGCCATTCCCCCCTTGTCTTGTCACTCCAGGCCCTTGTCAAGAGTGTCTCTCCATCTTTCCTGTGGGCTCCCTCCAGGTACTGGAAGGCAGAATTCCCCCCTCCCATTTTGCCCCTCGGGCTTTGGATGCAGCAGAAGGTGCTTCTGTGCTCAGTGTCTGAATTACACAGGAGCCCTTCAAAGTAGGGCTAGGCTTCCAAAACACACAGTTCCAAAATTATTCTTGAGAAACAAAATCACCCCATTAAAAAATTCATGCTGGAGTGATCCCGTTTGTCATCCTCCAAGCCTTACCACATCTGCAGGAAGGACAGCAGTCTATCATTTGGTCACAACGCAGCTCAGTTCCTTCTGGACAGTCAGGCACATCCATTTGGGTGCAAGAAACGTTCTTTTGCTGCACAAAAACCTCACTGTTCACCCGGACACACTCATTGACGATGCAGCGGTTCCAGGGGGATCTCCACTCCGTGCCAACCTGAGGGGAAATGGTGAGAGGATTAAACACAAGCAGCAGTATTTGTGCCCCTGTGTAGAGGCATCCCATCTTTCCCAATACCCCTGGATAGAGGGAAGGCCACCCCAAGCCAGATTCTGGCTTGCCAAAAGCACATTTACTGCAACAAGAACAGTGTCACTCAGCAATTCTCCAGAAACCCTTACCGTGACAATTAGTTTATAGACCATGCTGAGTTTGTAGAGAATAAGAATCACAGGAGTATCATTTAAAAGGGACAAGTCAAATAACATGTGAAGAAGGAAAAGCCCTCCTAACTGGAGTTAAATCTACATTTATTCCCTGCTAACTGGCCACATTGCATTGCAGCTGAGCAGCCCCTCTTTCTGCTGCGACCTGCTGCAGATCAGCTCTGTTAAGCCCAAAGGAGGCTTTAGCAATAGGCTCTAGACCTGAAACACTTGCAAATGTAGATAAGACAAGATCCTGTTGACAGTTCTCTTATTATCACCCACAGGCCAGACAAAGCAGGAACTTCAAGTGCTGTTTATGGGAACAGACACCAACAGAGGCCAGGAGGAAGATGCTGCCATAATTAGTGCTGGGAGGAGCTGCTCACTGCTTTGGGGTTTTATTCCTTCACTGAGACCACTCTGAACCTGAAGATCAGATCCCCAGCTGCAGTCAATTCAAACATCTTTGCCCAGAAAGTTAGGAAACCTATTCTTCTAGTGGGTTAAATACTTATTTCTTCACTAATGACAGAAAAGTCGCAAGATAACTTAGGAAGGAAGAGACTGCAGGGTATAACTATTATGTGTTAGGACAAAAAAAAAATCAGTGAGAGACAGTGAGACACAAAAATAGGCCTTCTGAAGACTTGTTTGATGAAGCAGAAAAGATTAATGATCCACATTAAGAAATCCCCTGGTTTAAACCAGGAAAAGGCAGGTTGCAAAATGACACTTTAACAAGCTTTTTTTTTTGCCTTTTTTTTTTTTTTTGTAAGACAGCAGCAGATTGCAATACAAATTAGCTGTGATAATTTAAATAGCTGACAGCCAGAGAGGCAATATACCAAATAAACATGGGTAGGTCACAGAATACCCAAAACATTCTCTCTCAGTGCTGCCTGATATGTAGAAGAAAAGCCTAATATCATCTTCATGTCCTTCCATGGAACACAAAATAATTCCAGGGGGCTTTTGCTAGGAGGGAAAGTGTCCATCCCACTGGCACCTCACCTCATGCAAAGGAGGATCTTCATCACCCCGAGGCCAGAAATGGGGCTCCTCACAGGCAGTTTTCTGACATCTCCCACAGCACTCCCCTTCTGGCACAATGTACTTGTAGCCCTGGAGGAGGAAAGAAAAGAAAAGGATTTTCTTATCCAAGAAGAGAAGGCAAACAAGAACATCAATCCCAGTGGTTTTTTTTTTAGGATCGATGCTCAATGTCAGTAACCTTTCATGAAAAGGAGAATCTGAAAAAGAACAGATATAATCCTGAGGAGGTTTTTAATAATTTAAAAATTCTCCCTTTTTTTTCTACATAATACTATTTTACAAAGGCAAATTAAAGGTAAAAATTGATCTTGTGGCATCTTGGAGATTAATCAGCTCTCACAACTGCCCTTCCCATTCCAGAAAATTCAAGGGCAGGATTCAGTCTGAGCACATTCAGACATCTGTGTTTAAGCAGAGGGAGGATGAAGGTTGCTCAGAAATGTCATCCAGGGTTTTGACTGATCATTTCATCTTTTCATAGAAGCATTAAGATTAAAAAAACCTTTAAGACCAAGTTAAACCATTAACCCAGCACTGCCAAGTCTAACACAGTTTAAGCCAACAGTTTACCTGCAAAAGGCATTTGAAAGAAATTCTACAAATTAAGATAACAAAATAAAACTGCTATGCAACACTAGAGATTATGTATCTTATCAAAGTCTAACACTTAATTATGGAAAACTAAATAAGCAGCATGAAAATTGAACAGTAGGCCCCTCTGTTACTAAAGAAAAAATAAATCTGGCAAAATAGGTCCAAAAAAAGCCCAACCCACAGAAACAACAATCCCAATTTTCACTTTTAATACATATTAATCTCCTAAAACAAACAGCCAAATACTGAAACAGTGAAATATCTAAGTGCAAGAAAGCAAAAAGCTTTAATCTAATTAGAAATAAAATATTCTAAATGTAAGTTAGGCAGTCTCCAAGGGGCACAACATAACTCTGATCTCAGTACAGAGTAGAAGGAAAGATGTTCTGTCATGTCATATTGTTCATGTGAGAAATGCCTGTAAAAATAAGCATAATTTTATTTTGGTCAAACTGAATTACTGAGGGATTCCCAGCTGCTTCCTCCCTTCATGAACTGTCCCTGATCTGCAATATGAAGGACATTAGCACACCTTGGTAATCAATGGACTTTGATATAGAAGTTTATTTCACATAACTTCATAAAATGTGATGCCAGACCTTGACTCAGCTTTGTGAGAAAAGTTGTGCTGTTGAGTGTGTAGTTTTACATTACTTTTATCTGCTGAATATATGTCTGAACTATCAGATGCAAATTTCTGCATGGCAAACTCAAGAGAAGTAAAAATCCAAGAGCTAGTACATGTTATGGGGTTTTTAGGGTTTTTTTTTTTTCTGTGTAGCAAGATTAAAAAAATCTCCAAGCTGTTTTCACAGAAGCCAAGATGACACTTTCAAAAATGTTACTGCACAACTTTAACATCTGGCAATGAAATTAATAACCAAGAGCAGCAGAGAGTTTAAATATCATCCCAGTAATGATTCGTGATTAAAGTATGTCTTTGGTATCAATAAAACTTTAAATGCCATCTAACCTGAACTGACAAATAAGTTTAAGGTCAATTAAAACCGGATGACAGCACTACTGATTTCCTTGATATGTAAATCCACTGAATCAGGAGTAAGCAAAGGAGGAAAATATCTGAGCTATCCACATAGTCTAACTGTTACAGTTTTGGTTGTACAGCCTTGATAACCATCAAAGGAGCTGAAGAAATGACAAATTTTATAAAGAACTGGAATCGTTTCCACCAAGTCTTTTTATGTTGTTTTTTAACCAGATTTCTTTGATGCTGCAGTGTCAAGGAACGGTAGCTCTGCATTAATAAGATTTTATTGGAATAACAAATTATTGATAAACTATTGATGTGAGCTGAAACACAGCCAGATACTTGAGATCTAATATTTCATTAGAATTGCCATAACAGAGACAAGTCTTTTCTACACACAGAAACTGAAGGGATTCTCTTGCAACAGGTAAAAACTCCCACATCTACTCTCATGGTTTTTACTGCATTTGGCATCCTCAAACATTCTCACCAAACTCGCTACTTGCTTTGTGGGTTTTTTCCTAATGGACTGGGTTTTTTTGGTTGGTCCTAGAGAATGATGCAGTATATGAGATCCACAAGGATCACTGAGTCCAGCTACTGGCCCTGCACAGGACACCCCAACAATCCCACCATGTCCCAACACCTCTAGAGCTCTGACAGGCTTTGGGTCGTGACCATTTCCTGTCCCAGTTCCCAACCACGCTCTGGGGAAAGAACCTTTTTCTAATATTTCTCTTAAATCACATTCTTCTACCAACTCTTTGAACCAATTATCTGTCTATTCCTCTTTGACCATCTAAAACAATAAAACAAAGTGGCTCACACTTCCTTTGCAGGCTTCCAAAAGTAAACCACTGGGTTTTATAGGATGTAGCAGATGTCTGAGCACAATAAAGGTCCCAGCATGAGGTGTTATTACTGCTGCAAGAGGCAGAGCTGAGCAACAGACAGAGCTGAAATGGGAACATCAGAAAGTGAGCTTGAGCTAGAACAGACATCTGCAATTGAACTTCAGCCATCATGAACACTTATTGTGCAAGTGCTGTAAATGACAGACACTTCAGGATGCAGTTTTTCTTCTATCAAAATGTAGAATAAATTTGTTCACTGATTTTCTTGGCAGCAGGATGTGGTCCTAAAACAATAACCCTAAAATAAAGTCCATAATGCTCAGACTAACGCTCTTAGATTTTGCTCCCAAGACAATCCACTGCTACAACACTTATTTTTCTAATTTTCTCTGGTTACACTCTAAACAAGGAGGCTCAAAAGGGATCATTGCAGGTCCCCACCAGGGCTCTGCTGGTCACTGCACTGGTTTAAGTGTTACTCACCCGAGAGCAGAACGTGTCACATTCCTTGTCACGACACTCCGACATCCGAAGTCCTGTAACATCATCCCTCACACTGGTGCAAGAGCATTCCCTGCATCCATCTTCCCAGGTTGTCCCAACAGGATAGACTATGTTGTTGTGCACACACACCTATTAAATGCAATAATTAATACACAAAAGGGCACACTGCTGGTTCCAAAAGGCTGCGTTTCAAGGTGTGAAAGCGACCATAAATTCTGTAGAATATTTTGAATCCCTTAGAAATGCTACAGGTCTTAAAATTGTGGCCAGTCTGTTGTGGGGAGGAAAAATAAGTACAAAGAAAGCTACTGTTTTATACAAAATAAATTTGAGAGTTTTATCTGCAGTCGGTGGATCTGCCCAGGGTCTCAGTTTCCCTGTAAGTATAATGTGACACGATATTTAGGGATAATAAACAGTAAGTCCTCTAGATGAACCTTGAAGACAAAACTGATTTCAGCTAAACCATCTGATCTGAAGACAGATCTCTTGTATCCTCCGGCCACCACAGCTACCCCTAATAATCAGAGTCATCCCTTATATTGAGCTTTCTATAAGTAAATTTTACAGCTTGGTATTAAAGTGAGAACGTCATTTATTTTTATAGCCAGAGCAAATAAGTCCCAAAGACATTAAATTAATTATGCAAGATCACGAACTACTAAGAAATGGACAATAAAAGGTAGATGTCCTGAGCTGCATGACAATGTAACCCTATGTTCAGGTTTAATGAAAAAGTTACATTGCCATGCAACCTCTCCTCTAAGCAACCTTATCTTAAACTTTAACATAATATAACAACTCAATAAAAGGTTGCCAAAATAAGAAAAATATATCCTAGTGAAGGTTTAGCGGAGTCATAATAAGGCAAAAATATAGAAGTGGTGATATAGTTCTTAAAAGACACACCACCTTCTCAGGCAGAGACAAAGGTAATCAATGAGCACAAGGAATTTTAGGTCTAAAGTGTACCAAACATGTCAATAAATTTAGTATGGGATCAGAAGAATACATAGTAACAGTAGCGGTCCCAAATTATGTATATCTGAAAACAAAAATCACCCCAAAATTCCTGATGTTTGAGTTACCTTTCAGTTTCAAATAGGTTTTTTTTTAAAATATTATCTCAAAGTAACAAAAAAATGGACCGGATATGTCAAAATAAATTACTGTAATAAAAGAAGCAACAGTATGAAGTAACAGTGTGTTTCTTTTAGGCACTTGTAAATTAAAAATGCCTTGGCATCAATTTCCAGCAGTCTCATTGGGGGTTCACTCATATCTAGCTGGCTGCTCGCTCTGGTGCTGCCAACTCCATGTGGAAAAAACATTTCACTTCCCTTACCTGGTCTGGAATGCAGGTGGTTGATACACAGCCACAGTCATTGGTGAGGGACTGGGAGAGGTACCCCGGGGGGCAGCTGACAGTGGAGTTCCTACAGCTGCAGGCACACTCATATTTATCACAGCACTCGGTCTTGACAACGGTCAGCGTCCGATGCGACGGGCAGGAAAGGCTTGGGATGGAGCTGCACATTTCCCTGTTGCAGGCTGGCAGGAAAAAGGTGGGAACTCTGTCAAACTCATGGATTTTCAGAGTGCTGCCAGTGAACAGGGCAGTCCTCTGGCAGCAAGGCATTAATCAGCACCTCAAAGTGTTATAAATCTGCTTAAAGCCTGAAGGGTGATGCAGATATAAAAGGGTTTTGTTCAGGAATTCAGAAAAGTTCCTGCTCTGCCAGAAAAATTCTTGTCTCATACACAAACAAGATTTATAAAATAAGCATCAGAGTCAGAGAACACGTGTCCAAGAATAAAGTGTTTTTCTTGTCCTTAATTTGAAAAGTGTATGCAGAGTGCCAACAATACACTTCTGCCAAGTCTGGGAAATCATTACACGTCTGTTGGCACCAAAATTAAACCTTTCAGAGGGGGAAAAATAATGCCTAAAGGAAGTTGTCAAGTATTGCTCAAATGCAGTGTTCCAGTGTCACTCCCTGCTAAGAAAAAATGATCTTACCACATGTGTAATTCGGTCTGCATTCTCCAGGGTTGGTCAGGGCAAGGTGCAGGCCAAACTCACAGACAGGGGCAGGAGGCAAATCACAGGAAACCAGGTCACACACTGAGTGCAGAAATTCAGAGAGTGGTTAAAACCACACCTACTTAGTCCTCAAGAAAGGACACACACACATGTACATCCCCATTAAACTCACACTCAATAGCTGTCTTAAAATATGAAGTACATTAGAGTTCAACAGGTCAGAGTTTGTTTTCAAAATAGCTTAGAGAAGAGTTCAGGCTCAGGTTATGGGGATTGAGGTTCTAATATTATATTTATTGGGCAAATATAGATGATGCAAAAATAAATGCTTGAGAAAAAAAAACCCACATTCTAATGTCATTTAGACAAAAACAAATTGCTCCATTCCCTTCCTCATATACTACAGAAAGAGGGACAAAGCTGGAAGTGAATAGAGACTCATATCCTAAGGAGCTGTTTGGGTTTCCACATGGCTGATTGTACAACCATTCAGTGGTATCAAAAATGCAACACTGAATTAATTTTTTTCTTTTTTTAAGGGACTGTATTAGTAGAAATATCTGGTAAAAGTACAGACAAGAAGAGCCCAAGAGTTTACAAGAACCTACCACACTCATACTCAGGGCAGCACTGGCCAGGGCCCCTGCGCAGGCGAGCGACTTCACACGGACCACACTGGACAGCTGCAGGAAACATCCACAAAACAAGTTTGGATTAGAGCTAAGAAGCCAGGAACCAAAACATCAATTCAAATCCAGTCACAGAGCTAAGTGAATTTACATTTGATAGTTGGGCAGGGTCTGGCTGTGCAGTTTATCTTCTTGTTATCAAGACATGTGCAGATCTTGCAGGGCTCGTTCTCAGAAATCCACGTTTCCATGTGCTGAAGAAAAAAAAAACACACCCCAACATTGTGTTAGATAGAAATCCCATGCTCTGGTCACTGGTATTTTGGGATGGGAGGATGGGAGTGGGTAAAGGTAACATTAACCTGGAAAATCAGATTTATGAAGATTCATCTATGAAGGGTTGGTTGCTCTGTTAACAGTAAAAAACTAAGCAGACTCATAATTCTGTAGTGTGCCAATTTAGCAAAAGATGCAAAGAATCCGTGGATGGGATGAGGAATTACTATTGTTTTAAGTGTCAAAAATGCTCAGATATAAATGCCATTGGAGGCTATTGTGAGTAGCAGTGGACTGGTGCTACTACATACCATGAGTGGATGTTCAGCAGCAATAAGGGAAACACTGTATTTTGGGAAATACAGAGAAGTGTCTGCTTTCCCTAATTAGTAAGTCTTCAACATAGAGAAATAAATAGTGCATATTTTTATATGAAGAATACTTGGAGTATCATCGCTTGACTCTCCAGTGGACTGAAGACTGGAAAAGCATTATATCACCTCTAAAACCAAAACCATCACTGTGGTGACTAATTGGGGGTAATGAGCACATTCAGAAATCACCAATAAAGAGAATAATTTTTCAGTCACTGCTCCTTCCCATGAGAGTGGAAATAATTGATATTAAAGCTGTAGTTACACAGACCCATGTACATTTAACACCCATGTGAATAGGGAGGTAAAAGTGGAAGGATGCATTATCAGACATTTTAATTTGCACAACCAAACTAGGTTCTGGGTGAGAACATGTAGAGCAGGTCAGGGTGCCACAAAAAAAAAAAAAAAAAAAAAAAAAAAAAAAAAAAAAATAATAAAAAAAAAATGCTGTCATCTGAAAAACTCTGGAGCATGGTTTAAAACTAACACTCTGCTAAGCCCTTTAAATATAGAAAAAAAATATAAATCTAAGCATACTGTACCTATACTCAGAGACAGCTACATGTTTTAAGCCACTCTGTGTGAGTGTTGGGACTAAAATCCAACAAACCCAGACACAGTCTAGGGTAGAAAAGAACAGAGGAATGAACAACAGAAGAAAAGGAGTGACCTAAGTTACTGTTGTATCACTCACAAAGCTAAGCCTGGAATGATGGAGAGGCAAAACAGCTACATGAGCTGATCCTCCCCTGTCCTCCACCTTCCCAAAAATCTCATTAAGGATCTAAAGCCCATAAAACACTGCAATTTAAGTCCCTTCTCCTTCAAATCCTATAACAAAAATGTGGATTGAAGAGGACTGGCTGATGTACATGCAAACTCTAAGAGCTGAGTAGCTGGGGCTGAAGAGGAACCACCCCTGTTACTAGGAACAGGGGACACAGGGAAGAGTTTGGAAAAGGGAACACACCCACTATGTGATGCTGGAATCAACAGTGTCTTTCACTGCAGGCTGGTACCCAGCATCCACACCTTTTCCCAATCTCATACTGCCACAGAGAGGGCCGCCTTAACTAAGGAAAGTGGGTTTGCAGTAAAACCAAAAAGATGAATTTCATCGAAGGGATAGGTCTCCTCAGAGGAAATAATAATAATAATAAAAAAAATATATAGATACACATATATACATACATATATATATAGACAAAGACCACCTGACATACCACCATAAGTGGTGACTTGGTCTCACCACTCCCCACCAATCACTGAAAATATTTCATACATGAATTGGAAAGGACCCACAAGGATCATTGAGTCCAGCTCAACTCCTGACCCTGCGTAGACATCCAACAATCCCACCGTGTGCATCCCTGAGAGCTTTGTCCAAACTCTCCTGGAGCTCTGGCAGTCTTGGGGCTGTGACCATTCCCTGGGAGCCTGTTCAGTGCCCAACACCCTCTGGGGGAAGAACCTTTTCCTGATATCCACCCTAACCCTCCCCTGACACATCTCCAGCCATTCCCTGGGTGATGTCCCTTGTCACAGGGAGGAGAGTTTGATCCCTGTCTCTCCACTGTCCCTCAGGAGGATTTCAGTGAGTTTTGCAAAGACAATACATGTTTTAAGTAAAGGATTCAGATTTATGATTAAGTTTTCATAACTCGTAAGTCTGTTGAATAGAGATGTTTATCTTGGTCAATATCCACTTATGCCATCACTCTTCCTCTCTTTCCTCTAGGCCCCCCTTCACATGGAATTGTCATGCCTTGCCAGGTCTGTACAGTCCCAGCTGTGATCTTTATATCCAGTCCCAGCCAATTTCACACTAGGGGAGCTAAATGGGGCTGACAGCCAGCAGATTAGGAGGAACTGAGCTAGAAAATTAAGTATCCAAAGGGAAAACAGATTTACTTTCAAAAGTGTGAACTCCAACCACTGCCAGAGGTTGCTGTGAATGCAGTTACCTGATGGTGTGTGCCATCCTCACTGACACACTGAGTGCAGATTTCTTCACTAACACAGCTGTCACCAGAAATCACCTTTCCCTCTGGGCAGAAGCAGCCTTCAGTGGGATAATCCTTGCAGACACTGACTTTGGTATTATTCTCACAGCTCTTCACACAGGCTCTGTGGCAGTGGTCATACATCAAATGTGGGGCACATTTCATTGCTGAGCAAGACAGAGAAGAAAACATCACCTTTTTTGAAGGGATCTTAAAAAAATGGAAATCAATCTATCTTTCTTATCAAGCTTTCTTTAGAATTATTTCAATTTTAGAAAGTCATCACCCACTGAATGGATCTGGTCCCTTGCAGCAAACATCAGCAAACCACATTTTCAGGCCACATCAATTAGCAGCAACATATGACTCACCCCAACAACAATTCAATGCTTCAGGTGAGTGTTCACTTGTCAAATTTTGTTTCCAACACTGGGCCACAGACAAGAATTTAGAACTTTATGTGTATGGTAACAGTGCATGGTTAAGAGATAGACAGGACAGACTAAAGCATTGAAGATTTTTTTTTTTAAACTTGATAGGCTGCAGTGCTCCCATACAACTAAAGAAAGCTGACAAACAGAATATTTTGGTACTTCAAAACTGAACCTGCTGGATTTCCGAATCTATTTAACTGAATTGCCTTATTAACAGAATTAATTGAAGGAATGTTGCATAGCCCTGTAAGCCAACAGAAACTTTCTACTGATATGTTCACAAACCTGAGGATATTGTCTTTAAAAGCAAACACAAAATTAGGGTTACAGCTATGCAAAAAAACCATGGACACAGCTTCCACACTGTATATTCCCTTGAGTCTATTTTTTCCTACAGCTTCAATTAGAAAAAGTGTTTTTTATTTCCCAGTCTGTGACTGCTATGAGGTTTATAAAACTTTCTTTTAGTCCCCTGAGAAAAAACATTGAAAGAAAACCCAAACTCCCAAATAAACAAACTAGAAAACATTCATCAACCAAACTGTCTACACACACTCTTCTAGCAGCCAATGGAGACAGAAAAAACGTTCTTTAACATTAACCCTTTCCATGATAAAGTCAATTATTTCATAGAATCATAAAATGGCTTAGTCTGGAAGAGACCTTAAAGATCATCCAGTTCCAACCCTCTGCCATGGGCAGGGACACCTCCCATTAGCCCAGGTTGCTCCCACCCCCATCCAACCTGGCCCTGGACACTTCCAGGGATGGGGCAGCCACAGCTGCTCTCGAAAACCTGTGCCAGGGCCTCACCACCCTCAGAGGGAACAATTCCTTCCTAACATCCAATCTATCCCTGCTCTCTGTCAGTGTGAAGCCATTGCCCCTTGTCCTGTCACTCCAGGCCCTTGTCAAGAGTCTCTCTCCATCTTTCCTGTGGGTTCCCTTCAGGCACTGCAAGGCCACAATGAGGTCACCATGCAGCCTTCTCTTTTTCAGGCTGAATAGATCTGAATTCCA
This sequence comes from Sterrhoptilus dennistouni, assembly GCA_013397095.1. Lineage (NCBI taxonomy): Eukaryota > Metazoa > Chordata > Aves > Passeriformes > Zosteropidae > Sterrhoptilus > Sterrhoptilus dennistouni. Next base: position 625,689 of record VWZU01011353.1, read on the forward strand.
GACAGTACATTCACCCACCCAGGGAGAGCAATCAGGAAGGACTTGTAGAGCTTGGAATGTCCCAATATGGCATGACAAAACCTCAAGTAAAATTCTACAAGAATGACGGGGAGTGAATGCACTGGGAGGAGGGAAGCAAGGTAATCCAGAACTGTACTACTGTTATTAAACATATAGTGGTGGAGTGATTATTAAGCTGTAGTGTCTATTTAGTCATTAATGCAACTCGGATAAATCAAACATTGACAATTTAAATTTTTGGCAGTTGCACACAGGTATTTGCTGGAAGAAGGATGATGATGTTATTGTTAGGACACTTAAGACTTTTATGCAATTAGTGTTAAAATGAGCAGCTCTTTGTCTATCCTTGTACAGGCTGTGTAACCAGGCACAAATTTGAAAACTGCACAGAGTTATTAAGGTAATCTGCTGACATCCAACTTTGGACATTACAATTTGCAAAGTCTGGGTGAGGCAGTGAATTTGGAAAATGGCTGGCAATGATCTCCTTCTGCTTTCTAGAACTATACTCCAAACAGACTGTTCAGTAGGAAGGTTAACAGGAGAAGGTGGAGAATAAGCCACCTCAAGAGTTATTTATTTGTACTTAATGACACCTTGCATTTTTGGCAGATCTTTGGGTATGCCTCCTAACAGGGCTTTAAGGAGAAACAAAAAACAGAAACAATAAACCAAAAGGGAAAAAAGAAAAACAGAAAAAGAAAGCAGAACCACTTGTCTATGAGAATTTAGGAGAGAAGGTATACAAAGGAACAGCTGTCTGAGTTTGGCTCCAGCATGGGTGTCTTGTTTGCCTTGGTTGTGTTCTGGTAATGTGCAAGGCTCACATTCTGCTACACAGGACAAACTACACTGCAAAATCCAGGCAGAAGGAGAACCAGACTTGCAAAGCACATCACACCTGGTTCAGTCAGCCTAGCTGGCATGTCCTGGCAAGAAATTACACCACAGAAGTTATTTCCCCATTTTTCCCTGCAGCAGAAACTTAAAATCACACTGGCTCTTACACCACATTCTGAAAAGTTTTGGTTTTGATTGGAATGGGAGGATTTTGTGAAACTGTTACAAAGAGAAATCTTATTTTGTGCCAGGTATGACAGTGACAGGCTGGGAAGCAGCTCCACTAGTCCAAAGTATGAGTTTCTCTGTCCACCTCAGACCGTCCAAAGTCTGTATGAAAGCAATGATACCTGCTGCTTAAACAGCCTGGAAGACTCTCAGCCCAAACCTGGTGCCGCAAAGGTTCAGTGGCTGCAGAGCCAGGTACTGTCACATAGCTGTGGTTACCTGTTCACAGTACCTTATTTCCCTCTAGCCTGGAATTCTACCAGTTATCAGTTTACCAAGAAACACTTTTTTCATAACATTCACCCTAGTGGCTGACCAACCAGTGATGAGATCTGCAACACCACTAGTACCATAAACTTGATCTGGAACAATGATTTTTTGACTGAAAAAATTAACATTACACTGAGCTGTCCCAAAGCAGGGCAATTCCCACATCAGCTTCATCACAGAGCAAAAAAACTCTTACGGCAAATCTCCGGTGTCCTCCAGTCCACGCAGACGCCGTACTCCTTGCAGATGTGAGCGTAGGAATTGATCATCTCACAGGCCTCCTCCTCGTAGCAGCTGCTCTCCATGCAGGCCTCGTAGAATATGTGTGGGGTGATGATGCTGTGGCACTGGGCAAAGAGGTTGGAGAGCAGGAGGTGGCAGTGGCTGGTTGCACGCTCGGAGCATCTGTCCTCCCTGCGGCTCTCGCAGACCTTGCCCGGCTCTGTCACTGTCCAGTCCTGGATGAACACGCTGCTGTCGGTGGTGACAGAGCCATTGTGCAGCACAAAGTCATTGGCGTGGTTCTGGTCACACAGCCCTGGCAGGGTGAGTAAAGGGGAAAGAAAAATCTCTGAGTAATCAGTGCTAAAATAAACCTAGGGGAGAAAAATAACCCAAAAAAACAGGAATGGGACAGATTACTCTGGTTCAAGGAATTCATGATATTCCTTATAGCTGTTGTCAATAGAGCCATAAATACCCTGGGTTTTGTTTCTCATTTCCTCACTAAAGGAGGTACAGGTTATGCCAATCTCTGTACAGATTACACCACTGAGGACACCATAGAATTAACTAACCCAGACACCAATTGCCCTCTCAAATTTTTCACCTTCACTGCAAACACTGGTTGTATTCCTTACAGGAGTGAATTTGTAAGAATCTAAAACAAAACCCTGATCAAAAAAAAATACCACAAATTTCCTTGAAAAAATAACTTGAAGCAAGAAAAAACAGAAATCTGTCTCTGCTGTTCTTTCTAAAGTATAATTGGGCATCAGTGAGCTGTCACATTGGGGATGAGAGTAGAAGAACTTAGATTTCCAATATTCACCCAGAAGTGCGGGACCAGTTCACCCAGAGAGTTTACAGATTTGGAGATTCACAAATAGCAATAAAGTAAATAGAAGTTCAAGCCCAAGTAGGAAGCTGTTTAAAATACTAACTTTCAAACTTACCACAAAGCCCTTTTGTTCCCGAAGAAAAGCTCTTTGAATTAAGCCTAAGAATAAATTCATTGTTTCTTGGAGTAAATGTGAGATTATGTCCAAGAAGAGAGAACTTGATTTCATGCATTATTTCTCCATAGGCAGTGATTTCAAACAAACCACTGGAATAGGGGATAAGAACCCTTTCACCATTAATAGTCACCTGTTTAAAAAAAAAGGTGAGGTCATCACATCAGTTCTAGCAAGCAGTTGCAAATCAACCCAATTTTACAGTTGAAGCACATTTTGATTTGACAAATACCTGAAGACCCAACTGAATCTGGACATAAACAACTTTGCCAACTGAAGGTTTCTATTGAGTCTAAAAACATACAGAAGTACTTGACTGTCATCCTGTGGAATTACACAAATAACTCTTCCAACATTTTCCTATATAAGTGCACTCTTTGAGCACCACATGTTTACAGACTAACCACCTCATGCTGTGAGGTTCAAATGATGCCTCAGTGGAAGTCAAGGTTGCCCAGCACCAGGCAGAATTTGGTGCAGGTGTTTTGGTCCCCTTTATTTTGCTACATGAGTCAGAAGAGATTGTTTTAACAAGTTGGCCAACTCCTGTATGTCTGAGGCTGAAAAATGTGTTGAGTTTGAATATCCTCTGCCTATAAAACAGATGTAAGGCATACTAAACTGCCCTTTCTTCTAATGCTGAGGTCCAGTTGCACACAAGGTGAGAAGCAACTCCTGAGACCTTCAGCTGGCCAGTCAGGCACAGCTCTGTGGGGAATTGAGTGTTTTCCCATGGACTAAACATAGCGTGAAGGACCTCTACCAAAAGAGGGGAATCAGAGTGTAGTACGTCCTCTCTGTCATCCTGCCTTTCTGACAGAAATGTCAGGGACACACTGCCAAATCCCACATTCTTGACATTGGCACAGCAGCACGACAGGGAGAACAAGAAGAGAAGCATGTCTGGCTCATTATGTGAACACTAATTGTATCATGAAATGGAGAAAAGATGTTAAAAATAGCCTGAAACTGGATCAAGGGAACAAATTTTTCCCCGTAACCTGAACTCTAGAGCACAAGCAGACAATGCACAGTTGAGTTTATGGTGTTTGCTTACTGCCATGTTACTGAAGAGCTGCACTGCCACACCACGATGCTTCACTTGGATGGAGTCCATGCAGTTCATCCGTGGTGCTGCTCTGCATGGCCCCTCATGGAGCAGGACTTCAACATCATGGTGCAAGTCTTGAAACAAGGTGTAGGAGCAGTTGCCAGTCAGCTTAAAATTCAGCCCATCAAAAGTGACAATGTGTTGAGATGAACTTCCTATGCAGACACCTGGAAATAAACAACAATTAAAAAAAACCCTTGCTTTTAAATTTTACTATTTCTTCACACCTGTTTGTGGACATGGGGAACCAATTAATTGGGAAAGAGAGGATGGTAATGAATAGTAAGTGCTACAGCAAATCATTGAAAAGAAACTTTGGTAAACATCACATGTGGAGGTTTTTTGCAATATCTTTGGGAACAATAAGTATTATAAATTATTTGGATAAACTTGTAGAAAATCCCTTTGCCTAAAACTTATTACATTCAATATGATTTAGTAATAGATTTTAGGTAAAAATAAAACAGAGAAAATACCTTTCCTGTTTGCAGAAAGACTGTAACACACTGTTCAACCTTTGCATTGCTTTATATCTGTACAGTATTACATTCGATTTCAAATAACACTATTTCACCCATTTCAAACACATCACAAGTTAATACCCCAGGACTTTGTTTTTCAGACAGGAAACAGGTAAACTGCAGAGAAATAATATGCACAAATGGATAAACCAATGGCCAGCTGACACCTCAATGTCCTGGTTCATTGGGTTATAAACATTTCCTTGTCTTCAAAAACTGGAAAACAAGAAAGAATATAATCCCAGAAGAACCAAAACAAAACCTGATGCTTCTGGCTCATGTGTTTTCAAATCTCTCAGTTAAAGGGCAATAAAGGACAATAAGGGCAATAAAATCAATGCCAGCAAAACATGTAAGGAGGAAAATTACCATTATTAATAATTCAGTACTTTGCCTCTCGCTGAGAATGATCTTTTTCCTATTCAGTGACCTTCAAATTTAACTTCCCTGGAAAAACAGCATCCAGAGGGAGGGAGGTATCCCTTTGGAGCACTGGAGCATCCTCAGATATTTTACCGTAAATGCTTATGAAGTTCATATATAAATAACAATGAAACAAGTTAGCAATAAAACCACATTTCTCCATCTTTACTTATTCATGGACATTTAAAAAAAATTAAGATAATGAGAATCCATTCAAATGTCTCATAGGTCTGTGCAGCACAAAATGCACTAATGTGATCCATTTCAAATTAGTCCAAGAGCACACAACAGCCATGAATCACAGTGCAAATCACGGTGCTGCAAAATCTGTAACTCGTTCAGCAAGTGAGCACCTTTGCCATGTCACTCCTGAACCATCATCTGAACTCAGATGACCTGGAACACTTTCTCAAGGACTTCCTCTTTGCAGAAGTGTTTGTCACCACACCCACACTGCCAAGTCATGCCTGGAAATTGAGTTTTAGCTCTCTAAATGAGTGAATTGTGAGTCAATGGAGCAGCATTTTCACAGGTCCCTTCCATAACGACAGAGATGCTGCCTCACACTGAGCTCCCACTCAGCACCTCTTCTTTTATGCCCATGTCTGCTTTACTGATTGCTGAGAGTTTTGTCTCACACAGCATCGGAATCAACCTTTTCAGCCACTACAGATGTTGCTGCAGTTGGCCCAGAATCACCCTGGCTGCACTGAGCAGTCAATAAAAGAAAATGACTTGACTCCTGGGATTTTTTAATCGGCTGGAGGGGATTGGGGATTTTCTGTTCCCTCATGTAACATGAAAATTTTCTACTTTTCCCTCACAAGTTGTACCATCTTAAGAAAAAAAAAAANGGGGGTGTTATTACGGCTGATTAAATTCATAAAGAGATAAACAGTTCTTAGTTCATCTTAACTCAAGTGAACTATAGGGCTTTTCATGATAGTTAGCTAACAGTATGAAAGGTTATTTTCATTTCACACTTTCAGATTGTTTTTTATGAAGGTATGACTTTCATGCCCAAAAGTAATGCCTTCATGTTTCTACGTATGTGTTTAGGATCAAGAAATTTAATAAAGATGCACATCTTATGGGTAGGTATCATTAAGACTTATCTATTAAAAATTATAAAATACTTATGACTATCCACCTAAAATATTTCTACCTCTTCAAAGTCATTGTAGCAAACCAGAAATGTTAGATTTGAAGTGTTTAGATCATCAAATATACTTTTAAGAAATGCCATAACTCAGGGTATAAAAAATTATGTATGTCTAAGAGTTCAGGGATCAAAATCCGGCTACAAGCTTTGATATTATAAGCAGTGGCTTGAAGAAATTGTAACTAAATCAGCCAGCTCAGGAGACATTTTAAATTGAGATTATGTGTTGTGAAGAGGAGGTGTATATATATATAGGGTTCTGATCTACTTTTAAGAAGTAAGCATATGAATTTAGATTTAAACCCACGGATGTTTTAATAAATGGATCACCAGCCTCAGAGCTGCATCCCTCTAACCCTATAAAGTTGAGTGGATGCACTTAAGTCCTGTTCCTATGACCTCAGCCCGGGCCCCAATCTCTGCTCAGCCTTTCTGTTCAGATACTCAGTATGAATTTATCTGGATAAGGAAGAATTTTCTGTTATGTTTTTCTACTACACCTGCTTGACTGAGGTCAGGCCAAACCCTCAAGCCCTGAGACAGCCCAAGAATCCATCACTTGCTTACAGCTTGTCGAGATAAATTCCTGATCTCTCCTATATATCCTACTTCCCAGCTCACTCAGCTTTGGAAACCGAGTGGGAGAGTTTCTGATAAAACACTGTCACTCTGTTAATCCAAAAAAATAAGCTCAGAGTGGCCCTGAACTTGCAAGTAGCATTAAGCATTCCAGCATCAGTTAGGCTATTACACTCCTAATTATTTGCTTAAATGCCTGTATAACAATTAAACAGCAAATCCTCCCACCCTGGTCCACCTTTGCAGTGTTCAGTGGTTGAGAAGCTCCACTCAACATCCACCCAAACCTTTCAGGTGATGGGGAGGAAGAAAGACATGGACAGGTACTCACATGGGCACATCCATCGGCAGCCGCAAGTTTCCTCCACCTTAACAGCGGGAAGGTTGCTGTGACAGACAGGCTTTGGCATCCTCTCACAGTTGATGTGGTGGCTCTCCAGGACTGTGTAATCTCCTGGGAAGCAGGTCACAGTGTGGCACTGGTCTGGTAATGTCCATTTATCACCAGGCTAGGGAGGGAAACACAGATATGTAACAACTGAAGCCAAAAATGCAAAGTTTGGCTGGTGTCACGGAGCCACAGCCAGAGAGTGAAGTGACCCTGACAGCAGTACTGACATTAGCCTTGGAAAAATAAATAATGGAATGCACTGTATTAAGGACTTCATGAGGATGAGAAAGTTTAAATTGGAAACACTAAGAAGCAGGCTGAAATTCCAAGCTAAAGATAACAGTCTGCAATAGGAGATATTTTGTTCCAACCACCTATAGTCAGAGCTTAGCCATCCTACAATATGCATGGAGAGCAGAGTCAACAAAGAATTGCCCTCAGCTTTACTTCAAATTTCAAATCCTTTAATTTCCATAAGCCACAGATGATCAGAGCACAGCAGGAATTAATATTTGTTCCAAACTGGAAAGCGTGGAATATTGTGGTTATTTTATCAACAACTCTGAAACTTTAAAACATCTCCTTTCTTCCCAAAGGGAAAATGTTCCTTTATCAGATCAGTGTTATTAGATGTACATACTGGATTTCTAGAGCAAAAGAATTAAATGTAAAATACATTCCTGTTTTATAAAAGGCAGTCTGAATTTTAAGGCATCAAGATTATGTACTAATAAATGACAGAGAAATAGATGTGGAGTGTCTCAAGATTCCTATCTGCAGAAAGCTAAGCTCTCTGGCCCCAGTCCTGCAGAGCTCTAAAGTCCATAAGTAGGCTGAATGAGTTTTAAAGGTGTTCATCCCTGAGATGTACATTCCCAGGAATATCCTCAAATGGGGGAAACAGCACTTCCCAAAGCTCTCTGCAGCGGTGAATCCAGAAACGCCAGTACAAGTGAAAAGGTGCTTCCATGAGCTGGGGAACTTTCCTTGATATTCACAAGCAGACACATGGGGAAGAAAAGAGAATTGATGTTGGGCATGGCCATCTCCCACCCTGTCCTTTGCAGTTTAACCATCATTCCCATAGAAGAGAAGAAAAAAGGGATAAAATACCCAAGTAACAACATAATTCACAAATTATTCTTGTCAGTATGAAAGTATTTATCTGTATCTCTGAGCTATGGGATGCCATCAAGTCTAAACAAGAGCTGCCACAAAAAATTACATATTAAATACAGATCAATTTACTGGACTTTTTTTATATGCTTCAGAACTTTGAGAAGACAACTGGAAGTTGCCAAATGCTTTCTTCAGGCTTGTGAGCCTAGAGGAGCCTGTGAAAGAGTAACAAGAGGAGGTTTAAGGATGGAAAAAGTATTTGTATAGGAAGATTTAGAATGCTTTTTAATTACAATTGTCTCTCCTACAACTCACTGAAAGTGGAGCACCTGGAAGGGTACATATACAGCTGTGCAAGTCTGGCTTCCATAGATATTTATTTGGTTTTATTTCAGTCCTTTATAGGGCATTTATTAGAAAACATCTAAGAGCTGGACAAGAAAAGCATAGTACAAGACACTAAAAAAAAAATAAAATTGAGGGATAAAACACCAAGAATCCTTGTGCAGAGGAAAACACAGGGACTCTGAAGACAAAGAGAGCCTACATCCCAATTGACACAAAACTGTAGGAGCAAAAGCAGGACAGAAAGGAAAGCAAAATGAGGGTTTCTAAGCTGTGAAAGATAAGCCTGCCAGGACACTGCAGGAAGCCTCAGACTTCCTCTCTGAGGGAGCTCTGAACCTACAGACCTGGACGTGCACACTCTGAGTCTTGCTGTGCATCTGCAGGAGAGAGACCCCGCACCTCAGCAGCTCCCTTGGCTGTTATCTCTTAGTTTAGATTATTTGTTTGTCTCTCCTTTAAGCCAAGAGCTGAACAATACTAGAAAAGCCATGGTAATAGATCAGGAATATGGGGTTTTGCCACCTTAAAGAGCCTAGAAATGCAAATTGCTCTACAGATCACTTTATGAGGAAATATAAACTATTATAAAACAAAAACTCACGCTTCTATTATCATCTTTATGCCTGCTTCTAAATTTCAAAACAAAACTAAGAATGAAAATTAACTGTGGAAAAAAAACCCCAAAACTAATTTATCATACTTGTCCTGATATTCTGCCAATTAGCAAATTAAAACATGAAACCAGTGGTTCTTTACACAGCCTGTGTTTGGCACTCCTGCAGCCCCTTGCCACTGGATCTAAGGAGTACTAAAAACTTCCAAGGGTTCAAAGAACTGCTGGACAAACCCACAGAGAACAAAACTATCAAGTACTATCAAATACAAAAAGGTGTCACTTGCAGTTCAGGATGACCCTGAGTAAGAAATTTTTTATGGCTAGGATAGTTTAGGGAATCTTTAATATATATTTATTAACATTGCTTCCCTGGATTCTGCTTTTGGCCACAGAATACAGGGGGGTTGGACAGATTTTTGACCTGACTCAGTATATTTGATCTGCTACTAACAATGACTTTAATCAAGAGTATTCCTTCTACAGTCACTTCCAGGGTAGGGGTAACAACAAAACAAAACATGAAAAAGCAACAAATCATAATATTCCTGACACTGATAGGATTTAGGCTGAGATTTTTGATCCTGGGAACTCGGATTTCCTCACAAACTTGCAAGAGAGCAGTTCCCACAATCTCCAGGTGCATGACAGACATCCCGGTTGGAAAGCTGAGCCTCCTGCAAGAATTCTCTGAGCAACGCCTGAAATATTATGAAGCTGATATAAAAGCCTGTGTTTTCTGAATCAGGGAAGGAAGAGCCTTGATTCTTCCTCCCTGTGGATTTGTGGGCTGTGCTGGAAGAGGGGAACAGTGGCACCTTAGAGTCAGTGAGGCACAGCAGAGGATGCTGCACCACAGAGGTGGGAACTTCCATCCCATCCATGGGATGCCCCACAAGGCTGTGGACTCACAGTGCCTTCTAACACTTATTTTTCCTGGCTGACAGAAGAAGCAACTCAAATTCCCCCTAAAGGCTGCCATTTGAAAGTGTGGTTCATTTTTATATGGACTGGAGCCCAGTCTGTTTCCTTCTAAAAGCATTTCGGCCAGAACGGAAATTGTGCTTTAAGTTTATCGCCCCCAAAAATGAAACCTGACATGTCTGAAATTCAAGTTTAGCCTTCCCAGCACTTATCTACACATACCTGTGTCTGCTTCTAGGAGCCCAGAGGCCTGGACACATGCAGTTCAAACAAAAGCTGCGGTTTTTGGGGGGATTTTTGTTTGTTTCTTTGGGGGTTTTTGTTTGGTTTTGTCTTAAGAAGTTTTTCAAATTTAGTTTTTGTTTGTTGGGTTTTTTTTCTCAATTAAGCTGCCAGCCTCAAAGCCATCAGATTATACTTAGTGTCTTATTTAGCTAAAGCCTTTCTGTGTTCTGACCAATTGACTGAGCTGCCAACTATGTAAGGCAGCTTTGATATATTTCCTGTGTTTACATAATTAATATTCCTTTATTAGCCACATCCTTCCTCACAGTCATGTCTTCACAAGGGTAAAACCAAGGGAATATTTTTATGTACTGCAAATTCAAGATAAACACCAGAGTAGAACTCATAACTGATCCCTACTAGAAAACATGGTACAATCTTATGTGAATATTTTTAAATGCACGAAGTATCATATACTCTGAAAAACCTTGGCATTTCACCTGAGATGAAGATTCTGCACCATTTATAACATCTGGAACATCACTTCCTTAGAGTGGGCTCACTTTTGAGAGATTAGACAAGTTTGCTAACATTTCTGAGCATTTTCTCAGGACTAATAAGAACTTTTATAAGCACAAAAAACCTCCAAGAAATTTGATTCCACTGCTAAAGAGACTATTTTCCCTAGAGACAGAACAATCACACCATAATTACCTTCCTGTAAAATTGTCATAGGGACAAGGTAATTGTAATTTTAGCAGATGGACAGGGGCTGGACAATGATGCTGCCCCTGCACATGCACCTTTATTTTGGCCATGTGTAGTTGTCCCAAAAGTTCTCTCACCAGGAGATAAAAATGCATTTTTTGTTGTCAGGGAAGACAAACACTGTCACAACTTTTGGTTCTGCACCAACTTCAATAACATTCAACACTCCCCGAGATGAGGTGATGTTAGAGGAAGCCTCTTCTGTGTGCAAAGTTATCCCACCACTTCAAAATCCAACATTTTCCTCTTCCAAAATCATTCTTAATACTGCCCCACACTTTTTGTTTTAGGTTAACTGTGAAGATATTCATGTTCTTGCACAAACTTTGCAACTTAAGAGCTGATGTCCAACTCAGGGAATGCACTTACTCTCTTTCTGTTTCCATCCTCATCTATGCATCCTCTGACTGGGTCTGAAAGAGAAGGAGACGTTTTTTCAGTCATCCCACTCCCTTATCAAGCCTTGTAAGTGTTGGTCACCAATATACAGATTTCTTACGTAAAAACTTGATTTAAGCTCTGAGAAGTTTGGAGGAGTTTTGTGCTAGAGTGTGTGAATCCCTACCTGAAGGTTGCAGGCATTTGTCCAAAGTGTACAAGAATAAGCCACAAAAGGCATAAACAACAACAGTGGTCTCAAAATACTCCATGAGCAATAACTGGGCTGCAATTCTACAGCTTTTGGACACTTCTTATACAGCCACAGCCTTGCCCAGATGGTGCTTAAAGGATGAGCATGGCTTTGGCTCTGAGGCACAGTCCAGCCTTACCTCAGCATCTTGTGATCCACTGAGAACATTCCTGGGAATTAGCAGGTAATGAGAATTTCCACACCCACATTCATTAAATGCAGGAAGGTCAATACAGCATATCTATACAAATAGCTGCAACAAGAACACTCAAATTCATCTTCCTTACATTTAATCATGACTGTGATGAGAATTTTTTTCATATAATCAGTGAAACAGTCACAGAATACCACTGAATTGCAGTTTCTATGTGTGCTCTCACTACCCACCGAAAGATATTTTGGAAGCAATTTCATTTTTGTACTATGGCATGACAAAGTCTCTAGGATATTAAAACACTAACTAGCAAACTCTTTGTAGAATACTAGACTATGCTGTCCTATATGCACACTCTGCTCTGTCTTTTCCAGGATAAGTAATGTATTTTGAAATCATTTAGGAACTCTTTTAAACCTTTTTTTAATGGTATTATTTTTGGTACACTTCCATACAAAAGGCAAGACTCCCTCTGCACGAGAAATCCAACTGTATGAGTCTAGAGGGGAAAATTATACTCTACAGATTGTACAAAATGTATATAAAATAAAACAAACGGGGAAAAAATCTAAAAAAATAAATCTCCACCCAAAAAAAAAAAAAATCATCCTATAGCAAAGTCTTTACCATCAGCAAAAGGGAGAGCTGGATTTCTCAGATTTTAGGTGTTGAAGATGTCTATGGAGCTGCTGGAAAAGCTTTCATAAAAAATACAAAGCTTTTACCTCTAGCACTGATAGGTTACTGCACAGATTGCAATAAGAAATAGTTACAGGCTCCAAATTCCTTCTCCCCATCCTATATCTTGGATCAATGTAATTTACAGCAAGAAAAATCACGTATTTTACAGTGTGAAGAGAGGAAATGCATCTTTAAAAGATTGTTTTATAAGGGAGGAAAATAAAATGGCAGCTGTTTAAATCTAGAAAATGGCAGCTGTTTGATGCTCTGGAGAGATTTTAAAAAGCCAGAAGTGATCCCAGTGGAGGTTGATCGGATATCTCCGAGCTGGGCTGTGAACACTCTGCAACTTCCTCATTCTCAGAGGTCCTCGGCTCTGCAAAAAAAGTCCATTTATTGTAGTGGAAATGTAGCTAAGCCCTCGTAATGCTGGCAAAAACCTGTGCAATGACTAACACAATGAGGCAGTGGCTTGTGGTGAGAATGTGTAGATGATGTTGGAGCAGGAATAGCAACAAGAAGATGAGGGATAAATATCTGTATCCAGACCAAGGAGGTAAAAGAAGTAAAATCCTGGTCAGTGTTGAAGCAAGGTTCCTTAGAGAAGGAGTGTTGTCATCTACAAATAAATGAATGCATACTTAAAACATCTTGCACTTTTTTTTCCCCTAGTATCTGTTTCCCTGGGAAAGTAAATTCTTTATTATTTTTCTTTTTGCCTTCTATATTGGCTGAATTTTTTGTAGACATACACATCACATCTAAAAACCACATAACTTGAAATCTTTGCTCACAACATTTCTGAAAAAGTGCCCCATTCATTCATGACAGCTTCAACTTTTCTGGTGTCCTTCAGTTATTGACCAGTCCTGAGTACTGATGATCAAGATTTTTATCAAGATTGATCCTTACTAAGATGATAGCTTGAAAGATCAGGCCTAAGCAGTTCTAAAACCCTTGCTGGAATTGGGCTAACTGGAATAGCAGCTAGATACACATTTAAAGGGCTCAAATTTGGTCTCACATCTAAGTGATGGTGGTGGTCTAGGTCAGCATTTGAGAGGATTGTCAGTGGAACACTAACAACAAAGCATTTGCTTGTCTTCTAATATCAAGAAAAATCATCGTGGTTTTAAATTTGGATTTTTGTGTTATGCTCCAGGCATGAGGTCACGACTTTTGGACTTACCCATGCAGACTTTTTTGATAAATTCACTGTTCAATGTGATCATGGTGGACAAATCTTCAAAATTCTGGAGCTTCATGATTCTGTTAGTAGCAGATGGCCCAGCCAAAGTCCTCAGCTGCCCTTCATCATATCTGTTCCCAACACCAACTGGGAACAGAGATACCCCTAGGAAAAAGAAGGAAGGGTTTGAAAGAGGCAAGTCACAGGAAAAAAAATCATTGCTCATGGATGTGGAGTGTTCATCCCTGGAAGTATTTCAAGGATGTGGCACTTGGCAGTGCTCGGTTAAGGTTGGACATGACTATCTTAAAGATCTTTTCCAACATAAAGATTATACTTTGATTTCTTTTTTTTTAATTTCCTTCTTAAAATAAATAAATAAATAAATAAATAAATAAATAAATAAATTTTAAAAAAATAATAATACACCAACTGGGAAAAGTTTCTCTCCAATACTTAATTTTCATGTTACTTGCATCATTCCCTCCACATTGGCTAAAGGCAACTAAGAGCTGGAATGGTGCTGCTCTAATCACACTGTATGCTAAGATGAGCTCTATTAGTCCTAAGCATAATAAGATCATTCATGGGCAACAAAACACAGCTGCAGACTTAATGACAACATCTTCACTCTTTTGAAATGGGAAAAAAAAATCTCAATATGCTGTTTTCTTCCTTCGGTTACGTGGCAATTGGATTATTTTCAAACCATTTAATTAAAAGTAACAGTTGATAGTCATTATACAGTCCATGCCTTATTCAATAACTCCCAGAGCAACCTTCAAATGAAGTCAAAGCTCCTCAGCTGAACACCTGAAGAAGCTGAGGTACAGAAACGACAGCCAGAAAACTTGAAAAATCATCAGACAGCACACTGATAGCAGAAGTATATTCCTGTAGAGGTCAGTGCAGAATCTGATCAAAACCTCTAATTATTATTATCGTTATTATCTTTATGATTATGATGATTATTTTTATTTATTATTATTATTATTAGAGTGAATCTTTCAAGTTTCACTGTACTACAGCAGTATCAAATTTATTATATTAGACCATATTTCTGTTATCCCTGCCTACCACAGGATCTCAGAAAACAAAATGCTACTAATTTGTGAGTCCTGGGCAAGCTGTCAGCCTGAACTGCAGATTGGTCCTGATTTTCCCAGTACCTCAAAGGCATCTTCATGGGGCACGTTTTGTTCAGGTCTGTTCCTTACCACAACACTACGCACAGTAACTCAAGAACCTACATGAACACACCAGTGCCTTAATTTTCCATCTTTTGCTCTGGCTCATTACTTAAAAAGTAACAAATCAACTTATAAATAGTGACAGTGAAATGATTTTTTTACTGTTGACTCTTGCAGAAAGGGCAGCAGCCTCCACAGCATCTTGTGAGCTCCCCGACACGATGACGATGGCGACCTTTGATGCGCTGGGTCTGCCCCCGTGGGACTCTGACATTGCATTCTGGACCACAAAATCAATGGCATTCCCTAGGAAGAAATGAAGAGAGGAATGAGAGATATAATAGAAAAGTCACAGGAGGTTATAGGACTAAATCTTATATTGCTTTAGTGTGTTATGCTAGTAGGTGGTGAAAAAAATATTTATTCTTAAAGGACTTTTAATGTCTGATTTATTGCAGCTTCATAGAAGATCTCAGCTATTAAAAACCTTCCAGTATTTATTAAGACATGCAAACACAGGAGGACCATCCCTAACTCCATCCCTAGACCATCCCAGTCTCTGCAGTGATGGGATTTTTTTTCCCTTTTCCTTAGCCACGATACCAAAGTTACACTCCTCACTTAAGTAGTTACCTTTCCCAGAAGCATTGCTATCCCTAAAGGATAGAAGGTTGTATTCCTGCTTCGAACTGCCGAGCAACACTGACATCCAGTGGCGAGCTCATCCATAGCTTGGCATCACCCTGAGCTGCTCACACAATTTGTTATCACTCCTGTAAAAGATCTGGTGCTTCCCGAATTTCATCGATTTTCCCTACGGGTGTGAAAAGCCTCTCTTGCCTCCACACTACCAGCAATTTCTCTGAAATTTAAACTCCGTGTAATCCATAATACAACTGGGTGATCCATATTAAAATAAAAACAAAAAATACCCCACAAAACTTGCAAAGAAATTCTACCTGAGCTACCAAATCAGAAACTGGCTTAAAAGGGAAGCTGCTGCCCCTTCATTTAACATCTGTGAACACTCAGGAAAATTTTTGTTGATAATTATGACCTCAGCGAGAGAGCACTTCGTTAGCACTTGCATTTACACATGTATTTGCACAAATATTTACACTGGGAATCATGATATGCAGCTTTCTTAAAAGCTCCTTTGGGCTTGGAAGTTATCAGGTCAGGAAGTAGAAATGAAACCTGGTGACTGATGGGACATTCAGGGCAAACAGTAACTGGTGGATAATAAACACTTGAGAGAGTATTTCCTCTGAGTAATCTGCAAAGAGCTGTGGAGCAAAAAATAGCTTTGCCTGAGGAATTCACTGTAAAATTTGTAATAACAAATGCATTTGTAAATCAGCCTGTAGATAATTCACCAGCACAGCACACCTCAACACTTTGTACACTTCATGTCTTCCTGCACCATGTCACACACACCTTTTCAGTGATAGAAGCAAAAAAACCCCTTTTTCCAAGCTGCTGCTAGCTTAGACAAATTTTAGGAATCTCACTCAGCACACTGATTATTGATAAAGCTTGGAGAGCTGGGATTGTTCAGCTTGGAGAAGGCTCCAGGGAGACTTCACTGCAGCCTCACAGTATTTAAAGGAAGCTTATAAAAAAGGATGACAGCAACTTATTATAGTGGCAGGTAGGGGAAGGGGACAAGGGGAACAGTTTTAAACTAAAAGAGAAGAGATTTAGATTTGATGTGAAGAAATTTTTTTACTCAGAGGGTCTTTGAGGCACCAGTGGAACAGGCTGCTCAGGGAAGCTGTGGCTGCCCAATCCCTGGAAGTGTTTCAGGCCAGGTTGGATGGGGCTCTGAGCAACCTGGGGTAGTGGAAAGTGCCCTACCCATGGCAGGGGGATGGAATGAGATGATCTTGAAGGTCTCTTTCCAACCAAACCATTCGGTGACTCAATAAAACAGCAACAGCAGTTGGATATTCAGTGAAAACCTCAACATTCTGAATGTTTGCAAAAAAACACATTTTAAAACAACATTATATCATTATTATGGCGATTCCATCACACAAACTACTATTCCTGACCACCAAAAATAACTAAGCTCAGGTATTAACTTATGTCCTACTCAGCTGTTCCACAATCCTGTCTACAAAAGGTTTTGTGTCTGTTGAGGTAAATATTAGATACAGAATGGCACATTAGCTAGAAATAATGAAAGATAAAACAAAACACAGCAAATAAATATGACTATATTCAAAGTCCCTGAGATTGCTCTAGGATGGTCACTGTGCCAGAAGATTGACTCATTTCCCTTTGGTCCTACAAACAATTACCAAAAAAAGTATTTCAGTTTTTAACTTTCACATATATTTTAGGTTAAATTTTAGCACAGTAAGAATCACAAATTAATTTTCGTTCATTTCTGAAAAGTCCTTGAAATTTCTGTATTTGTTTTCTTTAATGGCCCTTTGATTTTTGTGTGGTTGGTGTGGTCAGCAGCCACTCCAGCTCCATTTTTTTTCTCATTTTAATTTTAAAAATGTGCAGAATCTCCACACATATTTGCAAACTGAAAAGAAAATTCCATTATTTTTATAATTTCTCATAAAAAAATCAAATACCATTGTAAATAGAACCACTGACTATTTCAAAGGCTCCAAAAGCAGTTACTCAATTTAATGCATGGAAAATTTGGTTTAGCAAAGTAAAAACTCTTTGGATTTCTCCCTTTATTTTGAAGCCAGCTCTAGAGAAAAGAGCCAGGTGTCTGAAGACATAATCAAATGAACACTTTTGTCCTGCTAGAGGGATTCACAAAGTCCCCATCCCAAGCTGGAAGCTGTCACTTCTCAGCTCTTTGTCTCTCCATCTCACCACGGAGGGGAATACCAAATCCCTCAGAGGCCACAATAAGAACTATTCACTGCTAAAATCAACCAACTTGAACATTTTCATACTGTGAGACTGCAACACTACAGAAACCTGACATTTTCATACCAGTAAAGGAAATAAGTATTTACACTGAATCAAACAACACCTTGCACAAGGTTTTATTGAGACTAGAAAGAGTGTTCGCAGCATGGAAACATAAAGACAACCCCAGACTGGTTTGGGTTGGAAAGAACCTTAGAGATCATCCAGATCCAGCTCCCTTGCCATGGGCAGAAACATATTCCTCTAGCCCAAGTTGTTTTCAGCCATTTTAGTGCTTCCCTCAGCCCACCAAGCATGGTGAGCTCCCAGCAGCCTTCCAGCTCAGTCAGTAGGGTATGACTGCCACTCATTGGGCATGTCCAGGGAACAAAAATGCAAATAAATAAAAAGCGAAAACAAAAACCCAATTGGACCATACAGGCTACTTTAGGAAAGACAAAACAATCATTCCAAGCACAGAACAGCATCTTCTCCCCATCCTTCAGTGCTCATGTTTGGAATAATCATTAAATAATTACTATGAACATTTGATGCTGAAATTCTGAAAGTCAGAAAAGGTTTTTTAAGAACCTTTTCCTGATTGACTTGACACCTGATGGATTTTAAAGTTAGACTTGTATTCTGAAGTAACAACTCAGAATGGTTCACACAGAGGTTTCTGCAAGGACTGCAAGTTGATTAAATAGACATAAACAAGCTTTAAGGACAAAAGACAATCTGTTGAATAGGGTTGGAGGTGTTTACTAGGAGTCTACAGGGAATTACACAGGATTCTGCCTTATTAAATAGTTTCATTAATGATTTGGATGGGAGAGTTAAAATGTGCAAAAAGGCATGTTAATCTGAATCCAAATATTGGATTGGGAGCAATCATGAACATCATGGAATTAACTGAATGAGCACAAGATGCCATAGAAATATTTAAAATATATCCCAGAAATGAAAATGAAGATTCATCCCAGAATTAGCCAATCTGGAACACACAGACATATAATATTTTGGTGGATGCCTCAGGGAAAGCAAAAACTTCCTAAGAGCAACCTTTGCAATTATTTTCTTTAATTTTGTCTGAAACAAGGAATGAAATGTAAAGCCCCTTGAGGTTCTGTGGAGTTGTGACAGATGAGGGATTCCAATTAGATGGAGGTTCCTGCTGGGAACTTTTGAATCTGTGCCTTAAGTGGCCTCAGTGGTTTCTCTAACATTCCTTTAGCATATTGACCAAAAAAGGTACCACAAGAGACCTTAATCACCCACAAGTTCTGAAAGCTACCTGGGAAATAAAGAAAAAAACTAATGGTTCCTCAGAACCTTGAAGTGATACAGAAGTAGCCAACAAATGTCCAGATGGTGGGAATTTCAGACTGCAACTATTTAACCAAGGACTTCTCTAACCAGGAACAACTCCTCAGGATGATAATCACAGAATCATAAAATCACAGAACAGTTTGGGTTGGAAGGGACCTTAAAGATCATCTCATTCCAACCCCCCTGCCATGGGCCAGGTCCATAATCCTGAAGCTGGTCATTGTATCTTAATTTAGGCTCTTGGCACTGAATTGGGATTTTTCATTGAAAATAGAAGATTATTTTAATTTTGAGATAAATCAGCTATTAAAAACTAATTCCACAGTACTTTAAGTGGTCAGTTCGCGGCACATGAATATTGCTATTTTGGCACTAACACACATTGATTAACCTGTGCTGAACTTTTCATGAGCAGCACAAACCTGTCAGTCCAACACCACTGAATGGAACAGGCACCAAAAAAACCTCTCCTCTGCTTCCCTGTCTCTGCAGGTCACAAATCCTGCATTTCTCTTACCACCGAGGGCTTCTGATGAAGCCAGACTCCACCAGGAGCTCATTCGACTCACAAACCTTGTAAGGAATGAACAAGGAAAAAAAGCATTCCTACTGTCTTAATCCTGACAGCAAAGCTGAAATGCTGCCAATCAAATGTGTTAATAATGATGGAAAGTTGGAGGAAAAATATAAATTTAAGATTTTTTTTTTCTTGGAGGGGCTGGGGGAAAAATATTTCTTTCCCTAAAGATGCTTTTATACAGCTGAGCCAAATAGAACACACTTCCTTCAAATTTTGAGGCTGAGGCAGGAAAATGTCAGCCTAAATGAGCGACTTTTACTAGGGCTATAAGGAAGCAAAATAATGTTTTTATAAAGTGTTAAGCAGTATTTACTGTAGGGATTGCTCAATCTGCTCCCTGTGACTCTCCTAAACACCCACAAATGCTGAACAGAGACACATTTATGTGATTCTCAGTTCTCTTACAAACATCACTTTAGTGTTTAGTTTCCTTCTTTTTTTTTTTCCTTCGGTTGTTTCTTATGTGAAGTTGTACATGATTTCATGATGTCTGAATAGCCCCAGAGCTGCTTCTTGATAGGTTATTTGAGCCAAAATTCGCCTGATGTTATTGAATGGCCCCACTGCACAAACATGGGAAAGATTTGTGGTGTAGGCTGCTCTTTCTTGTTCTTTCTATGCCCTCACATACTCAGTAGTTTTTTCATTATTTCTTACTACTAAAATCTTTCTCTCACAGAGTTTCCTTATGGCTAAATGATGCAGGAAAGGAAATGCTTTCTACAGTAAGACTTCTGCAGTGGCAGCAACAATTTCGTTCTGCACATAGAGCTTTTTGGACCAAAATAGCATGACTTGGATTAACAAAGATGGAATAAAGATTTAACTGGTTTGTTCTTCTACCATAGGGCAGGCAGTACAAATAAGAAGAAACAGCTCTGTATCTGACAGCAATGATAATTTTTGATGGGTAAAATTCAGTCAAGCAAAGGCTGGAAAAGATTTCCTAAGAAAATGCAGTGTCCAGACTGGGCCATCTACACTTGTCAAGCAGCCTCTGCATTTCCTGAGGCCCAAGCACAGACAGAAGGGCCTGAGTGACCCTGCACTTCCTGGGAATGCTGTCTCCATTCACACAAGGTGCAGGGCAGCACCGCAGCGACTCATTTTCATGACTTCATTTGGGAGGAGCTACTTCTACACTCCATTCCACTTTGGTTCATTATACCACATCCCCGATCACGGTCTCTGAGCATTTTCCAATGAGACATAAACAAATCACTAACGAGGATGTCATGTGGCTGCCTCTCCCATTTCATTTCCCAAAGGCCGTGTTTGCTCTGTTTATCCTGCAGTTCCGCGCGGCTTTCTCCACACATTACATGGAAGGCTTCACAAAACTTATCTATTTGTGTGCAACAATTCATCCCACAACGAGCCTATAGAAGTCTCATCAGCCATCTGGTATTTTTATTTCTCCAGGCTGAGAAAGCAATCAGAGCTAATCCTCCTGCGAACTATGGAAGTCAGGTTTTATTTCGCACTTTTCTGTACAAATAACTCTTTATAGTCCAAAGACCTCAAAACTCTGTGTATTCCTCAACTCTTACAGGAACCTGATAGCAGGTAAGTGGCTGCTGGAGTAAATGTAGTTCCAATCCAGAAGAACAAGATTCTCAAGGTATCTGGTGAAAGATGCTGTAGGAAAATAATTTTTTGCTGAACCCTGCAACTGATATTTGTGTGTGCACCAAGTTTCCACAAACCCAGTAGGAAATCTCTGATGTTTTAGCTCATGAAAATTGAAGTGGACCTGTCTGTCTGGAACAGAAAATGGCATTTCACAAGTAACTCTTCGAGTAAGCTGAGGTGTTGCCTTAGGCAATCCTTGTTCCCTGCTCCCTGGCACCATCCCCCAACCTTGTGCCAGCCCAAGTCCCTGTGGAACCAGCACGGCAACTTGTATGAGGGAAGTGAACCACACAGAATATAACTCCTGTTTTGCTATTTTTCAACCAGATGGGTTACACTGGCTCAGCACAAACATCTGGCAAGGGCAGCTCCTGAAGTCAGCATGATCAGTTCTGCTCCTAAACATCTCATTAACTAACCAAAAGGTTAATGATCAAAGTCTTTGCTTTTTAATTATGCTTTGCTTGCTTCAAAGATAATGAATGCAAATCATGAGCCTTACTTCAAGGCTTTTTTCCAAAATACATTAAAAAACCCCATAATTTGTGTAATCTATGAATATATGTTAATAGAAAAAAATTGAACCATAACAAGAGGTTGAACCTTAACAAGAAATGCCACCACTTTGACATAAATTGGTGCTTGTAGCCAGCCTTTGTTTGGCATTCCTTGGAGTTTTGTTCCCTCATCCCATTGTTTAAACATCAATATTCACAAAATCACTCACCTAGTCTGGTAGGACCTTGCTCCCTTTGTTGAATGGACTGCACCATCTCTACAAGCCTGTCAGTCTCTTGAGGCACATTCCATGAAATTTCTAGATTATTTTCCCTGGCATATTGGAGGACTGACACATGAATAGAAGAATTGCCTGAAGCAAAAAATAAACATTTTAGGCAGTGGATGTGAATGTCTTAAAATAAATCTAAAGAAGACATCAGCATTGTGATCTACATTAGGCACAACTGGACAGTGGTTTTCCATCAGACTGTGAAAAGATCAAAACTGAACTATTCCCTGGTGAAAAAACATGCAAGTCCTGCTGGAAACAGTTGCTTTTCTCTCAGGAGTCAGCATGCAGTATTTTAGCCCAGATCAATATGACAGTAACTGGAGAATTTAATTTTATTGATCTCCAGTCAGTATTATTCCTTTTTTGTTTTAACATTCTCTAAACATCCCCCTTTTTTTTTTACATGTACCTTGTTTTACAAAAGCAGTAAATTGATGCCCCATTTGTCAGATGGGGCAAGCTCCCTGGATCATTTAATGCCCAATTGCCTCTCTCATACAGTACTGGAGTGATGTGCATGGAACAAAGTGAAGGGGAATGAAGAGAAATTCCAAATTATGCTCCTCTCTGACATCCTGATTTTACATTATGTAAGATGTACAAATAAAACTATTAATGGAGCATTTATATAGATGTTAAAAACACTAGATTTGCAAAATTGAAGCAGGCAATATGCTGTTTACAGTGATGGGCTGTACTTCTCTTCATGGCCTCCTACTGAAGGTATTTTTGTATAGAGCACAATGAGTCTTTATCAATGCTCTGCAAAACATGTATGAACACTACCAATAATATCAATGCTCCATGGAAATGGTTTAATGCTGAAGCAAAAAATACAATTGTGATTAAAAAAAATAAATCCATGTTTGTTAAATACTACTGGGAAAACACAGGAACTTGTGCAGCCTCTGCCATGCAGATGGACTTGGTCCACACAATGTCTTAAACTGCTCCCTGTGCCACATGATCCCTTCATGTATGTGCAGGACAAAAGGCATTCTGCCAGGGGGGCTGCACTGATAATGAAAGATAAGGAATGGCCTAATCAGAGGTGTATCCCCCTCTCAGGACACACTCTGCAAGTCAAGTGAGCTCCCAGAAAGCATCAGCCATCCCACATGGGACAGGAAACAAACACTGAGTAGTCAGTGTTTTGAGGGGCTGGAATGAGTAATTTAAAATTAAGAACTGAAAAACCTCCACTGAGAAGCTGGTTTGTCCCCTACAAGCAAAAGAATAAAAAACATTTTTCTGTGTTTGACCTGAAAGGCAGATACATACCAATCACAACACTTTCAATAAATGCCTGCACAAAGCTCTTCATTTCCTCAAACTCCGATGCTCCAACATTGGAACTTCCATCCAGAAGAAACATGATGTCCATGGGCTTGTTGCACAACTCTGAGGGTGAGAGGTGGAGGGAAAGAAGTTATTTTATATATAATAACCAAAAGTAGCATCTGCTAATGTGGTAGGAGCAGAAAGGGTAGGTCCAGTCATATTTTGGGAACACAAAGCAGGATAATGACCAGTTGAAACAATAAGTGATGCCCCTTTAATGAAACCTTTGAGATTTATATCCAGTATTTGGATATTCCAATTCCTGGTTTTCTACCGATTGTTTTACTTTCACAGGACTAAAAAACCAACAGCAGATTACAACAACAACAAAAAAAATCCAACCCAAAATAACAACAAAACAAAAATAAACAAAAAGCACAGAATACCTTCCTCACCCCATAGCAAACAAAAAAAAAGTATGTGAAAAATCCAATAATGTCTCTTCACAAAAAGGGGAAGTATAATTTTACATTATTCTAAGCAAATAATAATAATAATAATAAAGACAGGAGAATGTTTTTCTTCTGGCACTCTCCAACCTGTGTGAAAGCTGCTGTACTTTGCTGACAAAGGGAAACAAGAACTTTGAGCCTGCAGAAAACAGGCTGCAGGACTGGGCTCAGTTCTGCTGGACTGGGGCAGTGCCCTCAACCTCCAGAGAAGATAAATAGTCCTTCCTTGGCATTATGACAGCAAGACACCAAACCAGATAAGGGAACCTTTCAAATTTCAGTGGTGCACAGGGTAAATGGAGGAGACCCAACAGAAGAAAGAAGAAGTCACACAGAAAATTCATCCAATCTTACCTTTGATTTCAGTCCAAAATCTTGTCCCACGAGAGCAGCACGACTGCAGCACTAATTCAGGTGCTTCTTCAATAAGTCTGTTGTAACTACTCAAGATAATTGGGTCATGAGGCTGACTGATCTTTCTGAGCTCTTGGATATTGGCACTGGGGGTTATGCCTATGGGAATAACATTTATGCTCCTGGGAGGTCGTGTGATGACATCAGTGGAAGGACTGGATGACACCATATATACCAAGTGAGGAACATCTTGCCTGCCCCCATTCACTGATGTGAATGTGTGTTTGGAAATATAATCGAGGGCATGGCCAGTGTTGGTAGCCCTCCCTCCCTGGTAGGGAATACTCCTCACTTTTTCAATAATTTTTTCCTTTGACTGTAATTCCCTAAAGGAATACTCCAGACTGACAGTATCTGAATACTGCATGACTGTAACGTGAATATTTTCCTGTCCCACGTTCATTCCTGTGACCACATTCTCAATGAACTGCTTGGCTTTGTTGAAGTTTTCCTCCCCAACATGGTCAGATCCTTCCACAATAAAAGCAATATCCAGCCTGTTGGAATGGAACTTTTCTGAAAGAGGTGGTGGGGCTGTGAGTCCCAAAGGGGGAAATAAGACATTGGACATGGTTGGAGCAGATGTAGCTGGTAACAGAAGACTTTCTTCAGGTCCAAGTTCACACAGGTGATCAATGAGGAAATCTCTCTGATCCATTAGTTCCAACACATTGCTCACAAGGAAGGCTCTGCTACCTGGAAACACCTTTGCCATGAATTTGACTTGCTCCACATTGATATGTGGCCCAATCCCCACAGGCATTACTGTGATATCTCTATCCTTCAAAAACCCAACCATCTCACGGATTTTTTTTTGAGGCCTGCTTGCTATAAATAACACTGCAATTTTGGCAGCATTGGTCCTTTCTGCTTTTCCAAACACATGCAACGCAGTGAATTTAAAGACTTCATAGACAGATGCTTCTTTATCACCTGTGTACTTTATGTTCTGGACAATTCTTCTCATCTGGGATTTTGTTTTGATATCTTTAAGGTGAAGGTAGATGGTGGGACCAGCCCTATACACCAGAATTGACACTCGGATTTTTTTCTGGGAGATGTGGAGTTCTTTCATCACGCCAATTATGAAAGTCTTCAGCTGTTCAAAGTCCTCCTCTGAGAGTTTATTGGAGCCATCAATCAGGAAGGCCAAGTCCATCATCTTGCTGCATGAGTATGCACTGGGTGGTAACTCAATGTCCTCCTCTGGAATAGGTGTTGTCAGGGTTAGGGTGTTGTCCATGGGCTCACAGTCCGCACAGGTTAAGTTCTTCCCTTCACAGAGACTACAGAAATCATCAAATCAGAAAAACGTCAAATTTAGCTGTAAAAAGCAATGCTTATACCAACAAGTCATCTACACATTATAAAAACACTAATACAAAACCAAACATCTCACACATCTCACAATGAAGCCAAAACATGACGTGAATTTTTTTTCCCCCCACCCCAATTCCCCACAACTTCCCACATGGTATTGTGCACCTAAATCCCCTGTATTCATGAATGTTTGTTTAGATCCAGGAAACACGACCAGCTATGGTGTATTTGTCAGAAGAAACTCCTTAGAACAGTCTTTGGCAGAAGGGGTAAAATCTATATCTGGAAACTGTTTAGGAACCACTGAGCATCAGCAGTACAGCAACCTACAAGGCCACTGGTGGACTGAACTGGCTGATCTGGTTTGCTTCACAAAGAACTAAAACATGAGGCAAACTGCAGGCAAAAAACACCAAGTAAAATCATAGAGTAGGAGAGATGTTTTACCTCTGATACAACTCAGCAAACTCTGTGTAGGGGCCAGGTTTACACAGATTTTAACCTTACTGAAATTAACAATCTTTTTTTCTGCCTCTAAAGTGCTCCACATTCCTGGTGGGTTTTTTTTCTGACTTCATTTTCGTTTGGCTACAGCTTTGGCACATGTTTATCCTCCACTATTTCTTATGTCTCTCTTACCTTTCTATTATTTATCATTATTTCTTTTTCACTCCAGTTTCTCATATTAAACTCTTTATTTCAACCATAGATGTTATCTCTGTTTTAGTCTTCCTTCACCATTTTTACTCTCCTCCATTAGTACATTTTCCAGCTCAGCTCCCAACTTTCTTTTCCTCCCCTGTCTTTGCCTTTTCCACTATTCATCCTTCTGCACCACCCATGAGCTTTTTCACCTCTGTCACCCTCCACCTTTTATGAACTCATTTATAATTCATCCATCTTTAGCAAGGCTTTAACACTTCTGCCTTTCTGATTCCTGGCTGCATATTTCTCTTTACTTCCCAGAATCACAAAGGGATTTGGGCTGGAAGAAATCTTTAAAGTGTATCTAGTCCAACTCTCCTGCAATAACCAGGGACATCTTCAACTAGATCATGTTACTCAGAGCCATGTCTAGCCTGACCCTAAATATTTCCAGGGATGGTACATCCACCACCTTTCTGGGCAACCTATGCCAGTGTTTTACCAACCCTTTTGGAAAAAAAATTTCTTCCTTATATCTCATATAAATTGAACATCCTTCAGCTTAAAACCATCAACCCCTTGTTCTGCCCAACTGGCCCTGCTAAAGGCTTTGTACCCATCTTCTCCATGGGCTGTAGCACTGAAAGGTCACAAAGAGATCTCCCCAGAACCTTCTCTTCTCCATCCTGAACAATCCCATCTCTCTCTGCCTTTCCGTCCAGGAGAGGTGTTCCAGCCTCTGACCAGCTTCACTTCTCAGAGAAAAGAATGTGACTGCACTCAGGCACAGGGTGGAACTGAACCAGTCCATATATTCTCCTTGTCTTACTGGACAGTCCAAGGAACAGAGTAGGAAAAGGTTACAAAATAGCAACTACAAAAAAACCACTTGTTTTCACTGCCAGAAAAACCCAGGATGTACAAATTACACGAGTCAACACTGGAAGAAGGTGCCATTTTCCAGGAAAATACCTCGCCTTACACGTGGCATCTTCATTTAAGTTCCCCTAATTTAAGTGCTATGTTCTTTTCAAGCTCATTCTAGTGTCTTCCTAATTGTGAATGCACAGCTACTTTTGGCATCAACATACAGCAACAGAAGATTTATTATTCTAATCCTAATATGAACGAGACTCTTCTGGTTTCCAATTTCCTTTGGATGTTTGCTATGAAGTTCATTTTTGTGCAATATTTTCTATTGTTTGTACAGATGGTGTAGGCATCTAAATTAGGTGACAGCTATGCAAAAGGATGTTTCCCTAGTGAGGTAAGTTTTCCTAATGTTCTGAAATTTTTTTGTGAGCAGCAGCCAGAGTATCAACATTTAAGATAAATTATTATTAAGAATTACAAAATTACAGAACAGAGACTCATTTAAGAAGACTCTTTTTTGACCTTTTGATGGAATTCAGGGCTCTTCACGTATATTGTTAAAAAGTTTGCATTTAATTGATCAGTCTAACCGTCTCATGCCCTGGGTTTATAGCTCAGTTGCACACTAACCCTGGCTAGAAATCAGGAATTGTAAGTTTGTACCCATTTTGAGCTCCTGTGAGGTTCAGGTTTAGAGCTAAGGTGTTGGACTGGGCTAATAGCTGCTGCAGTTTTACAACTCAGTTTCCATTAAATATGATGAATTTACAAGTTGGAAAACTCTTATTCACTGCATTACAAATCGCTAGTGAAAATATCCATCCACGGTCCAGACATACAGAGAATTAAAAATTCCCAATATGCCACAGGGCATTAAACAAAATGCAAACAGTCTCTGCTGCATTGCAGCTGAAAGACCTGATCCTGCACATCATCACACTCCTTGCCATTCATTTCATGCTGTTTGGAAACACCTGTATGCAGGATCAGACCACGGGTATCACCTTAACAGCTCATGGAAATTGGTTTTCCAGTAATGGGACATGATTCCAACTGCTAATAATCTCAGCAAGTTATAGACTGAGTGCACATTCAGACCTTGCACTACACACAGGAATTTTTTAGCACTGGCAGAGGGAAGGAGTCTGACAGCTTTATTGAGGTTGAATCTCACATTGCACAAAAAGAGGTGGAACATCTGAAGCCAGTAAGGCCACCTACACATGGGAAAAGGCCTTTTTTGAAAGGAATTTATGGATTTCACTTGCTTCAATTCAGTTGACATCCTATAATCCCTACTACTGTCACTGAAAAGCTTCAGCTCTGGGTTCTCTGTGAAGGGGTATTGACATAAAAGATGGTTTCCAAGCTTCTTTTTGAGTAGTATATTTAAAGTTACATCCATGGACTTATTCATGAGGATGTTCTTCATCCCTGACCCTTCATCCTGCACAAGAGGAATGCTGGTTCCCTGCACAACCCCATCATACCAAGATTGACAGTGCTCTGGATCATCTCTGTTCAAAACTACTCTCCTTCCATGTGGGATCCTGTCATCTCCAACTGCACACACGGGACAGTCTTGCAGACTGACACAATCCAGGGACAGCTCATCAAGTATTTTCCCTGTTTCAAAAGAGCAGAGCAGTGTAAAGGTGCCAGTTGTCATGAACTGTAAAACCAATCATGGGGTTAAAAACAAAACAGTGCTTCTGAGGTGGGCTCAAATCTCTTGAGTACTCTGCTTGGCGTTGTGGCCACTGCCAACTTGACAGAGAAGTATCTCCTTCCCTCAAAATGGCTTTTATTTAGATACTGAAAACACCTTACCCAGTGTACAACCTACAACAGCCAGCACCACACAGAAGGCAAATATATCTTTAGAACAAAGCATGGAAGATGTCAGGGTATGGGTAACATCAGGGGAAAACAGCACTTTTCATTTTACATGTACATTATTTATTTCTCCCACCCCCTACTTTGTTCTGATCAGAAATACCAGGGCCCAGAATAGCTACTTGGGATCTTAAAATACCTTATTTGCTTCCTTTCCTCTCTTTTTTATTCCCTGTCCCATATTTCCCTTTTTTTTTTTTCCCTTTCCCTTTTCTACTAGGTAGTTGTTGGACTAGTTAAGAATAGTTGGAATAGTCCTCATGTTAATGGGAGGATGCCAGCTGGGCACTCTCAGGAGCATCTTGGAGGTAATAAGCAGGGGAAGGCAATGGGTTTCACTGCTGTGGCTGAAGTAGAACATTTTATCAATTTCCAGCACAAATTCATATCCTACTTTAACCACAGAGTCAACAATCTCTGTTGCCACATAGTCCCCAATCCTCCAGCCTCATCAAGCTGTTCCCATCCTCTCTCATCCCTGATGTCAGGGATTCATCCTCCTCTTCTGGGCACCGCTTCATGCCCTCCACACACTGTGCCCATTTCACAAACCCAAACCAACATGCCCAACCACCCTTCCTCCTCAGGCAGTGAGGAATTGTAGCGAAAACACATCAGTGAACCTGTTAAGAAGAAAAGCTGTTTAAATAAATCAAAGTATGGACTTACCTGGAGGACAGTGCACGTGGCATCCTTCCACACACCGCAGAGGACACTCCAAAGCCTGGGGGTGTTGGCATGTGGCAGGACAAGCAGGTCCACAGCTGTTATATCTCCATTCACACTGATAATCTAATTCATTTTTATTCAGGTCCTCACAGCTTTGGGCTATACAGAGAGAGAGGGAAAAAAAAAAAAAAAGTCAAACCAAAGTGTATATCCACCATGCCTCTCAGAATTATGGCACCAAATATTGTACAAAGTGGACCACTTATATCTAGAAAAATAAAGATTTCCATGTTTAAATAAGGATTTTTTTAAATTACATTATTGTTTGACTACAGTTGGGGCAGGCCACCTCTTCACACTTACATCTTTTTTCACACAATTAAATAATTGCTCCAGACAAGAAATTCTTAGGTTTGCTAATAGCAAGTGCAGCACAACCCCAAACCGTAAACTTTAATTAATGCACATGTGCATATATATTACTGAAACTATTTCTTCCTCTAGATTTTGTCCCACAGGCTCTTACATCTCCTAATTGATGGAATGGGTTTGCCAGGTACAGAAATAGAACAGGGGATGGGAGCATCAGAGAGAGTTGTTAACTCAGTCTCGTTAACGTGGAATTCTCTGGGTGTCAGCAGGAGCAGAGCTAAATCTGACCAGTCTGAGCCAAAACCTTGAAGGTTTTCACTCAGTTCTGCCTTGGGTTTTCTGTACTTACGGCACAGAGTCTGTGACCTCCAGTGGACAGTAACCCCTTTCTGTGCACAGGTGTGGGCGTAGGCTGCCACCGTGTCACAGAAACACGCACAGTCCCCGACAGACTCACAGGCACAGGTGTCGTACAGGCAAATGTCAATGTAGGGCTCTGGATTCACCTACAAGAGAGAAAGGCAGGGCACAGAGCACTCTGAGTCCCTTCATCTTCTCCCTGTACACTTCCTGTGAACCTTCAGATGGTTTGGTGTCGCCACTTGCCAAGGGTCGAGGCGCCACATAAGTCAGTGCAAATATTTCTGCTGATGTCAGCAAGGGCTGCAGTGTGTGATCACTCTCATGCAGCAGTTGGGGTATAACACAGCCTGAATGGCATTGCATTGGCTCAGCTCCCCTTTCCCTCACATTTCAACCCTTAGGCTTCACTCCATGTGCAGTCTCTGGACTGTACAGCAAAATTTCCCATGGGAAGAAGTTACTTCATAATTTAATAGATGCATTTTCCCATAAAGCATCAGCTACAGGACAAGGTGAGAGACAAGAAAACCAGCCAGCCTCCACCAAGTCCTGTGTGCTGTCAGCACAATCACACTTTTTCCCTTGGCTGCAATCAATGCCAGCACATATATGCATCATTGAAGAACGTGAAACACATTACCCAATACTCACCAGTTTTCTGCATTCTTCAAAGACACTTCCAGACAAAATGCTGCATGATGTTTCTACCATCATCTGCTTCACTATGTTTCCACCACACAGTGGAGACACCAAAGCCTCTTCCAGGCTGGGCTTAATATTGTAAGAGACAAGTAGAGATTGCATTAGCCTCGTCTTCAGGATCTTAGGACTCTTTAAATTGAAATAAGAGACTCACTAGCAAAGGAAATTGTTTCTTTGAGTAAAGTTTCAACCTGTTGTACAAGACACACAGATCCTGCTGCAGCAGAGCAGATCAACTCCTTGATTTTCTCCAGTTGTTACTTGTACCCTGAAGTTTTAACTCGAGCATTTAGATGACAGGAAGACACTGTACCAAACATCCATCCTGACCAATGATCATCCACAGCTCCTCAGAAGGTCCATGAGACTTAAAAATATGATCAGACCCTCCAGGTCCTGTCCTGTGCCCATGACAGTGAAATAAGAAGCTTCTCCTTTCTCAGTCTAACCCTGTGGCCTCACTCCTCAGCACTGCAACTTTTTACTGTGCTTCAATAAAGTCAAATGAAAAAAAAAAAGTGACATTCAGCAAGGTAATACTGTGGCTATATCACACTTGCACATGATTGGCAACTAACCCAGAAGATTTCATATGATCAAGAATAAATGCTTAATAATAAGTGTAATTTTCTGGTAATTTAAATCTTGTAAGAAAAGACCTAAAAAAGGCTTTTTCCACCCCTCTGCCCGGATCGCTTGGATAAATCTTCATGGGAAAAAAAGCATCAACTGAATGAAGTGCTTTGTTTTACAAATGTCAAAACAAGTTTTTCTCAAGGTGTTTCCTTGCATATTTCATTCGTAAATACTCTGGGCTTTGTTTGTCAGCTACCTACAAGTTTATTATTCAATTTCATTCTTTCAAAACTCTGTATTTGGAAAACAGGAAGCAGACTCTTACGTGAAATATAATTAGTACCTCTAGAAATGTCCAGCACTGGGACATAGATAACACTTTCAGAAAGCAGCTACCCTCCCCAAAATTCACAGGCAATGATAGATGGCAATAAGGTCTCCCATCCCCTCCTGTATCCTGCTTTTTCTGTTCAAGCCTTCCCATCCTGAAAATAAAACTGAATCTCTTTACTTAGGAAAAAAAAAAAGAGAGAATCTTATAGAAAGAAGTCAACCTGTGCATTCCATGATTTGCATTGGACAGACTAAGACTTGGGATATAGAAATTTGAATAGGGAAAAATGACACTTTTATGCAAACTCCCCCTGACTAAAAATTACAGCTCTTTTTTTAGATTAAACTCTAAAATGAGATTTCCAGTGATAGCTGGATCTCAAGAATCTGGGCTGGACAACTCTAGGAACAGTCTCTACCATAAAAATTGGCTATTTCAACATTCCTCTGAAGCCAGGCAGCCCACAAGCTTTACGTAAGTTAATTGACCTTTTACCAGATTTAAAGAAATAATATTATTTGGCAAAAACATGGGGGAAGGAGATAATTTCTACTTATTTAAATCCCTTCAAAGCTCTTTATCCACTCTTCAGTGATATTGTAATTCACACTAATTAGCTTTCACAGTTCATTCACAATCACCTTTACAACATCAGCACAGCGGGAATTAACTTTCCAAGAATTCCCGAAATCAACTGGATCTACTTCAAGATGTTCACTGCTGCTGGTCAAGTCATTGTTTTGGATTCCATCAAAATTTCCACACAGACCACACACTTGATCCTTGCAGGGAAAGAAACACAGAAAGTATTAATGGTACATCTGTAGACCAGCTTAGGGTTCTGTTAAGAAGGTTTTTTAGCCTGGTGCTCTAATGCCACAAAGTTTAAAAATTGAATTACCCATGGCCGCTAAAACAGACACAATCTATCCCACAGAATGTGTAGCTCCCATTCCCACTCTGCTGAAAGCAGGACCATGCTGTCCCCAAGGACTCCAGAAAGCAGGACTGCTCTAATCAGCAGTGCCCAGTGGCTCTGTTGGATTGTGTCCCTACAACCCCATTTTATTTTTGGAGATTGCTGGCCTATCACCATCACCTGTAAATCTGCTCTTCTTGAATGCAGAAGAAACCCCTCAAGGCATGGTTATGCTGAAGCCCCACAGCACTAATCCTTTCTGTCATAACTCATCCCCAATGACCCAGGATTTGTCCCTTATAGTTGAACAACCAGGAAAACAAGGCAGTCCTACAGTATTAACAAACAAGCCCTCCGTTTTTGAACAAGTGTCTAATATTCCATGAAAATCTACACTAAAAAAAAAATAAGGAAAAGCTGTTCCCCAGGTTAAATGCATTCTTTAGTGAGAATAAGAATTGAAACAAAACAAAACAAAACCACCAAACAAAAAACCACACTTACTCTGAAATTTCCTTTTAAGATAACAGACACTCCCATGGCCAGGTCCCAGGTCACAGTGATGCTTTTGCCCAGTAAAACGATGTAATAACGGCCAGATTTGACGACATCTAAATTATTTTCACCCTCAGGAGGTACCCTGACGTTTACCTGAATGAGAGAAACACATTGTGCTATCAGCAGGGTCTCTAATTATTATTTAAGGTAGGTGACTTTCCCAGTGGGACACATTAACAGGTGCCCCCAATCATGCTGCTCTCCAGAAAAAATCAGAAATTTGGGATAAAAGTACAGTATTTCAATCTCATCCCATTTTCAAAGTCTTTGAATGTGGTCCCAGGGAAAAACACACAGATACCAACATGTGAAGCAGGGCTGATAAAGACAGGGTTATACTCAATTAATTACCAGTTTAGTATTGGTCACTGGTTCACTGAATAATTACATGTTGGTTTGGGCTTTTTTTATTTCAGCTTTTTAGAAAACTTAACAAATCTGTCCTTCTGGTTCCAATGTAATGAGAACAGAGAGAACCACACATATCAGTGGTCTCTCAAAGACCAGTCTTATTCTGGAGTCAGAAAGGACTTTCTTCCCAACCAGCTACACCAACAGGAAAAATCCAGAGAGATTCCTTTCAGTGCCTATTCATTTTTTCCATCACTTTCCCTTCCTCTGTGTGCCTCTTTTTTCCCCATCTGGCTGCAAATTTACTGCCTCCAGCTACTAAGAACTTAAGAGATTAATTTAAAATGCTCTCTTTCACACTACAATCCCCCTTTCAATGGGAACTCTAATAGGATTATTAGGCACATTTGGAAAGAAAAGTCTGGCATGGCTGTTACTTTAAGCACCATTAGTGCATTAACTGCTTAGTTCTGGAAGAGGCAGATGAAAACTTTCCATCAGTACAAACAGCAATTAATGTAAGGGAGAAAGAAGAGTCCAGAAATTATTTTCTCACTCCTATACTTGGAGAGCAAAATATTTCCTTATCCCACTATTCTTTCTTGCTCAATTCACTAAAAGCTCTGCATCATAATTCAATTCTTTTAATCACTCAGTTATCATCAAAACCATTTACCCCAGATAAGACAGTTTATATCTTCCATGGATTTCCTAAAGAAGGTCTCAAATGCCTTTAGGGAAGATATTAAAAGATATTTTAGGTACTGAAAGCTTTTTAACTTTCTCCTATGCCCAACATATTACTACACAGTATAGTCACTTGACTGCTTAAAATTCTAGAACAGTCTTTGTCTTTCCAAATTTAAAGGGTTCCAAAAAACAGAAAGAGGACAAAGTTGAGCTGAGAGGTTGACCTAAAATACAGAATTTTTATGTTTTTGGAGGCTTTTTGCCCAACCATGAAGTCATAAACTTTTGACCTTGCAAACTTGCAGATTTGTTTCAGAAAAGCAAAAATTATTTCATTTTTTTTGTAAATGTCAGCCAGACTGCAACATGTCAACTAAACCCCCATTTACCAGCAGCAGTAGAAGCTGCTCTCAAAACATCTCATGTTAATTGGAAACTTTTTAATGGCCAAAAAAATACCTGATTCTTCTGCTTGCTTATAAGGACTCTTGTGGAAAAAGAGTGTAGAAAATCATCACTGAATAAGAATTTGCCTAAGAGTCTCTATGTCAGTTGGTTTTCCTTAACGTCCCTTTTGGTTGTTGTTATTCCTAAGCAAACCTGCTCTAGATATTATTACGCTGACCCTTCAACTCTCTCAAAAGACAAGTAAAAAATCACTCAGGGTCATGTGGACAGTGCTGTAATACAGACCTAGGTCTTACAAGGACAGGCTCTCTCAGGAACCAAACACCCTCTGATGCTGGAGCTGCTGGATGCCTAAATCACCTGCTGTTTTCTTCTGACCCTTTCTTACATATCCAAATGGAATCACAGCTTTTCTGAAAATCTGTCACCTAAAGACGCTTTCAGACAAAGCCCAACTTGATGGGATGAACCCTGCGCTGCTATTCACCCTTACCACCCAAGCCAGGGATTCTTTAGCAGTAGAAATGAAGAACTGGACAACAAATATGTCTTGTGTTCATTGCTGCAGCACCCCAAAGCTTGCATGGATCCTGTGCTGTCAAGGTGCACTGCACAGACACCTTTAATAAAGATCATGTTTTTGTGTTCCTGCCAAGGTTCAGTGGCAATTGGCAGGCAATTCCAAACCTGGTACAACTTTGTCTGTTAACCCAAAACAAGGAAAATGTAGAGTTGGTTTCACGTTTCACTGGGAGCATTCTTGCAAATCTTTGGTCCAGATGCCAGCGCAGAGCACAGGACTTCTGAAAACGCAGCAACTGAAACAATAAACCGCTGAAATGGTTTAAATAAAGCTCTGCAATGGTTGAGCTCACAGGCAGCAGGAATTGTTACAGTGCTCAAGGCAAAGGGCTGAATTCTGCCCTCTGTAAAGGTCTTTTTCCTGCTGGGAAGGGACATGGGAAGTAGAAGTGATTCTTGGTCAATTCTTCCATGTTTGTTAGTAGCAAAAGGGAGGAAAAAGAACAATATAGTCCAGTGGTTATTCCACCCAGCATTTTAACAGGGCAAAGTACAGCTGACACTTCAGTATCAACTTCTTTGAGCAGTGACTTTTTTTTTTTTTTGTGCATATGTGCTCAGTCCTTCAGAATGCTAAATTAGCTCTGATGTTCTAGTAGCCACAGGTCAGTCATTTCTCAACCCTTCCTTGCACTTCAAGTTGCTGCAAACAGGCTTGGACAAGAAAAGCCAATTTTTCTCATGTTTAGAAAGGGTCTGGGGCACCCAATAAATGAAGGACGTGGTGCTGCTGGAATGAGTCCAGAAGAGGCCACCAAGATGATCAGAGGGGCTGGAGCACCTCTGTTGTGAAAACAGACTGAAAAAGTGGGAATTGTTCAGCCTGAAGAGGAGAAGGCTCCAGGGAGATCTTATTGAAGCCTTCCAGTAGCTAAACAGGCTACAAAAGAACTGGAGAGAGACTCTTTACAAGCGTCTGGAGTGGGACAATGGGGAATGGCCTCACACTGACACAGAACAGGTTTAGATTGGATATCAGGAAGAAATTCTTCCCTGTGAGGCTGGAGAGGCCCTGGCACAGGTTGCCCAGGGAAGCTGTGGCTGCCCCATCCCTGGAAGTGTTCCAGGCCAGGTTGGATGGGGCTCTGAGCAACCTGAGACAGTGGAAAGTGTCCCTGCCCATGGCAGGGGAGTAGAACTGGGTAATCTTTCAGGTTCCTGCCAACCCAAACATTCTATGATTATCAGAGATAAACTGATTGGCACCAAGCAGAAATACCAGAACATTATTATACCTCTGGAAGCAAAATAGATAAATATAATGCTGCTAATCTGATCATTTTATGATCAAGAATCCCTGAGTGTAAGGTCATTCATGCCTCATCTTACTGAACAATCTGAAATTCTTTTCCCAAAAAACTAGGAAGGAAAGAGAAAAGAAAGAGTACATACATTTCCATTAAACAGCTCTATTTCCCCTCCTTCATACATAATGACAACCCTTTTGGTGCACTTCTCTCCAGCAAAGCCACAACCTTCATTTGAAACGAGTATCTGGAATGTTCCAGAGTCACCCTTGCAGAAATCCTGTCAGAAAAGAAAAGAAAAGAAATGAGTCAGTAATGCAGAGTATTTGAAAAACATACAGGGAAAAACACAGAGGAAAAAAGAAGCCTCAAACAACACTGTGTAATCTGTGGTCAATAGGATATATGTTTGGCATGCCAACTGTTCCCATGTTCATTTAGTTTATGCTTAGCACTGATATTCATGTGTTCCATCCCTTAAAGAGCGAGGCACACTCTGCCAGTGACACACACATGCATAATTTGGAGAGTATTTTCTGGCAGGGAGAATCCACAATGCTACAGCATCTGTCATATTTACAGAGGAATGATGGGCACAGGGCATATCTGGATACACAGATGTGTCAATTAATGTACTGATTTTCTTACAGGTCCAATATTTCTGAGATCTTCAGAGAGTGCATACTAAATTTATATGATGACTCATATCTCCCTGGCCTTTTAGATTTCATTTTTTGATTCTGTTCCTTTTTTCCAGTACACACCTTTTAAGAAAAAGTCCCTGTGTGGAGCCCTGTGCCTGTCGTTTAAGGAAAACAGATCTAAATTCCATTTTAAGTAGTTTTGTAGTAGTGTATGGTATTGCTGCCCATAAGACCTTTACACAGAGCTCTCATAAGCTTAATAAGCTCTATTCTTCTCTACTATACATGGCTTAGTAATTAGAAATAGTTAACTGTGGTTTAACCAAACACTGGGCTTCTCACCTGGTGTAAAACATTTTTATATGATCAGGCAGCTTTAGCATTTGACCTGCTCTTACCTGAGCTAGCACATATTGGCAGTTTCCTGGAAACTTGTATTTCAGTCCATCAAATGTCAAGTAATGAGCTGTACCAATAGCAGTGCAGGTGCCATCACACAGGTTTTTGGTGCACTCCCACTTCCTCCCTTGGCACACGCTGTAACAGAGAAAAGCAGGCACGGACATTTGTCCTTATCTCAATGTAAAAAACCAAGAGAATGCAAAGTGCTTTAGGCAAAGTGAAAGTGCCACAGTCTCTGCCTCCAGGAGCTCTCTACCACCAGATGAGAGGCTCTCTTATTAACATAAATCAGCATATGTTAGCAGTGGGTACATAAATAAAAAAATGCATTAAGATTAAATAATTAGGGATGTGTTTTTCTATTTCTTACAAGCTGCATGTAGGACTGTGTGGTTTGAATTTCCCCATTATAAAACGGGTCAGGACAGAGTCTGCTGGAATATTCTTCTATATTAGAATTTTATTTAGGATATGCTGCTCTGCTCCAAGTACTCTCTCAGCAAAACAGAGCATCCACCACTTTAGCCCTTTTTCAGAGGGCCACAGCCATGCTACAGAAGCTGCAGATATGAAAGGGGAACTTTCCCTTGACATCCACAGGCTTTTGATCAGTGAAATAAATTGATTTGCTAACTAGCAAAAGACTGAGCTAATAAAATAAAACTCAAAATCAGTGGAGAGTTAGAATACCATTTGACACAATAGCTAATAATAATAATTTAATAATTAATAAGCAATAAATTGCTGGAGGATGGCAAAACATTCATCCGCTAAATGCACCATGAATGCACATGGACATCAGCACTGCCCCAGGAATTTTCTAATCAAGCTCTGTGAGGGCAGGGAAAGAGGAATTCTATCCATGCTTTACAAACATAAAAACTGATGGATAAAAAACTTGAAGTACTTTCCCAAGATCAAATTGCTACCTAAAGAAAAAGCTGGGCCCTGAGCTGAGTTCTCTAATAATGCCTTAACCTGAGCACAAGCATTATTTAAAGTTGGTAACATTTCACATCGTAACAAATATTGTGCAAGACGTTTTCTTCAAAGAATGAAATTTCAGTAACACAAAACTGTTGCCCTGATCTTTTTCAGCCTTCTGATGTTTGCATTTTCGTAGTAGAGTTTCTCACAGATTTTCACATAAACAAAGTGATGTTATTGTAACTCTCCTCCTTGTTTTACATTCCTCTTTTGAGGAGGGACAATTGATGGACTTCTAGTTTGACCAGTGTGGTTGGAGAGGTGGCAACCTCATCCTGCAATCCATGGTCATTGT
This sequence comes from Sterrhoptilus dennistouni, assembly GCA_013397095.1. Taxonomy (NCBI): domain Eukaryota; kingdom Metazoa; phylum Chordata; class Aves; order Passeriformes; family Zosteropidae; genus Sterrhoptilus; species Sterrhoptilus dennistouni. Next base: position 664,569 of record VWZU01011353.1, read on the forward strand.
CCAAAATCTATATAAACAGAAAGAGAAAAATAAACTTTCCTCTTTTTGCCCTGACGACTTGACTGTGTGTGTGTCATTCATTTCAGGTCCTATAGTGACACAAAATCTCTTCTCTCCTCTCCTCTATCAATTCTCTTCTAACAGTCAGACAAGAGCAAGATTTTGTAAATAGGTGCATGGACAGATTATAAGAGACGTGGGATGGTTAAATTCAGATTAGCAAATTTCTGCTCTGCACTGCTGCACAAGTGCGACTCCAAAATTTTCATTGAGCTCCAGGATGAATTCCCAACACATTGCACAACAGAAGGTTTGCCACTGGCTTAGGCTTGGAGACATTCCGTTGCTCATGAATTAGGGCCTCCCATAAGTCAAGTCGGATGTAAACGCCAAATCTGACACCTCTGGCTCATATATTGCCTTTGCAGGTGTTCACATCTGGCTAAGAACAAGTGAGAATGAGAACTCCTGCAACAGCAGTACAAAAAAGCAAAAACAAAAGAAAAGGAAGATCTCGACCTCCAAAACGCAGACTCTCAATCTTTATTAATTCTCAAAGCAATAGTAATTTCCTATATCACTTTCTAAATGGCATTTGACTTGATATTTGCTGAGAACTATCAGGAAACTTTTCAAAGTCACATAATTCTAAAAAGCCCTAATGATACTTTTGATCTTATTTCCAATTTTACCTTCATGTTCATGAAAAACACCTAAAATTTGAATAACTTTTTATCAATGAGAAAAACCCTGATTTCTGACGTTTCCTTGACCCTGATATTGAAGGACATTCGATGTATTTGAGGAAATATAATTTACTCACTTTTCTCCCAAGAAAGTATCAGTTTTCTATCTATTTTCATCTTTAATATATCAAAGGATAGAGCAACTCTTTAGAGGGTCTAGAGAAGAGGTTGACCCTTCTCTTCCTAATTCTTTATCATTTGCCTGAAGACCTCCCATTGTATTATAGCTGGTACATCCCACCCCTTCTGGCAGAAAAGGACTAATTTGAAGGGCCTCAGACAGCCAACAAAAAAGGAAACACAACAGCAAAGCTTTGTGACAAAGCCCAGGCTCCATTCCTCCCACCCCAAAGCATACAGGTCCTAAATTGTTATCTTGTGTGGCAAAATCCACTGTCTACTGCCCACAGAGGAGTTGCACAGACACACAATTATTTGTAGGGCACGAAGTAGAGCTTGCCAGACATTGCAAGGAATTTTACTGGCTCTTTATGCAACATGTAAAGGGGAATGTGCTGTCTCTGCTGCAAAAACTGGCTTTCTACAAAAGAGATCTGTTAAGCAAACAAAATTTGAATTACAAGAAACACAGCAGGCCCCCTAAAAAGAGAAAAAAACCACCCTTCCCGTGACTCACCAGGTGTTGCAGTCCTTAGTCACTGCTTCTCCCTTGGAATATTCTCTTCCATTGTGGAAGCACGGGCACCTCTCAGGAGCAACACACTTGTTTTCATGTCGCACCTGAGCGGAACACAGAGTTTGTCACCACATGGGGCTCTTGGTGCAGGGCCACATGCAGGGTGAGAAAGCAACCAGGGGCAAGCACACATAGATGAAAAATAAAAGCAAGGCTGAAAGGAATAGAAGAAAGGATGAAGGCTATCCAAGGTAAGAAAGGTACAGTAGTACTAATACTTTTAGCCATTAACACAAATACAGCTGTAGGGACACAAATCACAGTCTTCTGGGTACATAAATCACAGCTTGCTCCCACCATCTCAAGCTGCTGGAAGAACAGATGACATTATAGAAGAGAATGAAAAAGTTCAGGATGCTGTGACCCAGGCTAACCTGAATAAGGAGGGAAGGTGAATAGGTTCTCACACACAACAAACTGGAAAAGGGCCCACTAGGAAAGCAGAAATGGGGCTCAGATGGACTAAAAATGGAAATAGGGACGTCAAGGAGACCAGAAGTCACAGTGTCCAACCCACCCATGTGCAAATGCAGGTTCTGTTGACACAGAAAACAGCCCCTTAACAAAGCCAATCCTCTATCAACTCTCCCCTGGAAATTGCAGTAATCACTCATTTTCTTTCAAATCCCTATTTATCTCCTGGAAGGCAGGGTAAATATCAGTCCTCTTGAGGTATTATTCTGCTCCCTCTGCAACAAGCCCTGTCTCTGGGAAATAGGACATTATGTTCTAGCCATATTTTCAGTTTCACCTTTCTGATCTGAGTTTCTCTTGGTCTAACAACAAAGAGAACCACTATTTGTATCACTTAAAAAAACCAAAAACAAACCAAAAAACTACAACCAGAGAAAAACAAGAAATGCCTTTAGATTACTCAGTTTTTCCATTCCTTTTCTGTTTTCTTTTTCTGTGATTACTTGCCATTTTGAAGACTCCCAGTTTCAGAGAATCAAACATAACCAAGGCTGGCTATGCTGACTTTTCACTCAATAGCAGTTCTGGCAAACCCAGGATAGGTTTGGCTCTTGTTTCATGGAATACCTAAATGGAGAGGCCTTCCCCTTTCTCATTCAAAAGTCACAAAATATCACCTTCCCACTTGAAACTCTTTCTGCAAAATCATTAAAATAGTTTAATTTTTTACTATTAAATATGGGCCAATGAGATCAATGTAGTCTGAACGCCAGGTTAATAAAGAAGAACAGCTTTGCCTTTTTCTATGGGGACCTAGAACTGCCACATGGAACAACTCATAAAAAAGATTTCACAGCCCAAAGACCCTTCCTTCAAATGCAACTCCATGTGCTCTGTGGCTTATGGAGAGCCACATTATGCCAAATAAAATCACTTCAATAGAAGCAAGATGGATACAAAGAAATACTTTTCTAGATGATGGCACTGCAGCTCTGCCTTTACCTTCACAAAGGATGGTGAGAAAGTCCAGAGAAGATGAGAAAGAAAAGTTTAATACCTTCTTTCCTTCCTTCTTGGTGGCATTTAGGAAAAAAGCAGGAATATGACCTCACACTCATGGCTACGTTTCTGAATTTTTGCTGAGTGTTCAGCAACACAGTTCACAATACACTTGAGGGCTTGCCTCGGGATACAGAACTAGGGATAAGACATCTGGTTAGCAAAAAAAAAAGAATTAGAACCTCTTCTCCTTGTTTCCTAAAAACTGGTACAGATTTGTACTAGAATTTTTTATCACAACCAGCACAGCAGCTGTAAAACCACCCACAAAGAGGGAAGAACACACCTTGTCTTGAACACTGACAGAGTGGGTGGGTGGAATTCAGAAAGCAGGTTTTTTTGGTTGGGGTTTTTTTTTTTTTTTCCCACAAAAACCTAAGGTGTACTTTGACCAGAAGAATGATATTTTTTTTCCTTGCAAAACTCAATGAATTATGATTTTGTTAAGAGTAACAGACAATCTACTGGGTCTATTAACACCCCATCCAAAATCTGGGGCACATCTGGCAGCCTTGCTGCCATGCTGCTCTCCAAAGGACCATGTGGTGTTATACTACAAGGCCAGGAGCACTATTCACATGCAGCTGGATTTTCTCTGGTAGCCTCTCAATCCATTGGTAGACTGCAGTTAGTACAGGAGACTTTGCAGTCCTGAGTTCTTGGGATGACAGGAGGCAGCAGCACTGGGGAGGCAACCACACAAAAAGAGAGAGGTTTGTATTAAAAACATCAGCTGTTTGCACCAATAAATGGTCCATGCATTAGGATGATGTTCTGCATCCATGGGATTACAAGTGGTTGACTCCCAGCTCTCCCATTACCTGGGGATCAAACAGAAATGTCCATCATTTCCTTGCTCTGTCTTATTAATTGCTAAACCTTGAAAAATTCCAGTTGAAAACAGTTAGCAAGGGAAAAAAAAAAAGCCTTCCAAACTTTTTTTGGTTAAGATGTTTAGGGTTTGTATTTTTTATCTTTTTTTCTACTAATGTATCAAAGTTTTAGAAATAGTTTTATTTCTAAATAGCAGTCAGAATTAAATAAAATACTTAATTTAAATATTAAACTTTAATTTTGTGTCAGTTGTTGGGAATAAAAAGAAACTAGTTTTCTACTTCTGAAGTGTCTGGATTTTGTGCTCTCTGATTGTTCTGCTCCTCACTTTCCCCAGAAAGGTGGTTAACACTCCATTTGGATATTTATTAATATTTTCCAGTGGGAAAAACTGAAGTGCAATAAACTAATCTGAGAAAGCACATTTTTCCCCACACTTCCGCACATGTTATTTCTCTTTTCTGCTGTGCAAAAAGGGTGACAAGTATGGAGAATTTCCCACCTTCCAGATGATCAAAGACAGAAGAATTATTTTTATGACATATTGAACGTTTATATTTGCTATAAATCAAAACAGTGTAAAACACTAAGTCAAGATGAATTAGAAAACTTATTTTTCGGTTGAAAGAAATTAGATTATGTCTTCAAGCTAATAAGTTATCTGTGATAACTTTCATATGCTTATTTCCTTACGAAAGTAAGGAGGTACAATTTCTTCCAGCATGATAATATGTGCAAATATTTATGGGAACACAGGCTGAATAATCTCTTACTTCCCACAGACCTTCCTGCAAACAGCAGCTCACCTCTGTGAGTGCCTGTAAATTAGGCAGGATTACAGAGCATCAATAAGGGAGACTGACCAGTAAAATAGTAATTCCTTTATCCAGTCCCTTTATTGCTCACCTCTGTGGTACAAGCCTGGGAAACACAGACTTTGACTTTGTTGAGTTTTGTCTCTGTGCTCAAAAAGGACAGGATGGAAAGGAGATCCTGGTCACCATGCCAAATCCTTCTCTACTGGGGGAGCACAAAGCCTCATTGCAGAGCACAGAAATCAGAAAAAAAGGCTCTCCCAAAGCTCATCCCATTGGGTGAGGAGGAGGAAACTGCTCTTTGAGAAGGGGCTGGCAGCTCCTGTGGAGCCAGGAATCAAACAGGACACACCTGAACAGGGACTGGGCTTGATCCTGACTTTGCATGGCAGTGGTTACATGATCACCCCTCCATGGGCTTCTCCCATCGTGGCTTTGATGCATCTCATGATTTTTACTCTCTGCCAGCAGGGAAGCCAATGAGAGCAAGTAATTCCAGACTGAGTTTACTGAAGATTAAACGATACTGTCATCTAGTGGACAGAGAACTTATTTCCATTTTTTTTTTTTTTTTTAAATACTGATCCTGACTCTTCAATCCAAAACCTGACAAGCCACCTTGTTGGACTCAGGGGTGTGTTTCACATCACTGCAAAGTCAGCCGGAGTTTCCAATTCCAAAAGGCCAAAAACTGCTCTGGTGGCAACAAGTTTATGAAACAATTGTTTGTTCCAACTTACTGAAAAAAGAATAAGAAATACTGTACCAAACATGAAGGTTAATTACTGTTAACATTGGGGCATTTTTCCCAATAATAGGGACTAGTCATTATAATTTGTGGATAGTGGAATAGTTAATAGTAATAGTGGAATAGTTATTGTAATTTGTTTTCCACAATTATGTCAGAGGTGTACTATTACCATGTCCCAGAACTGAAACCAAAAATCTCAAGCCTCTTCACTCAATCAGAGGTCAGAACCTTAGATGCAAAGAAAAAGTTGTTCACCTTGGAGCTCTTGGAACTTTACAAGTGCACAAGCTTTTCTAAGTTTTCTTATCTTGCTACTATTTAGGAATATTTTTCACTTAAGGGACAGACATTTACAGATTGAAATGTGAAAAAACAATTGTTTTTAAAATTGTGGTGAAAAATGATGAGTGACTTCAGATTCTGTTCTATTTCACCTCCAAGGCATTTCAAAAGCCTGAGCTTTTGTCTGGAACAGGCACTTTATTCTGGAGTAGAATCTATTTACATAAATGCCTGTTATCAGCAACATACAATAGCAATATTCAAAACACATGTTTATATTGTTGCTAGAAATTACTGCATAATGAGAATTTGAGAAGAGCTATTTTTCTAGTAAGATAATTGAAGGAAAAAATGTACAACACCTGCAACTCCAAGACATACTCTGGCATCATCTTCCCAAATTTCATATCCCACATTCCTTCTCACAGGGAACCTTCAGTTTGGTACAACCTACAGGAAGGCAGCTGGAGAGATGGAGACTTGACAAGGAGGAACCAGTGTCACCAGGAAAGGGTGGCTGGATCAGAGAATCCCAGAATGGGTTGACCCTGAAGATCACCCTGTTCCATGCCCTTGCCATGGGCAGGGACACCTTCCATTAGCCCAGCTGGCTCAGAGCCCCATCCAACCTGATCTGGAACACTTCCAGGGATGGGACAGCCACAGCTTCTCTGGGAAACCTGTGCCAGAGTCTCACCAGGAACAATTTCTTCCCAATATCCAATCTAACCCTGCTCTCTGCCAGCGTGAAGCCATTGTCCCCTTGTCCTGTCACTCCAGGCCCTTGTCAAGAGTCTCTCTCCATCTTTCCTGTGGGTTCCCTTCAGGCACTGCAAGGCCACAATGAGGTCACCCCAAAGCCTTCTCCTCTCCAGGCTGAACAACCCCAATTCCCTCAGCCTTTTTTTGGAGAAGAAATGCTCCATCCCTCTAATCAGCCTGAATATGGGTGTACTTCTGTCTCTCTGACTGAGGAAGTTCAGCAAAACTGAGGAGGGTTTTAGGAGCTGAACTGAAGGAAGACATAAACTAGTCTTCAAAGCAAGCTTTGGAAACTTAATTATTAATTATTTTTACAAGCTAAACTTCATCTTCAATGAAAACATACTAATACACATTCTTTAAGCCAGCCACAACTTGACAGTCAATACTTCACAACCACTTATTCCCAAGCTGCAAGAAGGCTGTTGGTAGGAGAGAATGAAGGCAAGAAAGCAAAGAGGACCTGCTTCTTGCTGCTGTATTGAAACCTGCTTACCATCCCTTTTGGACAGAGGCATCCAGATATGCAGCCATGGCTGATGCACTCCAGGTCATAGTTCTGGCAGGTCTTGGTACATTCCACTCCTTCTGCTCTTGGGTTGTCAGCAGGACAGATAATTTTCTCCATGGGGAATCGACATGTCAAGCTCCTTTTTACTTTAAAATAAAACGGGTTTACAAAAAGTGCAATCAGAACTCAAGTATTGTTGGCAAAGTATTTTTCTAGACGGTGGATCAGCACTTTGATTAGAATACTAATTTAGAATATAGCCTGGAGCAACACCACTACACATGACATAGCAAAGAAAACAGCCTCTACTTCCCCTGGAGTGACCTCAGTTAGGCTGTCATGAAAGCAGGTATTTAATACTGAATCAAAAAAGCTGCACTAAACACAAAAGTGCAATTCCAGACTGCAGTGGGGCTATGCAAACACCTCTAGGCACTATACAAAGTTAGCATAAAATTGATATTCTGAGAAGCAACAGCATTGTATATTATTGTATTTAGACCCATTTCCCACACTGAATATAACTACATTGTGGTGACTGTAAATAACAGTGCCCTGAGCTTCAATACAAACTCTTTGAGACTTCAGGATCTGACAGAAGATCAGAATGTCCCAAGAAACTCCAGGATATGGTACTAGCAATAAGCCCCTCTGAAGTTTTGTAAAACTTGACATCCTATTAGCAGGAAAAGTATGTCTTAGGAGCATTAGGGGAAGAGTTTGGTGAGATATTCACCTGGAAGGCTTCACCTGAAGAACAGGTGACCCAAGCAGTGACACTGTCACTTGGTGTCCCAGCAAGCAATATTAAGCAAGTCACTGCCCTGTACCTACAGAGGCATTTACAGTGTTTTCCTGTAGAAGGTGGTTTATCCTGAGAAGGTAAAAAGGCAAACTACAACCCTTTGTCTCCAAGGTACTGGCAAATACCAACCATGAGTTTCCTCCAGCCCCCATGTACAGGTGCATTGTCAGTGTGCCATGGAAGTCACAGTGTTTGGCTCTACTGGTGTTCCCATAGGGATGATGGGTTATTCTGAGCTGGAAGGCACCCACGAGGATCACCAAGTCCAAATCCTGGATATTCCCAGGCCTCTCCACTAGCCCTGTCCTCTCTGAGATGCATCCAGTCTCAAACCCTCTATCCCACAACAATCCCATAAGCCCCATTCATGTATCAGTGGGAAACCCCAAAAAGATCCCAGAGCACTGCTGCCTTTCTCCAACGCTGCAAACCCCAGTCAGATGCTGGAAGTGTTCCCATGCACCTCTCACAGCCTTCAATCAAATGTTTGATAAACCTGTCAACTGATGGGAAACATGGTAGCTGTCAGTCTCCAGGAGGTTTCATGGAGATTCCTGCAAATCTGGCAGCAGTGTAACCTTCAGGCCACTAAAAGCCTCATTTGCACCAGAAAAGAGTTTGCATCCCACTAATGAGAGGCAGAAAGTGCAAAACCGATGAGTTACTGATGTCTTGTGGTCCTAAAATAGCAACTGGGGACCTCAGGTCACTGCCAAGGTATCCTTTAACCTTTACAGCAGAAGAGAGACTGCAGTGGCTAATCATAATTATAATTTTGAGAGGTGAGATTCAGTGAGCCCTGCACTCTCCCACACATTGCTTTTGTTTCTATCCTGTAAAAAAAAAAAAAGTTAGGAAAAAGTCTCACAATATCACAGCTGTTGCAACCTCCAGAATTTTTTCTCCAATTTACACTATCAAGAGATTGAAGAGAGAAAAAAAAAAAAAAAACAAAAACAAAAAACAGAATAAAATATTAATTTTTAAGGCATACTAACTTCTGGGAGATGGCCTCTCTTCAGCAAAAACATCAGCCAGGAAGGCACCAGGAGCTCTGTTTGTACTGCAGTGCATGAATCCATTCTCGCAATAGCTAAGGAAAACAAACAGAGCTTATATTTAATGAAACAGCATTTAGCTTTCACTCACACTGATTTTCAGTCAACAGGGAACTTGTCAGAATACAAAACAGCACCTCAGTGGGGCTGAGCTGTTGCTCTCCATCCATGGTAGACACCAATATTAAAGGCAAACTTTCCTTAAGGGAATTGATGGGATACAGTGGATGGCAACCCAGCTGTCTGCTGGATCCAGTGCAGCTGCACAGGGATAAAAGCCAGGCAAGACAATAGTCAGCTTTGCTGTGGAAAGAGGTAAGGGACCACCTGGTTCCTGAAACTTGGGATTTTTGTGGTGGAGAGGAAAAGAACACACTGTTCCCAAAACTGGGCCTTGCCCACCAATTTCATTCCCACTCCAGGTGTAGTGCTACTCAACTTAACAATTAAAAATGTTTTTTAATAGTTGTATCTTTGACAAGAGGTAATTGGGTTTTAACAGCTAAGAAGTGTAGCACAGTACATTAAAGTGACATTTTAAAAGCCCACAAAGTAGCTATTGTCAGTAATTAAGCTCCATTTCAAACTGGCAGGAACTGTTCATAGAACAGGGCTTAATAGTGAATAATTCTGAGCAAGGCGGGATTTGAAATTAAATGGAGAGAGATACAACTGCAAAACTCTCAATTTGGCTTGTTGGAGGCCAAATCTCGCCTTTTCTTTAGCTAGTTGCAGTGGATGCACATTTAACAACTTCAGGCCATCCAAAAACTGGAGTGACAGTGTGTAAGGAAGGGTTACGAACAGCACCACTTACCACATGGAGTAGTGATCTGAAAAAACATCCTCTGGCTGGAAGATCTCCCCATCATAGTAACAGGAGCACTGGGACTTGGGGACACACTGTTCATGCTCATCCAGGTAGTGCCCTGGGGGACAGTAGCATCCCTCCAGGCAGGGCTGCTCACAGTCCTCCTCCGGGTAGGACAGCGACCGGCATGTCTGGTTGCACGGCGTCCCACACTGCTGGTACACCTGGCCTTCAGGACAGGCCATTGCTGGTGAAACACATGAGGGAGAAGAGCATTTGATCCAAAGCCAGCTAAAGGAAGAGCTGAAACAAACTGGGAAGCTTGGGATTAAAAGATATCTGCCCAATTTACTTGTCGATGGAGTTGTTACACCTCCTTACCTGCAGCACCTAAGGCGTTGCTTATATACACACACAAACAAAACCTTGCTAAAGGAAGTTCCCAATAAATGTCAGGACTGGACACTGTGCTGGAAATTCAGCCACAAAATTTCACCCAGAACATAAAACACAAGCTCTGTCCAACCTCTGTTATTATCTGGATAACCTAATTGAAGCTCTCCAGTACCTGAAGGGAACCTACAAAAAGATGGAGAGAGACTCTTGACAAGGGTCTGGAGTGACAAGACCAGGGGAATGGCTTCAAACTGACAGAGGGGAGGTTTAGAGTGGCTGTTAGGAAGGAATTCTTCCCTGTGACAGTCGAGAGGCTCTGGCACAGGTTGCCCTCGAATGAGCCTTGAAGCAACCTGGTGTAGTGGAAGGTGTGCCTGCCCATGGCAGCGGGTTGGAATAATATGGTCTGTAAGGTCCCTTCCAACCCAAACCATTCCATGATTCCACGCATTAGGAGCATTACAAGTGTCACATACACATTCACACCTCTCTTCCTTTGCAGCGTCTTTAGGGACTCTTTGGTCAAAATAAGTAAAAAAGTAGTAGAAAAATACTTTTCTGCTTTGGTAAACAGGAGTGCTGCAATATTTTATATACCAGGAGTACTCTGGGATTTCTATGGAAACAGGTGCAAATAATGAAGTGATTCACCAATCATGGAGCCAAATTTTGATACTAACGATGTTTTTATGATTAATTCTTTTATACAGAGACTAATTATGGCCTTTGGAGGCATTTTGGCTTTTGTTTATTAAACGTCCACTTGCACAGGGCCGATTTTGAGGCATTCACCTCTGCACACATCAGCATCAGCACTAGGTGGCAGCTATGACAACACATTGCAGAAGACAAGAAAATCGAGCTTGTTTTATCAAGTTTGAATTCAACCGGCCTCCTGATAACCAGAATTTACACTGTCGTTTGTAGCAACCTTCCACAGCAAACAGTTGTAAAGTGATGAGGAACAATGTTCAGGGAAGCAGCTGCAAATGAAAGTTGGCACGTTTGTACCTTGCTAAAACCAAGATCAAAGGGTTACAGAGAAAGTCCTTCCTCTTGCCATTCCTGCAGAATGATGTGATAATCCCTACTCTGTTCTAGCACACATCCCTGGGAACTCTGACAAGCATGGAATAACAGGATGGGTCTGCAGCCTCAGCCAGGTGTTCACTGGACTAGCAAAGCAAGGTCTATGTGGTGGCCAGTGGCTCGTGGTCACCTTCGCAAAACTCTTCTGAAATGAAGAATTATTCCTGCCTACTGAAGAGAGACATGGTTGTACCAGCTTCTCTTGAGGCTCCTGCAGCCCCATACCTGGGAGTGTAACATCCCAAACTGAAAATTCAACTCAGAAGTATCTAAGGTGACATGAACCCTTCTTAAGGGCAAAAATCTCCCAAGTCTGGGACTTGTGCCCAGGCTGTTTAATGTACCTGTCACAACACAGCCCAAGAAAATGTGTGTTTATCAATACAGCAAATGCTTCCCAACTCTGGACCAAGCAGAAGATGGACTCATTCACTGTTACAGGAGTCTTCGGCAGCCATTCACAAAAATGTGCTTCTAATTTACATACACCTTATCTTTGCAGTAAATCAAACCCTGAACAGGCAGAGCCCAGGGCTGAGCACCATTTTCAAAATAACATTCATCACTGAAGGTACAAACCATCAGGACAACCACAAGGCCTCAGCCAAAAGGATTATTTGCTGCACATGAACCTCTGGAAATATGGAATTGGTTTGGCAGATTTCAGATACATCAGTTGATGAGTTTCAAGTTTCAAAAAAGGATGGGATAACTGAGCCCAACATCCTGCCCTACTATCTAGTCAGTGGTAACACTCCCTGTCCACAGGGACAACTTTGCAGTAGATCCCTTTCTTAGATAAAGCTTTGTAATCCATGTGTGGGAATGGCTTCAAACTGAAAGAGAGAGCAAGTTTAGATTGGATATTAGGAAGAAATTCATCCTTGTGAGGGTGCTGAGGCTCTGGCGGAGAAGCTGTGGCTCCCCCATCCCTGGAAGTGTTCAAGGACAGGCTGAAAGGGACTTGGAAAGCCAGGTCTAGTGGAGGGTGTCCCTTGGAACAAGATAATATTTAAGGCCCCTTTCAATCCAAACCATTTTAAGATCTTCCTTGCCCACGCATCTCCTAAAATTTTCAGAACATGCCCTATTTTTCCAGTTATGCTTCCCAATGCTGTTCTTACACACCACATCCCAATATCCTGCTCTATCCCTTTCCAGCAACATCCACTTTTAACAGGAAAAAGGCAAGACAACTGACCTGGGAGAGGCCTGATATCTGTACACTGTGTAATACACTGTCACTAAAAAAAACATTATTAACAGGAAAATGAGAGGAAAAGACAAGGTGCATCCAGTCCCTGTGGATGGCTCCTATAAAACCAAAATAGCTCAATGCTGTGCTCTGAAGCACAGCCCATCCCAGCAATTAGATGAGAAACAGTGGGAAAGCATTGGAAAAAAATATGTTTGCATAGAACAGCTCATGCAGCTTTTGTGGGAGGGTTTTGCAATCAGAGTGAAAGAGACAAACCATGACCAATTCCTCAAGTAACACAAGGTGAGAATGTTGCCACTTCTGGGTGAAGGTGCACCCTGTCAGGACTAGATTTAACAGCTTCTGCACATGTTGAGGCCCACCATGCACTGCAGCCATCCTCAAATGCTACTCAGAGCTGTCCTTAATTCCCTACTCCAGCACTCTTGGATTTATCCTATACAAATCCTCTTACAGAAGGCAGGCAAAGCCACCAACACTGCTCCAGCACTACCACATTGAGGAAAATAATGGGCTTAGAAACACATCCTAAAATCTGAAGGAAGATCTAGGGATCTGTTGACTGATTCCCCTGTGCCACAGAACAAGATACACACAAGACAGGAAAAGAAATATTTGGGATGGAAAAGACCATAAGATAACTGAATACAGCCATTAACCTCACACTGCCAAGTCCACCACTAAAGCACATTCCTAAGCACCACATCCACATGGCTTTTAAACACCTCCAGGCATGGTGACTCAACAACTTCTCTGGGCAGTCTGCGCCAGTGCTTGGTAACAATTTCCATGACAAATGTTTACATAAAACCTAATCTGAACCTCCCTGATAAAACCTGAGGCCGTTTCCTCTCCTCCTGTCCATTGTTCTCTGGGAGCCCACCCCAACCCCTGTCTGGATGCACCCTCCTGTCAGAGTTGTAGAGAGTGAGAAGATCCCTCCTGATCCTCCTTTTCTCCAGGCTGAGCCACCCCAGCTCCTCTTCATCAGATGTGTGCTCCAGCCCCTTCTCCAACTCCCTTCCCTGGACACGCTCCAGCAGTCCCTCAATGTCTTTCTTGTGCTGAGGTTCCCAGCAGTGCCCCAGGGTGTGAGGTGTGTGCCCAGCACAGGGGACAGTCACTGCCCTGGCCCTGCTGCCCCCCCATGGCTGGCACAGCCCAGGTGCCATTGGCCTCTTGCCCCCCTGGGCTCCTGTGCAGCCCTGTGCTGTCCCCAGCACCTTTCCCAGGGCCTTTCCCAGCTTTGCAGCCCCTCTGGCCCAGCCTGGAGCTGCAGGGGGTTGGTGTGAGCCAAGGGCAGGAGCCAGGACCTGGCCTTGTTGGGCCACTGGGCTGGGCCCATGGATCCAGCCTGTCCAGATCCCTCTGCAGAGCCCTCCTGCCCTCCAGTAGGAAGATCCACACTTCCAACCACCTTATATATTAAATAAAACTGGCCCAGCTATTGAGCTCTGGAGAACACCACTGGTGACCAGCCACCAGCTGGGTTTAACTCCACCACCACTCTCTGGGCTCAGCCATTCAGCCTGGGTTTTACCCAATTTTTTACATGCAGCTGCACCCAATTTTTTACGAGACACACAGCCCTTGACAGTGTGGCCTGTCTGCTCCTCCATTGCAGCATGAAGGGATTGGCTCCAGTGCTTATTCATGGTGGGCTACAGGGGTATAAGTCAGGTCTTAAATAATCAAACTGCAACTAAAATAATGTCAGAGATAGGGGAGCTGAGTGAACTTGATAGCTTGACACACAGCAGAAATGCTGTGCTACACTAATGACTTTGCTCCCTGACACTCCAAATCATGCAAACTGGCTCTGTCAAGTCATTTCCCAAGAAACCCAATTTCTGGGGATGAAGGTAGGGCTGGAGCACACATTCAGTGCACTGGGCCATCAGCACAAATTACACAACCTGCACATTCACATCTCAAGCCCATTAAGAAAGAGGGATTGCTCTCCTTCATGTGACAGGAGATGTCTTGGGCACCAGGATTGTTTAATGGGGGCTGATGGATCTGCAATCAGGGAAATCGTCACTTTGTGAGAGCACAAAGCTCTCTGTAATGCACAGAAAGGAAGAAGCAGCTCTGCACTATTAAAGATTAATTGTGAAAATTGACTTGTTCAATTACAGAAAGAGCAATGGCGCATTATCGCTGCTCTTTCTTCCAGCCTCCAGACCTGCAGAGTTCTGAAAGGATTTTTATTACATTATTGTTCCACTATCTGAACATTTACATAAACTAGGTAAAATATTATAAAACCATGCAGCAGTTTATATTAAACTGGATTTGTTCTCATTTGCAGCAAACACTCTCCAGCCTGCAGAAGTTGTGGTTACTGACCTTGCAGACCCTACCAGGTCAAAGGCCAGAGACCTCCCTCTTTTCCACTTTTTACACACTCAGTTTATAAATGTTTTTCCCACTCTCTGCTTGGGAAGAAGTAGCAGAACAAATCTGGAGAGCTGCCAAGTACATATGCTTCCCCCCAAATTTTTCAATTGTCTTCTTTCCTTAATAACAAAGTTGCTCAGGAAAATGGAAAAACAGTCACTTCACAAATATTTATGGGAAAAGTATGTCTGTGCTCAATCAAAATTACATGGCAATGGATTTTTTCCTACCACATTGACCTAACAGAGAAATAAAAGAAATTAAAGGTGTTGGATTCTTCTGCTCCAGCCTCTTGGCAGTTTGGCTATTAATCTTGCTCTGGATAAGAGAGAGACGTTGGAAAGGCTGCAGTACCTCTGTTTTTGGAGATATTCAAAATCTGTCTGGATAAAACCTCTCAAGCAATCTACAGTAATTTAGCTCTGCTGTGATCAGGGGTGGTGCCACAAGACTGCCAAAATTCTCTTCTGATACAAGTTTGTCTTGCCCTTTTTTGTGCTTCCTCCACAAGCCCACATTCACCTAAAGTCAGGAGTCACTGATGAGGTCAGGACATGGGAAACTTGGACCTCAAAAGAAGGCAGTTCATGGATTACTACAAATCACTTGGGAGATTTCTATCCTGGCACATTCAGAAAGCTTCCAGCTGAGTAGGCTAAAAATGGAAACCCAGGTAAAAGCTCTGTGGAGCTGTGTCAGATCACCACTTCTCTCCACCAGTGCTGAGCAGTCCCTGGGAACATCTTTTGCATCCTTTACCAGTGTGGAGGAAAGATTTACTCTCATCATTCTCCATAAGGAAATTTGGGCATCTCACTCTAGATCTTTCACCCAACATTGCCAGAAAAATTCCTTCAGGATGAGGAAAATGAGTGGGTTGGATGGAGCAGCACTGCACTTACGGCAGAAGTCGGGTTGTCTCCACTGGACCAGGATGCTCTTCCTGGCACAGGCTGCTGCATAATTAGCAATGGCAGAGCACAGGCAGTCCTTGCCACTGGAGCAGGAGCAAACATCAAAGCGGCAGTTCTTCACGTAGGGAGTGGGGCTGACTTCATGGTGACAAGGTTCAAAGGCAGGAGACATCAGGATAGAGCAGGAATCCTCAGCATATTTGGCTAGAAAGAGAAAAATTACACGGTTGCGCTGAATCCATCGATCAAAGTGGCTTCCAAGGAAAGTTAGAGGAGATAATAGTAAGCATTTTCTCTTCCGTTCATAAAAGAAAAAAACCAAACAAACAAAAAAAAAAAAAGCTCACAAGAATAAAACAGGATCAGGCAAGGACCTGATCCTGATAGCACCATAACTCATATGTCATGAGCTCTACTGAAGGAATAATGTTTCACTAATAAAACAGATCAGGGAAAAACAATGCTTTCATATTCTGTTAGCACTATTTCTGGTGCTGTAATTCCTTTTACAGGGCCTTTGCTTTCTGCTGCCTTTTTAGATTTGCAAAATTAAACTAATTTTTGTTTTCTATTTTCACAAAATATTACATTTTCCTTAGGAAGCCTGCATCAATACAGGTCTCTGTGAGTGTTTTTTATTTGTTTGTTTGTTGTTGATGCTGTTTATTGGGTTTTTCAAAACATATATTACAGGCACCCTGGTGGTAATGTAAACAACATTAGCTTCTTCTCTTTTTCTTCATTTTCCTTTTTTATTTCTTTTTTTAAAACATAAATGGAAGATCACCATTTGCTGCACACAGTAATTTTGGATACAGTTCAGTACCTAAATGAGGATTGAGATTGCAGGGGTCACTGTCTTGCTTTAACAAGTCCTGGCAGTCTGCATTGAGCTTCCAGGAGTTTCCAAAGTCTTCCAGAAGGGATTCCACCATGCCAGAAGGTGTCAGAAAATCATCCCCTCGGTTCCCATTATAATTTCCACAGAGCCCACACATCCTTTCAGAGTAGACTGGAGACACCTAAGGGACACACAACATCAGCCTAGTCATCTTTCAGAACAGGTTACCACTGTAGACCAAGACTTTTTTTAAGGAATGAACCACACACAATTTAATAGTCAAGAAAATTCTCAAACACACATCAAAATACTACAGACACAAAGCCATTGTCCTGTATTTTCAAATTTCTAACAAAAATGCCACTATTAGTAGCAGCAGGACAAGTTTTGCACAGTACAGTGAATTTCAGAGGGCGACTAAGAGAAAAAATAGCTTATTTTTATGCCTTGATCAGCAGTCCAGTTTAGTCTTTCCCTATTGTCCTCCCTTCATTCATATGAGCAGAGCAAGAGTGGGGGTTTGCTTTATTTTTTTTATGTAATTCCAGTGGCAATTTGGAGAAAGAGACTGCACCTGGGAGCATTTCACTTTTTAAAGGAAAATTGGATGATGAAGCAAATTTAAGCAGGCTGTTTTATCATTGGAGGTGTTCCCCTCAACACTGAGGACCCTGGATAAAATAAGGAATAAACTAAGAGCCCTAAAGCTACCCCACATTAGAGATTCCTCCACTTCATTCACGCTAAAAGCAGAATTTCCAACAATCCACAGAGCAGGTGCACTTTTCACCCTGTTTTATTCCTGCTGCAAATCAAGGGACATCTGAAAGGTGACCCTAAACCTAGAGGCAAACGGGGAGAAATCTCCTAAGCAACATCTGCAACACAAAGGCACCAATACCTTTCATTTTAGTAGGAACTGTCAGTTTCTGTTAGGAGTAAAGCTCTGGTACATTACAAACACTATCAACTACGCAGGAGCTTTGATGCTACATTAGCTCTCTGTATCCATGTAGTGGAGTGCTAGTTTAGGCAGGTTTATAGGAGTCACCAGTGGAGCAAACAAACAAAAAAGAAAGAGAGAAGGTAGAAAAATCCACATTTTTAAAGAAAACTGGTTTTCTGTACAGACAAAAATAAAAACCATCATCCAAAAATATAACCTGATACTACCCAGCATTCAAACACGGGGTCAGAGAATAAATATAGAGCATCAAAAAGAACAATTAGAGAATGAATATTCGTACTCCTAAGAGTACTACTACTCTTTCACGTACTCTGCAGATGGAACAATGACTCAGACGAGTCCAAATCGTGGAGTATTTTGGAGTGGAAGCTCAAATCACAATTATCAGGTAGTCACAGAAAGGGGAGCCTTCTTGAGGAACACAGAGGAAGAATTTTTTTGCCAGAACAAGGTAATGGAAGTGTATCACTTCCTCCAATTGTCAGCAATACTTGGCAACAGGTCAGTCTACAACTCCAGCATAAAATAACTCTCCAAAAGCAATTAAAGAGATGTTTTAGATGCCCCACAAGGGAAGGGGCAGACAACTGGAGAAACTTCCACTGCTGTTATGGGCAGAGGATCTGGAGCAGAAAATTAGGTTTGTTTTCAGTGGGACAAAAAATTTGCCAGGTTATATGGGTCTCTGATCAGGGAGAAAAATACTTTGAATACTGAGGAAAGCCAAAACTCCTGAGATGTGCCAAGGGACTGAAATGAATTATTCTAAGCCCTAAAAGAACTTTTAGGACCCTCAGAGCACAGAGATGCAGGTTAAATCAAAACAACCACCACAAACCCACAGATGCTTTCTAAAATTATTCCAGACCTTTCTTATCTGTTTTCTTTTCTACTCTTGAACTCAATTCTGAACTGGTTTTATAATGCTTTGTGCTGTGCCAGACATGACATTTAAGCCAGATTTTGGGGTGGGCAAGGAGAATGCAAAAGCAATGCCATGGTTCAAGGAGGACAATGTTTAACACTCCACAGAAAATCCCAGGAAAACCAGTTTTCTTGGCAAAACTCCTCTCTGTGAGCAGACCCCTATAAAAAGGGGGGTTCAAAGGCAGCAGAGCTGTGGTTACAGCTTCCTTACAGATAATTTCTGTTAAATCTGGCTCAGGTATTTCTACACTCTGCTGTGTCTGCAGCACCAACAAGACCTAATTGTTAATCAAGGCTGACTTCAAACATTCCTCACAGTAGAAGGAGCATGCAGCACATCTTCTATGAGCTGATTTCCATTTCCTGGAAATTATGACTGTGTCCCTGGAGGCCTTTTCTTCCCTTATTTTAAGTCATGCACATCTGCTGTTTTAGACAGAGCAGTCAAAGCAAATAAAAACAAAGCTCCAGTTTGGAGGGTATCTGCTGAACGAAACAAAACTGTTCATGGTTAATTAATAATGGCTGTCATTGCACACACGCACACAAAAAAATTAAAAAACTATCAAACTGCTGTAAGATGAAGTGTTTGTTTCTGGAATACAAAAGGACCTGTATGTCACTCTGGGGGTAGCAAAAGAGAAAAGAATTTCTAACATGCAACACAAAGCAATTTCTGACTTCAGACAAGAAAATCTTTGTGCATATTTGGGTGGAACGAGGGCACGGGGGGGAACAGGCAGAAATAAAACAGACAGAAAAAGTACCTTCACTAGGAGTTCTCCACGACCATCCCAGTCAATCTGCAGATCCTCCCCGTAGGTGAGGCGAACTGAGCTCCTCACCACGCGCTGGACACGGAGGGCACCTGAAGGCAACCACAGGGTGTCACTGAGCTTTTGCAAGATGTAGTGACAGGACAAGGAGAAATGGCTTCACACTGACAGAGAGCAGGTTTAGATTGGATATTAAGAAGAAATTCTTTCCTGTGGGGTTGCTGAAGCCCTGGCACAGGTTGCCCAGAGAAGCTGTGGATGCCCTATCCCTGGAAGTGTCCAAGGCCAGGTTGAATGCGACTCCAAGCAACCTGGAATAATGGGGTTGGAACAAGATATCTTCAAGGTCCAAACCAAACCATTCTGTGATTCCATGATTTCAACCTTCTGGTTGAAAAATAATAATTTTCAAAAGAATAGACCAACACTGATTTTCATAAATCTCTCAAGTGCAGACCAGCTTAACTCTCCTGATTTGAGAGAAGCCAAGTCAAGATGTGTCAGCTGCATGGAGAGAAGCTGAAATGACAGCTTCTAGAAGAGTTTGGCATTGAAAACACTCTTTGCTTGAGCTGGGCTAAGTCATGTCTAAAACCACTATTAAATAGGAGCCTGTCAGAGGCTGGCCAGAGTCAGCCTGTGTGAACACACCTTGCACCAAAGGGATCTGTATGTCCTGTCCATTCAGTGAAACTCCTCCTCCATGTTTCATTTTAATGATGCTGTTGTCCATATTCCGGATCCGGACAGAAGCGGAGCGAGTGCACACGGCATCAGGATCATCTGCACACTGCAGAGAAGGGAAAAGCTGCCTCAAACATTAAGTTTTCACTTTCTTGGTGACTTAATCCCAGAAGGCATTTTGGCATCTAATTTGGGAGGTGTTGAGTGTCACACTGGTTTTATAGATCTGGTTTCTGCATCCCACAAACAGCAGGCTGGCAGCTTTCCCTCCATTATCCCACTAATCACACACCAGGGCTAAGCTCCCTGTCTCAGAACTCAGAAAGGGATCTGTGGGTGTTCCACCAGACCCCTGGGAGTGACCCACAGCAGTTACCAACCCCACAGCTGTGGCAGGGGCAGGAAGGCCACCTGATCCACACAGCCTGGGAAACGCAGTTCACATTACCCGAGACTCCTGGGTGTTTATTTTCCAGGCTGTGGGACACCCAGATGAGGAACAGGGACTGCGGGGGCCCCACGTCTCCTCCCTGGTTTCGAAAGGGAAGTTTCAGTGGAAACCTGTCCTGCAGGTTTCCAAGCACTGATGACCTCAGAGCTGCACTATCGGAGCTCTCTAATGCAGAACACAGGTGCAGATGATGTAGAGAGCTGTCACAGTCCATTTTTCCAAAGCCTGCAACTTCCCTGGTGCTGCAGGACAGGCTGATACTCCCCTTCCCTCCTGTCAGTGTCCTATCTCCATTGCACCTCTCCCCACTTTCAGTTCCTCTGACCCTATCCCTTTCTTCAGGGTCCTTTTCAGTCTCCAGGTTTGTTCACCTTTTCCCAAGCACAACTGGCTGATTCACTTCACCACTGTGTTAACCTCCCTGTGACATCCCTCTTCAGAGTCTCCAGCCCTCCCTGCACCAGCCTGGCTCCCTTTCCTGACTCTCACATGGGAGAGGCAGTAAATAAAGTTAGGAGCTGCTACCTGAGTACAAAAAAAAAAATCACCATCCTCTCTGACTAAATGGGAGGTGACACAAGGCATTGCTCTGCCAGTGCACTCTCCTTGCTGTCCAAGGAAATGTCCTTTCCCCACAGGCATTAGGGAGGCACCAGCAGCCAGGGTGTTTTGCAGGGGGTGCAGCCTTGCCTCTGTTTGTTTGTTCAGCTGGCAAAGAGTCGGTGAGAGCCCGTTCTCCAAACCTCATCACGAGCCTCCATCCCCAGGCAGGCTCCTGGGAATGGTGGTGAGGAGAAGCAAAACACTTATTAACTAAGGAGAAAGACTGCATCTGTTATTTAAACTAATTATCTCATGGGGAAATTACTTCTGTTGGCCTGTGCATCTGCAATCCATGTCATAGCCCCACAGCCCTGCCCCCTTCTCTCAGGAGTGTTCAGAGGCACCAGCAAGAGCTGCTGTTATACCTGCACCGTCTCAATGATCACAGAGAAGGAATTTTCCACACAATCCTTGGCAAATAAGTACTGGCAAATCCCACTGAAGGTGAAGTACTTGTTGTCAAAGCTCTTGAAATGGGACTGGCCAGTGACAGAGCATTCCCCTGGAAAAAGCAAAGAGCCATTAATCACCCCAGTGCCAGCAAAATCCTGCTCAGCCCCCATAAGGCTCTGAGGAGGAAAAGCAGCCCTGGTGAAACAGGTTGTACAAGGCTCAAGCTCTCCACAGACCAGAATGCACCAGCAAGATCCTTATCTCACTTTTTATTTCTGTAAGGCACTAACCAGTAGTAACAGAAGAAATGACAACAGCTGGGGAACACAGAATAAATTGCAGTCAAGAGCTGAAATTTTTGCCTATGGAAAAGCCTATATTTTTTTTGTTGGGATTACTTAAATACCAAGAAGTTATTCTAACATAAAATACCTTATGAGAATTAAGAGCTGAAGATTATATCTGTGGGAATCCTTCCAAGGGTAGAATTTACCCTGAACCATCATCTCAACTAAGAGAAAGTTAAATAAAATTCTATAGTTACAATAGCTACATCTCAAGTCTTCACAGAATAATATGAAAGTCTGGCTTGACCTCCTTTCTACTAGAAAAAGGAGCTATTCAAACACATCAACATCTGAAGGTGTTTGGGTAAGTTGTGGCTTTTCATTTCCAGGAAGGCAGTACCCAGATACCACAGCTGGGATTTAGTACCCAATCATGCAAATTAATGGAAAGGCTCCAACTCAGACCTTGAAGAGAAAATCTTCCATATGAGAAGACCATCACACTTAGAGATGATCCCATGGCAAACAAGGTGTGCAGCCACTTCCTCATCCAGAACAAAATTCAGGTGTGCTGGACCTTCACTGGCCATCACCAGCCAAAGGCTGGAGAAAAGTTAAATGCTACAAGCTGGCTCCATGAGTTCTCTCCTCACTGCCTTTGAGACCCACAGATCTGTCTAATGAACATCATGTGGAAATTTCCCTCTTCAGCATGTTATTCAGTGTTTACTATCTTAAATCAGCTGGTGCTAAAGCACAGATTCTGAGGATTCCCAGCCTTGCACAGCTCTGATTCACCCTAAGAGAAGCCCAGCACCTCCGGGATGTGTGTCATCCCTTGGAGTTGGATTTCCAGGGCATTCTCTGCAACAAGGAAACAAGAGGACAGTTTTGTAGCACAGAGAACTGGGGACTGCTATCTAAGACAAATCCCAGCATTTGGCATTGCTCCTGAAAGGGAAATTTCTTTTCTGTGGCCAAGTCTTTTCTTATGGGTCCTTCTGTCTATTCCTTTGGATGTAATGCATCCCATGAAACTTCCTGAAACCTTCTGCCTTCATAAATTATCTCTGTTAAGATATCAGCATGAAAGCCTCTTGGTAGTGCCAGCCAGCTCCAGCTGTGAATTCACCTTATCACCAAACTTACAGCTGGGCAATTCACTCCCACAATGTGAAAGCAATCTTTCCTGGCAAAAAAAAAGCTGGTCAAAAGAAACAGAACTACCCAGAGTTTATATGAGTAACTACGTAAATTTTTTGGACACATGATTTTAGGAATATTTGTGGAAACTAACCAACAATGAAAATATGTTGTAACATTAGTTCAAGCAGAGATAAGCAGCACAACTAAC
Organism: Sterrhoptilus dennistouni; assembly: GCA_013397095.1. Classification (NCBI taxonomy): domain Eukaryota; kingdom Metazoa; phylum Chordata; class Aves; order Passeriformes; family Zosteropidae; genus Sterrhoptilus; species Sterrhoptilus dennistouni. The sequence continues at coordinate 687,415 of VWZU01011353.1, forward strand.
AATACAAATTTGGCTACTCTGGGAGGCTTTGCTGCCCTCCCATACTGTCTCAGTACAGTTCATAGAGTTTTTAGCAGGCACATGTACAACAGCTGCAGGTATACAACATTCAGTCTTAAACAAGCCTAGCAGGAAACTGATTTAGATACATAGGCAGAAGGTACAAAAAGAAGCTGCCTTTCTTTTCCACTTCTGCTCATTTGGGACAGCTTCTCCATCCAGAAAAAGGCTGGAATGCTATATTGCCTCTTGCACAGAGATGGATATCAGCATCTGTTTGCAAGCCTTAATACCAGATTTATCTTAATTTCTATAATCGCTATGAAGAAAATGTGGCCAGAGTTAAGGATAAAAATTTGGTCCATGGATTATTCCTCACTGCCCAGAGAGCAAGGACATTAAAAGCTATAACCTAAGGAAAAATTGAAGTTAGAAATGCAGCTATTTCTTGTTTGCAACCATGCTGCTGCCCATTAGCTAAAAGATATTATTAATCACATAACATTTGTGTTCCTGAGGCTGTGTTTTAGACAGTGAGATTCTCTGCACTTGGAGAGATCCTTAATGAACAAGCACAAGGCACAGCTCACTAAAAATGTCATCTCCGTTTTGAATATTTTCATACACCAAAACCCATCCTCTTCTTTAAGTGCTGATACTTTGGGGGAGTGTTCTTTTGGTTTAAAGCAGGAGGAAACAGAGCATTGATGGGTCAGGCATGTTTCATGCTCCTAGAAAAAGACTGACTTTTTCATAGAACACCTTAAGACTGTAGCAATTCCCCTATAATTTGTGAGGTTTGCACAGTCTCAACAAAAAAAACACCAAAACCCCCAAAATCTGCTCTTTTCCTGACCAGTGATAAGCCCAGTCTGCATCTGCAGAGCTGCCTCTCCAATCTGCCAGCACCCCTGGAAGGCAGAGCAGCCACTTTCTCCCTGGGGCTGTAGCTCCTTCACCCACAACACGACAATGAGGGAATTGTCATGGTCAAGAAAGTACAATGAGGAATTGTAGGTGGTCAAAGAGAGCCAGGAGTGTTCCTCTACCTGGAAGCCAATCTCCTGAACATACAGACTCTTATAATTGGCAGACTAAGTAGTCAAAGCAGGAACTGGCCTTCCCACCAAACAGGATTTTTCATTGCTACACATAAACCACACAGGGCAACGTCTGACTTGTCTCGGGAGAAAAACTTACAAGTAGGATCCCAACTGGATTGCACTGGAGCATGGAAGAAAGAACAAATATTTGCTTTTTTGGGTGGGGAGAAAAAAAAAAAGTAAGTGGGGCATGAGTGGGAGTGATGTAGGCAAGGCTTACTTGTCAAAACCTGAAAAAAGTAAAGTCAACAGACCTGGGCATTCCCCATTGCTGCAGATCCACGTGCCACGTCGACAAATGCTGGGAAAGAGATGGTAGCAGGTTAGACAAGAGTACATGAATATAAGTTTTCTGTTGCACATTTTCCCCAAAAACCTGAAAATAGTCCCCTGTCCCAGGGAAGTTAGACCAGTCCCCAACACCCCTTCCATCTCCCATAACCTCATTTCTTAATGTGTTCAGCCCTTCTTCCCATCATTTGACAGCAATTGCTGGTGATGTGAATGGGTATGGCTACAGAACTCAAGGATTTCTGTTTTTCCCTGACAAAGCTCTGTGTTTAATGGAGTTTTCAGCTATATTCCACTGATGTGGAATGAGTTCAATGCAGTTCTCAAGGTATATTTATCAATATAACAGAATCACAGGGAAAAGAAAATGTTTGAAGGGAATTCTAGAAAAATTATTTACTACAACCACCAACTCAGAGAAAGCAATGACAAAGCTGGATCAGGTGAGTGATGACCTTGCCCATTTGAGTTTAGAAATATCAAAGATGAGATCCCACAGCCACTCTGAGCAGCTGTGCCAGTACAGCACTGGAGAAGGAAGACTTTTAATTTGTGTCAAAAGAGAATTTCCTTTGCAGCTTGTGCCCATTGCTTCATAACCTTTCTCTGTTTGCCTCTGAGAAGAGTTTGGCCCCATCTTTAGGCAGCAAAAGTTCCCTTATTAGCCCTTAAACAAATCTATTCCCCTTTGCTTCTTCTTATGTCAAACTCCCCTGCTCTGATCACCTCCAATATCCACCACAAGCCTCCCTGCACTCCTTGTTTCAAGAGCTTCTATATTCTTCTCATTCCTTTAATTATCCCAGCCCTTGAAAACCATTTGTGGGGACACAGATTATTGAAGATGTTAAATGCAGAGTCACTGGAATGACGTTCTCCACAGCAGCATCAAGTTTGAATAACAGGAAGCAGTAACAAAACACAAGCAATAAAAAAACCCAGCCTGTCAGGCTGCTCTCATCTCCCAAGAGCACCAAGGTTGAACAATGTGGCCAAGCTCAAAGCTGCAGAGGACTCCAGGGAAAAAAGACAAAATGCTGATGTCATGGTTATGGTTTGTGTTCTGGGACACGGGATGCAGGTAATGAAAAACTTCTGATGCACAGACCACCCTTCTGCATATCATGGTCTTCACTGAGTCCTCCTTCTGTGCTCTAGCTGGAAACCTCTGAGTAAAGAGTTGTCTAAACTCCTTGCACAAGTATGTCCACACTGAACACAAAAGCAGATCAGGAATATGTGACTAACTCCACTTCCTTTCTTTAAAGTGCTGGTTTTCCCCTCCAGTCTGGTACTCAGCAGTGAAAGAAAACTCGTGAGCCACGCTAGGAAGACTCATTAGCCCTGTGACAAGTTCCAAGGACGTGCCTTAGGCTAACTCCTCTTGGAAAGAAATGGGGTTTAGAGGTTAAATACATGTAGGAAGTCAAAACAAAGACACCACTGCTGACACTACCCAAACATGGGAACCTGCTGGTCTGTCTTATCCACAGGAAACAGGTAGTTCTCTGCTCTTTGAAGGAGTGTGACCTTCATGTTGTTCTATCAGATCAAATATCCCTTTAAAAACAGAGCTGATTTTGCCTTTGTGAGCGGCTCACTTCTTGGAAGGGGCTGGCAATTCCAACAAGCGAGCAAATCCCTTGCCAGTGAAAGGAAATTTTTTAAAGGTAGAGAGATTTCTAAAAAGACAATGCAAAACAGTCACTGACCAGAGTGCAGTACTTATCTACAGCAACCATAGCAGAGCACCACAGGGTTTACCATGAGTTGCAGTCCTGGGAGATGGTGAAGCCAGGAGGATAATGTTTTCCAGAGTGGATGCAGGAGCAGTCAGAGCTTTCAATGCAATGTTCACCATCAAGGAGCAGCCCCTCTGGATAGGTCAGCCAGCATCAGACACCCATATCAGACACACAGGGACAGAAACATAAATACAATTAGATTTTCTTCTTCTTCATATGCTTTGCCAAGACTTCATATGCATTATTATCCATACTTAGTCACAGACAGCAATAAAAAGGAATGAGGCTTGCCAAAAAGCCTCACAGGTGCAGGTGTCTGCTTTCCTTCTGGTGCTGCCTCTCCCTCAGACGTGCTGAATAAAGCATTCCTGGTGCTCCCAGAAAAGCTCTTTGCTTAGCACATCCTCAGATCCAGAATACATGTTGGGAAATAGTCAAATCAAACACCAAGTTGGTAATAGGTGCTCTGGGACCTGACTGTTGGAAAAACCGTGAATTTCACTGGCTGCAGTAAAGGGTGTCCACACAGGTCTTGTATTTGTCATAAGAGAACCAAAGATGAGGCAAAGTGGGTAATGAAGAAACAAATTTGGACATCATGTAAGTCTAGCAGAGAGGGTGTGAGAGAAAGAGGCCACTTCTGAACTTCTGCAGAGGCAAAAAGCAAAAGGGCCAGCTTCCCAACTTGGGTCCAGCTGCTGAGGTTTCCATATTACACAACTATAATTATCTGTGCTATAGAGAGTTCTTTATCCTCCAAGGATAAATAGAGGCACAAAAGACTTACAAGCCTTTTCTAAGGTAGAAACGTATCCTTCTATTGCTAGTTTATAGTGCTTTCTATCCAATCCCTATATTGAGAGATAGTTGGTATTCCCCCATTTTCAAGAGCTGCTGTGGCAAAACATTTGTTTCCTTGAACATCCCTCTCCCTTTTATTTCCAATCACCTGCAGAGATTTTGGCTCTTTTCCCTGGCAGCAGCAGTCATCATAGACAGCAAGACCCAGGTAAGTATCCTTTCTCCTATTCTCCCCACAGAGCTGCCTGGAAAGGTCTTGGTTGTTGAGAAAATCTTTCCAGTGAGAGAGAATCACAGCAAGATCTGAGCATTTCAGAGGGCTGTGGCTCTCCAGAGAGCACAAGAAAACAGAAAGCCTGCCTCTTTTCCTGGCAAGAGTAATTCCATTTACAGCAATTAATGTAACCATGAGGGGCACTTAACACAGGGGAAAAAATAAAAAAAAAAAAGAAAATATATTTGTCAAACATTCTCCAGATCCTATTTGCTCTTGGAGCACTGGAGGGAAGCTAAGTGAAGGTAGAATCCTCATCAAAAACCCCTCTAACCATCTGTCACATCTCCTGGTTTTCTATCAAACTCAAATGCAGGTTCTTTCCTTCTGGCTGTGCAACAAAGAGCAGTAAAAGTTTAGAACTGCTGATCTTTATTCTCATGCCCTTTTTACCCTTTCTGTGGAGCTCCTGCTTCTCTGTTCCTCAGTTCGTCTCTCCTTAGACCTTTCCAATGCTGAACAGACAAATGCATCCACCAAAAGAAAAACACAGCAAGAGCCCTTGTGCAGCCAGTGGATTCACCTCCTTCAGCTCTCTCTAACACTTCAAGGACTGCATAAATACAGTAGCTGGATCCTTCACAACAAAATAAGTCTCCAGAGTCTGGTTACATCACCTGTCACCCTCCATGTGCACCTTCCTGCCACACCTTCAAACCTCCAGCAAGGAAGAGACTGGCAGCTGAATGGGAAACTACCAAATCTAAATTCAGGGACTCCTCAAACGAGGCTGACATTGTCATTATTGCCTTGTTTTGGAGAGAACATCTCTGCAAACCTCCATCATACTTGGCATCTTGTACGAGGGGACATTACACACCTCTGTGCATTCACAAAGCCCAGACAGGGTGAAATGTAGAGATAGTACTATGCAAAACAAACAAAGCACATAAAAACCAAAACCAAACCAACAAAAAAAAAAAAAAAAAAAAAAAAAAAAAAAAAAAAAAAAAACAACAAANAGAAGTGGGAGCACATGGAGCTTTGGAGCCAGGAATCCAGCTCTCCTCCTGCAGTTGTTTTAAGTACAACAGACAGAAGTGAAAGATTGGTGTGGCTGGGCTGTTCCCTTTAATCCAATCAAATCTCCTCTATGGAAGATTCAATAACAAATTAAATTATTCAGCTAAATCATGAAGACCTTTGAAATCGCAGTGCAAGCTCTACATGTACTTTTTTTTCTGCAAGAAATTCCTTCAGTGTATTCTCTGCCGTTTCTTCCCCTCACTGTATTTGCCTGTAACCCAAGCAATTCAGAAGGAGTACATCAAGGGCAAGCAGTCTCTCCCCAAGAAATAAAGGCAATCCTGGGATATGAGTTGGTACTGATTTTCACAGAAACGTTTACTCTGTAGTTGGCTCTGAAAAATGGCCCTTTCATGGAGTGAGCATACAAGCACTACAGAAACTGGATTATTCTGGGGCATGGGCCCAGAAAAAAATAAGTGATTTCAAGAAAATTTAAGGGAAGACACAGCTTTCCTTCTTTTAATAAAATAGGTAGCCTGACTGCCAAATGTTTCTCTGTAAATAACCCAGTAAATAAATTACCAGGGCAGCTGCAGCCATCAACACATTGTCCATGACACACTTCATTGATATTCAGGCTCTGGCAGGTTTTGGCACATGGGGATACACACTCCTTATATTCCATGCCAACTGGACATCTTGGCCCTGAAACAATTAAAAGAAATTAGAAATGCAAATTCCTCAATAACTCTTAAACCAACAAATCCCTTCATTATCAAAGGTTGAACCACAGAGACACAAAAGGTCACATCAGCTTCCAAGTTATTGTTTCCTTTTTAGAAGCAGAACATTTTAGAAATATTTGATTTTCTGTTTGCTGCAATATTTTCACCTGTCAAGTAGCATGGTAAATACTGAGGTTAAAGCCTCTGAGTTTTGTTTTCAAATAAATTGAGTCTTAATAACTAAACCCAAGTGCATTAAGAAGGCTCAAACCCAGGGAGAAGTTTTGCAATAAGCAAATTGGACGGACACTGTTGTTTTATACCTTTAAGCCATGCACTTACTCCATTCATTTGTGAACTTATCCTGTTTGGTGTTTCCAGGGAGAACCAGGAGACAGTTAAAACTCTAAAATCCCATCCTCCTCCTTCCAGAGAGCCACCAGCTCAGGATAACACTCATGCCATGGTATCTCCACTGCTGCCATTATCTAAGCCAGGCCATTATGCAAACACACCCTATTCCAGCCATTCCTTCTCTTCAATGCATTCACACACCATGCCCTACAAGACTGTGGGGGCATGGGCTGAGAAGAAAAGGTTAAAGCCTGCCCTTTCCAAGAAAACCCTCTGCTGAAGAGGTGGGAGGGTAATGAAGGAGTGATCTTGCCCTGGGTGCCCTAGGCTCAGGCACCAACTCACACTTGCACAGTGTGCCCAGCACTAGAGCCCTCCCCACACAGCAGAGCATTCCATACCTCCATCATTATCATCATCACCATCTCCTGAAAAAGCACCACAGCACCAACAAAGGGTGATAGAAAATTAAGCTGCTCCCTCTTTGCTGACTCAGGAGATAAAACCAAACTGCGGCTCGTGAATTCAAGGGCTAGAAATGAGCTCTAAAGCCCCTGGGATCACAGAAAGGTTCATTTCACTTGTGGCTTTTAATCAGACTTACAAAGAGCCCCAGCAAAAATGGGTTCTCTGGCTCACACCCTGAGCAAGGAGATGAGCTTTAATAGATCCCTTTTATGTCCCAATGGAAAGGTAATAAATTACTGCTAGAACTCAGACTGTACAATCCCTAGAAAAAGTGGCTGGCAGCATCTTGCTGCCTCTAACCACATTCTGAAGGCACACTTTTCTTCAGTGGCCAGTAGCAGAATATCTTTTCCAGAGAATCAAGTGCTGTCAGTACAAATCATGCAGTTTACCCCATGAAATCAATTCACACAAACATGCCAAGGAAATTGTCCTTTCTCATAACAAAAAGACATGAAAAAAATCACTGAGAACATGATATTAGTGGATTTTTAAATTTGTTTTTGAATGCTCTGCGTTAAAGCACAGTTCTGCAATGGAGGTATCAGCAGTAGGTGAAAACATTACTTTTCCTGGATAAACACAATCCATCTCAGTCTATGCACTTCCTTTTTGCAAAACCTCAGCACAGATGCAATCAGGACCTCTGAACTCAGCAAGATTGGGCTAAAAAGGCAGCAGTTCAAATGCAATCAGGATCTCTAACCTAGGCAAAAATTGGCTTAGAAAAGGCAACATCTCAATTTCAAGGCAATTGATTTAAGCAAATAAAGGGTGAAACAATTGTCTTTATGCAAAAATGTTAGAGAGCTTTTCACAAAGATGCTGACTTAAAAATACTGGCTGGAAAATGTCATACATCTGAACTATATGTGAGATAGCACCCAAACATCCTAGTCTGTAGCTTTGTGTATCAAATAAGCCTTCACTGCTTGCGTACACTGAGGTGGGACACGCAACAGCTCAAGATCTTCTTTATATATAGGTCACATAGTACTGCCTTGTGGACAAAAGCTTCTAGAAAAAAGGTGAGTGATGGACAGCTGAGAGTGAGCAAAGTCCCTCCCTACAAATGAGCCAACCTCCTGAAAAAGCACCAAACTGCTTTTATGGCTGCAGGACATAAATCTACAAGACAAGCACCATCTTTTTGGGGGATGAGCAGCCTAGGAATAAATCTGCCAGCTTACTGCAAGAGCTCTCTTCAGGCCAGCCCTCCAAAAGGACTCCTTGGTGAGCGCAGCTCCTGGCGTACTCCAGGAAGGCAGGGCAGTGACAGTCCACACCCTGGGGACAGGCACAGATGTCCTTCTCGCAGAGGCTGATGTACGGCTCAGGATCCACCCGGTGGTGGCACCGGGAGAAGGTCAGGGATGTGCTCAGCAGCTGGCAGGTCTCCAGGACGTCCTGCATGAGAAGTGAGGGGCAAAGGGAACAAAATTACTCCCTGTAGTCTCAGGAGGACAAGGGGAAACCCAGCTTTTCCAAACACATCGTCATCACTGTTGTTGAACAACATCACAGCTCTTATTTAACACCACCAAGCAATTAATAATAGTCAAGAGCTAATAGTGAGCTCTGCCCATTTATTCCCCACATCCATGGATACATTAATACACTCTATAATAATCAGTGTAGTATCACATAAGGGATGGTTCACACACAAACAGGTCAGTCAGCAAAAGGATGGAGACGTTCCACCTCCTTTGGCTTCCCAGAAAAGAACTGGATGATGTCTGGATTCCCAGGAAGATGCAAACATCAGCAGAGGAGAACTGAGTTCCATAGGGAAAAAAAACAACCAATCTTTTGGATAACAAGAGAACCAGAGCAGGTGTCCAAGGGAAAGATTTGAGACTGACTGAAATACCAGGAATGAAATTTGTTTTCCACTTCTGGCCACACGTTCCCCATTGCTCCTGCTGGCTTGTCCAAAGCACAACAGGTCAATTTAGCTCAGATAAATAGGAGAACAATAGCCCAGGGAAGAAAAGCAATTTGTTCTGCTCCTCTCCTGAGTTAAATCAGCCTGGTGACAGCCAGTGTGAGGGGAGGACACCACAGGGACATGGGAGGAGGGTATCAAGACCTCTTCTTTCAAACAGCAGAAAATGAAGAGGAAACTTGACTGTACGTGCAACAAAATCTAAGGAAAACTTAGTGCATGATTAAGTTCTCCAGGGGAAGCTCCCAAAAAAATTCTTTTGTGCACATTATGTCACAGTTCAATGAGCCTGAGGTCCTCAGTGAAATTTTTTGAAAGGATGGCACTGAATTTAGGTAAGTGAAAAAAATGATTTTCTGATCCAACACAAGCACAAAAAGTTAGAACATGACTTTTTTTGTACTTATTTGTCAGTGTTTTATGTAAGCAAATGTAACCATGGTGTATTTTGCAGATGTTATACTCAGTGATTAGAGGGGGGGCATATTCTTCAGAGTGCTTCACACTTACAATTCATTATTTCTAAAAAAATCTTTGCATGTACCTGAGGTGACAGCACACACAAGCTGCTGTTTAAAATAAATAAATAAGCAAATAAAAATCACCTTGTTTTCTCATTTTCTGGGAGATTAAAAATGGAGAGCAAAAAAACCCCACAGGAAAAGATCAAGAAGTCTTCCCTGAATGGCAGCTGTGGTGCCTGTATAGGAAAACTGCTGAGAAGAAAATACCTCTTTATTTTGGCTAAAGGGTGTTTTGTTCAGGTGATCAACTCAAGCTAGTACATGTCTGAGCCAAGACAGGATTTCTTGCTTATGAAAACAAACCAATCAGAAATGTCTAGTCCATTGGGAATGTGTTCCAAGTTTAGCAAAGGGCTCAGGGAACAACCACATGTGCAAAGAGGTTTTGAGCTTTCTGAGAAAGGACTCAAGGAACTTAAAAGAGTGCTAACTGAGAGCTGGACATGGTGAAAATCAGAAATTCACCTCCAGCCTGGGATAAATCTGATGCCCAGACAGCACCCACCATGCTGAATCAGATGGGAAAATAAAAAATAAAAAAACACTAGAAGGAGGGGGAGCAGGAACTACATAAATGGTGGTTGGTGCTGCTCTAAGACTCAAAGAGGTACAAAAAAGCTGAAAAAGTGCCCTAAGGGTGGAAGTAACAACAACAGAAGCAGCCAAGAAAGCTATTACAGCAGTGCTTGGAGATGAAACTGATAAAACCAAGAGCCAGCTCAGAGCCATTCAGAGGATGAGCAGTACAGCAACTCCTGGATCAAAGCCTTGATCCAGATAGAATCAACTGCAGCAGAAAACCAATATATGCAACCAACCCCATTTAGGGGCTGAGCTAAGAAAGTTTCTTAAGGTAGCAGCCTGTTAATACAACTCAAGCAGCAAAACTCAGGCTGTATACTCCACTAAAAGGAACATTTTAGATGGGAGTGATTTAAAGGAGATTACACACCAAAAAAAAATTAACCCATTTTTCTTTTCCTCTAGTTCTTTGGTCTTGGATTTGTTCACTAACAGCAGAGCTAAAGGCTGAGCTCCAGCTGATTATCTAGAAACCAAGTGATCTATGTTGAAAAGCAACAAACAGTTCATTTTCTTTATGTAAAGGTTTTCTTGCCATTCAAATTTCATCAGATTTTCCAGTGATTTTTTGCAAAGAATTATAGGTGAAAATTTCCCATCTTTCAGACGTATCTCAACTATAATGACAAATAAGCTGAAATATGGGTAAATCCAAATAGATTAAAAAAAAATAAATCACCATGAGGGTATGGTCAAGGACAGAATGACCACCCTTGGAGGTATTCAAAATGTGAGTGGACAAGGACCTGAGCAGCCTGACCTAGGATGCCCCAGTTAGAAGCAGAGAATTGGACTCAATGACCCCTTCCAACTTTAACCATTCTGCAAACTATTTTTATTTTCACTCCTTCCTTTCTTTAAAACTCACTGGTTGGGCTGGACTAAGAGAGGTTCTTATTCTTTAGTTTAGAGGACAATGGTGAGTATTAGATATTGGCAGCCTCAGCCTCTGCTGTAACATTCCTGCTCCACGCAAATATTTAAACACAACAGAGTGAAGCCTCAGGCTGAAACAGTTCTTAGGGTAAACGTGGCTGCAAGATCAAAATTAGCAGGATTGACTGCAGTATCTGAAATGCAGGTGAAGGTCATAAAATTTCTCCCCTCCCTTTCTGCACAAGTCCTGTTTTAATTGTTTCTTTAAATAGGTTGGCAGGGTCCTGGCACTGGCAAGCCTCAGCAACCACAAAACTCGCTGACCTTCTTTCTGCCCCAGGCCCACCACACAGAGCTGGAGGTGGAATTTTGTACATTCCTCCCATTTCTGTGGCATTTCCTTCTGCTGCTGCATGAGCTGCATTTGTCTACAGCTCAACAATTACCATTAAAGAGAGAGAAGCTAAAAAATAACAGAAGAAATCCAAGACACGCTCTCATTCCCTATGGTGTACAGATACACATATGGATTCTCCGGAACACTCAAGAAGGGTAAATTTTGGTGCCATAACTGGGCATAATTTTTCAGAAAATATATTTAATGGAGAAAGATTTAGCCTCCCATCTCTCCAAATTAAAAGCCTCCAAACCCAGTTTGTTTAATGTACAAAACACTGGCTGTATGTTTGAGCAGACTAAGTAACAACAGAAAGAAATCACTTCCCTTGAATGCTGATTAATCTGATTAAGAAAAATGAGATCTTAGATACAGTGAGTCCTCATTTTCAGCCATGTAATGTATTCTTACATTGTTCAGAATGATTTGGGTTGGAAGGGACATTAAAGAGCCTCTAGTCCCATCCCCTGCCAGGAGCAGGAACACCTTCCACTAGATCAGGTTGCTCCAAGCCCCTCTTAACCTGGCCTTGAACATTTCCAGGGACAGGGCTGAACCCCTGGACCTTTGCTGGACCTGCCACTGACCCCAACCATGATGAATCAGGGTCCAAAGCTAAAAATTTTTACTTGTTTTCAGATCTGGGAATGAATGATATTCCTTCATTACATATGGAAGTATTCCATGGGATAATGGGGGAACTTTTTCTTACCAGCTGCAGTAAGAGCTGAATTTCAGCAAAAGCAGAAATTAGCTGAATTTTAATTTCAATAATTTTCATACCTAACATACTATAGGTATAATTTCCTAATAAGAAAAGAAAAAAAGTGGAAACAATACAGTGACCTCTGGCCTCTACACACCATTTCTCTTAGAGGGGAAATCTAGAAAATAAAGGTGATGTACAAGAACACAGTAATCAAATGCAATGCTTTAAACCATACACACTTTTGTTTTCAAGGCTGCCTTGTTGCTACAGTTTTCCACCCATTTATACTTTCAGACTCATGCTGTTGATCATCTTAGAGCCTGTTAAATTGCAGTGCTTTGTTGAACAGCCTAAACCAGTGGAAAAAAATGGACCAGACAATGCAGCAAGGCTCCTTTTTGGGAACTAAACATCAGCTGCAGAGGGCAGGGCATGGTAGGAAGGCTTTATTCCTCCCTCCAGCACCGCCCAGTTTGGAATTCTCTCTGGATCTCGAGGCAAGGCAGGTAACCACACCACGTGTGTGTGTGTTTTAGAGGTGGAGGGCAGGGAATGGCCCTGGCAGCAGTGGGGTAGGAGCGTGAGCTGGTTCAAGACTTTTCAGCTGACGTACAGTCATTAAACAAGACAAAAACTTTCAAAAAATTACTTTCAACATTTTTTGGGATTTGAAGGCAAAGGAGCAGCAGGGCTTTCTTATTCCACTGCATAGAATCATACAATGGTTTGGGTTGGAAGGGACCTTAAAGATCATCTCATTACAACTCCTTGCCCACTGCCATGGGCAGGGACACTTTCTACTATCCCAGGCTGCTCAGAGCCTCATCCAACCTGGTCTGGGACACTTCCAGGGATGGGGCAACCACAGCTGCCCTGGGCAACCTGTGCCAGGGCCTCACCACTCCCACAGCAAAGAATTTCTTCTTAATATCCTTAATATATTATCTTCTTAATACCTAAACCTGCTCTCTGTCAGTGTGAAGCCATCTCCCCTCTTCCTGTTACTACAATTCTTGCTGAAAGAAGCCAGAAGCCATCTCTCCAATGATGGTGTTGGCTGGGGAGGGGGGCAGACAGAGAGGGTAAAGAAAACCACAGACCCACCCAGTGTGGGGACACTGGGGTGGGAGGAGTGCCTTGAAGCAGAGCTGTTGTTTCCCCCACCTAACAGCTGACTGCCTGGCAGGGAGGGAGGCTGGGAGACCAAGGAGATTTACATTCCTGAAGCTGAGGCAAGCAAACAAAGCACACTATTAAAAAGCCCTACATTCTTCAGGAGGCACTTGTTTGGCCGGACTTCTATTAATAGTGCTGTGTTTATTCTTGCACAGTGAATAAATTAAGGCAAGGATAAATGCTGTGAGCTTATAAACTTGCATGAGAGAGAATATGATTTCATTCAGTTTGTGGGAAAGAAAACTTTATCCACAAAGCATCAGTATTTAACAGTATCTGCATAAAACCCAAATTAGCTGCACTCGACCCATCAGACTGGATTTCACCCTGCATGCCACTCCCCAGCCTCAGCCTTAATGTTGTCACTTTCTTAACATTAAACTCATCTGAACAGATAAGATTCCAGGGACCAAAACCAGCCACAAGAACTACACTTTCTCTGGAGCTGTAATCAGGTTTAAAGAATCATACAATGGTTTTTGGGTTGGAAGGGACCTTTCACATCACATGGCTCTACCCCACTGCCATGGGCAGGGACACCTTCCACTAGTCCAGGTTGCTCAGAGCCCCATCCAACCTTGCCTTGGACACTGCCAGGGATGGGGCAGCCACAGCTTCACTGGGAAACCTGTGCCAGGGCTTCACCACCCTCACAGGGAACAATTTCTTCCCAACATCCAATCTAACCCTGCTCTCTGCCAGTGTGAAGCCATTCCCCTTGTCCTGTCACTCCAGGCCCTTGTCAAGAGTCTCTCTCCATCTTTCCAGGCAGTGAGGCTGAAGTGCTGAGGGCATGAGCATCCTTCACTGAATTTCACAACACATCTGGAGCACTCCCATCCAAAAGCTTAATGGAAGTGTAAAGAGCCAGAACTTTTTAACTTGTCCAACTCTTAGTCAGCCTTTTCCAGGAAGCTGGGAAACCAGCACTCAGGGTAGCTGGAAAGCAGATACATTCCAAGAAGTGCTACTACTCTTGAGAAATTATTTGAGTCTAATTTAGCAAATACTTGTCTACAGGACTTACGTAGTGAGAAACTAACAACTACATTTCGGCCTCAGTTACTCTGGTATAAATCTAAACCTGGCACCCAGGAAATCATTCTGATTTACAACAGAGTACATGGAATCAGCTGTAACCCCTCAAGGGATGAAGGCTCGATTTGCCATGACAGTCATAACCTGTTAAAACCACATGCTTCAGTAAATATTCAAAGCTACTTTTTTCCCTGAGCTGGTGACCATCTGCCTGCATCCACACCCTGTCTAAGGGAAACAAGAATCTTGTTTGTACTTATAAAAGACAAGAAGAAAAAGGTTGATGCAGCAAAAGGGGTCACAGAGTTGGCCAAGGCAAACAGTTCTGTGTTTCTTCAATAAATCAGCACTACCATCCATACATGTAGCTGAAAGAACTTCCTCCTGGGAAGGGAAATAGCCTGGTGACACAGAGGTTTTGGAACAGAAACATCTCCTCTGTCAAAAACAGCCTGGCTGGAGCATCTCCCTCCTCTGCTGACTCCCAAGTATACTAACTGCAACAAATTCACAAATCCCATTTGTGGAGGCAGTGTCCACAGAGGCTTGAGAACTTCCCTGCTGGAACGATCAGAAAAGGAATTAACTACCTCATTCTAGAGGAACCACTGAAACACACCTTTCCCAAGTAACATCATCATTTCTTTGGTAGTAACTCACAGTTCAGCCTCAAACAAGCTGTTTATCTGTTTAAATGGTTGGGTTGGGGGAAAGGTGGTTATGTATACATAGATAGATATGTTACAGGGTAGATATAAGAACAGGTTCTTCCCCCAGAGGGTGTTGGGCACTGAACAGGCTCCCAGGGAATGGTCACAGCCCCAAGGCTGCCAGAGCTCCAGGAGAGCTTGGACAAAGCTCTCAGGGATGCACAGGGTGGGATTGTTGGCGTGTCCTGCAGGGCCAGGAGCTGCCCTGGATGATCCTTGTGGGTCTCTTCCAAATCAGAATATCCTGTGATTTCTGTTCTTCTGCCAAAGGGCAGGCAAGTTGCCTTTTAGGTAGGGGAGGACTGAAACTGGAATGGCATCTCACAGCACCAACCTTCTCTGCCATATCAGATGAAATGTTGCAGGTATAGCTCGGAGTCTGCACCCTCTTGCAGCGCTTGTTTTCACTGTGCAAAGCCCAGGAGTTGGCAAAATCGTAACTGCTCCCCACCAGGGTCCCTGGGAATGAAAAAGAGGAGAAGCAACATGGCTATTTGAGGGGTTTTAGCAACAAGTGGGCATTACTGCCTGCTGTTAAGGCGATAGCCTGCCAAAAGTTCTCTTTAAAAATATAAACTGTTGTCTTAAATGGATTTTTATTCTCAACAGATTGACTGTAGGAAAGCCACTATCAGTGATGTGGATGTTCTTCTGCTAAGGATGTCTCTAAGGCCAAGGACAGATTAAAGCCTGCAGAAGGCAGCTCCCGCCTCCCACACACCTGCACGAACATGGTAGGAGTTTGTGCTGGTCAGCCACAATCTGCAAAAGTCAAAGCATGCCTGCACATCTTACAACTTAAAAGTTGCCAATAAAACAATATATTAGAGAGACAAACAAACCCAGCTGTTTTCCCTAATCAAAGAAAGCATTAGCACTCTTGATTCCAGCTAATCTTGATTTTTTTCCCTGTCCAAAACTAAATCTTGTGTGCAAAGAACTTTAACATGCACCATCATGGTTTGGGCCCATCCTCTTCCTGGGTAAGGTGTCCTGAAACACATTCCTCTGTCCCAGGACAAGCAGCTCCTGGCCCAGGTTTAGCAAGATTTGCATCTATTTTGTATAAAACAAAGCTGAATGAGTTTGTGTGGCTGCAGCTTCCCGGGAGATGCAAACCACCTCTCTGCTGCTCTTGCTCCATCCTTCTGAGAAGGGGATCCTCCCAGAGAGGGAATGTTTCCTCCACCCTCTTTTGCCACCCATGGCCTTGCTGCTTCCAGGACTGTCTCTGCTTCCTATTGTGGGTACCTGCTACTAAATTTTGTGACCCTCAGTTGCTTTTTAAAACCCCATTGTGGTGCCTGTGAGAATATCAATTGCCAGTGTTAATGCATTCCCAAGACCTTATGCAGAGGATATATTGAAATACAAGTCTGGCTGTATCTGAAAACCAAAAGAAATTCTTCTCAAATAGACTTATAGAATATTTAATAATATATACATGTATAGATAATAAAGATTCCATTGAGCTCCCTGTTTAGTACAAACACAAGGAATATGAAGACCATTAAAACTCTTAGTAAACTATGAAGAACTCAAAAAAACTGCACTGAGAATGCTAAGGCAGAGGTATTAGGACCTGTAGAGTTTTTTTGTGAACTAGAAATCAGGGGCTTTTAAAGGTAGCATGTATTAGGCCCACAGCAGATATCAAAGGAGGAGAACTCCCAGGGAAAGGGGATAAAAGACACAAAATTTTAATCTATGCAGCCAAGACTTGGCACAAGAAAAGAAATGCTGCAGCAAGAAGAACACAACCCTTCATCTTACCACAGATTATAAACATTAAAGCAGCAATGCAAGGCAGCTTGAGGAGAAGCAAGGTGCCAAATTCCCTCTTGTTTACAGTAAGGCAGCCTTTCCCTGGCAGGTGTGTAACCGGAGCTGGGCTCTGCTCTGAAGCAGTGTTTCCCAAGCCCTGGATGCACATCCATGCCAGAATTCCTGCTGGCAGCTACCCCCAGGGGCTCCTTCACCCACAGGCTAAGGTTTGAAGGTTGGCACTAAAATACAGGTCACTTGTTTTTTCATTTCTCTCCTTTCAATAAATTTTTCTCCTGCTTGTAAATTTATACCTCTTGTGCGATTCTTTTACGCAACATTTGCATTGTGTGATTTTAATTCTTTGTTTGCCCTAGGCTGTGACTTGCACTTCAAATAGGTGAAGGGCCTGGAGAGTCAGTCCTGTGAGGAGCAGCTGTGGGGGCTCAGCCTGGAGAAAAGGAGGCTCAGGGGGGACCTTGTGGGTCTGCACAACTCCCTGACAGGAGGGGACAGCC
>VWZU01011353.1:704466-737938 GCA_013397095.1 Sterrhoptilus dennistouni
GGGGGGGTCAGGCTCTGCTCTCAGGGAACAGGGACAGGATGAGAAGAAATGTTCTCAAGCTGTGCCAGGAGAGGTTCAGGTTGAACACCAGGAAGAAATTCTTCGTGGAGAGGATTGTCAAGCATTGATGCCCTTGGTGTCCCAAGCAGGGTGGTGGAGTCACCACCCCTGTAAGTGCTCAGGGAATGACTGAACATGGCACTCCGTGCTCTGGTTTAGTTAACAGGGTGCAGACCACCCAAAGGTTGGACTTGATGATCTTGGATATCTTTTCCAACCTAAATACTTCACTCATTTGATGAGGCTTCAGGAGGAAAAATGGGGAGGGAGAAACAGCCCTAGCACATCTGACTGCTCTGGGTAAAGGGAAGAGCAGCAGCTAACACCTGTGGCCTTTCCCACCTGACACCTCCATTTCCTTCTGCTGAACAACTCAAGAAGGGAAGAAAGGAAAGGCAGTGGGAGAGATCACACAACAGCCTTAAAAATAATCTGGGGTTTAAGTTGGCAGGTGATGCTGTCAACAAAATCTGACACTGCAATCCCACCACAGAGCAGGACTGGTCTTGCAAGCTGGACTTATCTCTTGCACAGCATAGTTCTGTTTTGCCTTTTGTCCCTTCTGTGGTCACTTCTTCCTGGAAGCACCCAAGATTCTGCAGAAACAACTCCCTCATCAGAGCCCTACATCCAGAAACCCTCCCTGCAGCCTGTGTGGGCCTTTGGCTAAAGCACTGGTTTTGCCTAAGGCTTGAAGGAAACGTGATGAAAATAGAAGTTGTCACAAAACATAATGAAAACAAAGGATTTGGACACAAGTGCTTGAAGAAGAGGGGCCTGATATGCCCCACAGAACAGACCCCAGCAGGTAAACTGGCTGCTCAAAAGCTAAGACCCCCCGCCCCAGGCAGCCAGCTGGGGTGGAATCTCCTTTTAGAATGCAAAATGAGTTCAGGAGGCAGATATTAAGGGAGAACACAAATCCCACCTGCTCCTAACTTCCCAGAAACGTCACAACATCCGTGACCTTGCAGAGGTATTTAAGGAGAGGGCCACTCCCCCACCACTGAGCAGCAGGCAGGGTCTCCAGGGGTGTCCTGCTGGATCATGCCTTTAGTGCTCCAATTGCTGTCCTCACATCTGTCTCACTCCAGAAAGATTCTCAGGTCTGTGACAGCCACTCTTCACAGCAAAATCCTTGTTCACTATGATTATCTGAGCCCTCAATCACCAGTTCCATCTGAAATCTGAAACTGGCACCGGCTTGTTTAGTTTGACACCGATGGTCAGGCAAGCAAAGCATCAGGAACAACCACCCCGTGCTCCAGGCACGGAGCTGGAAGCAGGAACCCTGACCTCCTTCCCTGGACCTCCTGCAGATTTTCCATATGGCCACAGGCCCATCAGATAACTCTCCCAGGCTCTGTTAACTCATCTATAAAATAAATGCAAGAATTTGGTCAAGACAATTCAGTCCTGTGAGTCTTGAGTGGTAAATACAGTCTCAGTTGGTAAACAACCCACTTTCATATGTTGGTTATTTTTCATGCAATTGGGATTGTGGTTTTTTTGTTTGTTGCTTGGGGGGCATTTTTTACACCATTTTACATGGTTCCAGACAAGCAAAGCTGTTGGTAAGGCTGCCCAAAAATGGATTCATAGTTTGCATCAAATTAATAACACGAAATAACAAAGTCATGGGCTATAAAAACCTTTTCAGTCCTCTCCAGTCCAAAGAATATAAAATCAGTAATATTGAACAGCAGAGGGAAAGAGCCACCTCCAAAACTCTACAGCCTAGTGATGCAGCCATAGTCCTCACAACAGAAATGTCTTACTTCAATCCCAGATCCTGAAAAAAGCCCAAGGGTTAGGATGCAGGTTTCTGGCATCTCAGATGCCCTAAAACAAGGACAGCCACAACAGAAGTAATCTTGACCTGTACCTTTT
The DNA here is from genome assembly GCA_013397095.1 of Sterrhoptilus dennistouni. NCBI lineage: Eukaryota > Metazoa > Chordata > Aves > Passeriformes > Zosteropidae > Sterrhoptilus > Sterrhoptilus dennistouni. Next base: position 706,417 of record VWZU01011353.1, read on the forward strand.
AAATTCCCTTGGGAATCTATTCCCTTTACTTCCAATTGAAAATGCAAGAAAATGGGATTGCTGACTCAGCCTAAGCAAAAGTATTCAACTTGCCTAAAATCAAATTACTGATATCCTTTAAAATGCCAAGAAATTTGCATTTCAGAATGACCTAAACCTTTGTTTACTTTCTTAGGCAAAAAAATAAAATATTTATTATCTGCACTACTATCACTGTGAGTTCGAAATGTGCCTTAAAAGCTTCTAGTGCCAGGTACCACATGCTAAGGAGTCACATACTCAATCATATACATCTACACTACTTCTGAAATTAAATCATTACCTGAAAAATCAGATTTTCCTTGCAGACACTGCCTGTTTCTATGTGTTTAATCTTTATTGACTCTCCTGTGAACATATATATTCACCATATATTCTGCATTTCAGAAGCTTAAGGCTAGAGGATGTTGCTCACAGCTGGAACAAGCTTTACCCAAAATTCTTCATGGGTATTTTTTTATCATAAATATATTTGCAATTTGGATACCACATTCCCAGAAACCTGCTTCCTGCCAGTGCCAAGTAAAACATAATGGGATGCTGGATTAATTTGGGCTGGAATTTTGTTTTTTCCTTCCACTATGCTTCCAAATGCGTGTGGCATGGACAAACAACAAAACGATGGAGTGATATCCCTGTGTTGGATTTGAATGATCAGTTTAGCACAGAGAGACTTCAAAGATGACCTAGACATCCAAGAAATGACTGGATGTGGCACTTACTGCCCTGGTTGAGTTGACATGGTGGTGTTTGGCAAAAGTTGGACTTTATCTCGGAGGTTTTTTTCCAGCCTTAATGATTCTGTGCTAAGAGTATTGGGCACAGACTGAGGCTGCAGGCACAAGGATAAGCTCTGGCAGCTTTGCTCACTGGGGAGGAATTCCCTCACCATTTCTGCAGGGCAAGAACGTGCCCTGAGACCATTCACATGCTGCAGGGCTAAGGGGATTCAGCAATTTGCTCCTGTGTGCCCATCCTGAAGAGCTTCCAGGATCACATTGCCTTGTGCTGTGTCAGATCTCCTCTGTCTTGCCATGTAAGTCATCTCTTCTGGTCTGTGCTTTCAATCTCCAGTGGTAAAATGCTTGTGACAATGGTCAGAATGGTCACAGCCATGGGCTGAAGATGGCCAAATAGTATCTGAGCATCTAGAAAGAACACAAATTCCTGTGTCTGGTATGAGCAAAGGCTGGCAACCAGTTAGAAGAGCATGATGAGGTCAGAAAACAGAGTCTGTTCAACTGGCAAGACTTAGAAGCCTTTACAGAATGGCCATAAAGGACCAGACCTTATCTGCCAGGAAAAAAAAGCAGAGGGGAAACCCTTCATTAGGGTCTAGGAGAAAAACAGACAAAAGACTAAACAAAAACCCTAGAAAGCTTCCAAGACATTTCTTTTTTATATTTTAGCTATGCTTAAAGTATGAGAACACACTCTCAAGGTTAGGCATGGTTTTACTTCCATATCCAATAAACAAGCAAGCCCATAGAATAAAATCAATGTTGTTTGTCAGTCTGGACAGGACATGAGCACTTCTCCACAGGATGAGCTATTGTAGGAGCCGTGTCAATGGCAGTGACTCAGCACCGCAGCCTGTCTCAAGGGCAGTGTGTCTGCGACTTTGGGAAAAGGTTCTTCCCCCAGAGGGTGGTGGGGCACTGAACAGGCTTCCCCAGGGAAATTGTCACAGCCCCAAGGCTGCCAGAGCTCAAGGAGCATTTGGACAACATGGTGGGATTGTTGGGGTGTCCTGTGCAGGGCCAAGACTTGCTGATCCTCGTAGGTTCCTTTCAACTCAGAATATTCTACAAACTCCAAAACCTACTGGGGAGGCTTTCTTGGGAGGTTCAAGAATTAACACCTAAGGCCTTCAAAACTTGGTCCCACCAGCATTAATTTATCAGGGTATCAACTTTACTCTCATCATTCAGAGCATAAGGACCTCAATAGCTGAGCATCCAAAGTGTACACAAAAACAATGTCTGTTTGTTTTATTCTCTCATCAGATTCTCATCAGTTCTCCATTTCCACACTAAAAACACATGAAGAATCATAAGTGCATCATGGCAACAGCATGTTTGAATAGATTATAGAACAAGAGTATAAATACATAAAGAGACTAGAAAAGCAATTACAGTGTTCATTAAGTTTTAAACACCCTTCTATTCATGCCTCTTTTATTTACTTGCTGTAAGTGGTAATATCCACTCACAGAGTAGGTGCTTTGCCTCACCTTTCACCAACACCCTAAAAGCAATCCAGATATAATCAATTAAGTTCTATATCATACTCAACTTTCTTAAGGGAAAAATCAGACTAACTTTGTTATTAAACCACAATAATTTCTTTCCCTAAAATATGGGAAAATCATATTTTCATTTGTTTCCACTGCATGTTATTCTAAAGCCCAAAGATCTTAATGCATCTCTTATCAATATAAATCCATCCCAGGAATCTGATTTATTAGAACTGAGGCCCCAATCTGATAAATTCCAGGTTTTAACAGGAAGCAGTGGACACACCAACAGGACAGTTCAGTCCACTGGCAACCTTAAGGTAACCCTCCACTGCCCTCAGATCACTAAGTCCTTACACCAAGCTCACATCCTGGCATAGGCTGACCTTCAGGAGACCTAATCAACCTGAAAGAAGAACAACTAAAAACTTCAGTGAAAAGAAAAGAGTAAAATCACAGGCTTCAAGAGGTTGCCTGCTTTTTCTGTTCAAAGAATATTACACCTCTTCCAGCTGTTTGTGTTGCCCCCCACCTGGAAGCCAGATTCAACAGTATATTAAAAAAACAAACAAGGAGAAGCGATCTGAATTATTCCATAACTGATTTACTTGGAGCAAGTTAAGAGACGCTCCAGTGAACCAGCAGAGCTGCCAAGGAGACAAACAGTGCGTGGGTGTAGTGAGGTCCCTCACTGATACAACAAATTCAAGCATAATTCAGTCTAATTCCTTCTAAATTAGTTTAAATAAAAGGTCTTTTGTATCACTGGAAAAACTGGCAGAATTGCTGACACACAGTTCTGTTCTTCAGGTTAAAATCACAGACCTGTGTATGCACACAGGTGGATAAACATGAGGAAATCCTTGACTTCTGTAAGAGACAGAAAACACATTTTCTCTGTCACCTCTATTAATTTACAGCTCCTCCAAGCAGAGACCCTGTCATGGACTTCATTACATTCCAAAATCTGTGGCTGTGAATGGAATGGTTTTATTAAAGAGGGAAGATACAGCCTCCAGCATATGAAACAAATACAGCATGAAACACATTTAAACATGAGCAGCAGAGGGGCCTTTTCTACATTTGAACCATCCAAAGCATTACAGTCTCCTTTGTTGCTTCTGCTTTTTCTAATTCTCACTACTATTTACTGTCTCAAGAAAAAGCCATAAACTTCATATTTCATCTCATTCAGACATCAAGGGATCCAAGCCCTGGCAAGCAGTTCTGTGACCAGAATTTGTTTCTTATCATTTACATTGCTGAAGGACAGATTAATCATTTTAACATACCATTAGATCTCTTTTTTTTCTGTATCCTGAATGCCAGTAGGACACATCTCTGGAGCACTGCCAGGCTCCTTTCCAATATGCTTTGCCTCCCTTTCTATCTTCTGTATCATTTATTTTTAATACACATTTCATATTATCAATCAAATGTATTCATGTATTAACTAACTTCCAACTTCTCCTCCTCAGGTGAATGCTCAGAATTAAAAGACACTTTGAAATACCACAAATCAAGACCAATCCTTCAAATCTCAATCAGGGCTTTTCAGAAAATCTGAGTCTTCACACAAAGGTCTACACTGAGCAGCAAAGGCAGTCTTGCCTCTTGTTCTCACAGGAATTGGTGTGATATAAGGTGCACCTCCAACCCAACAGCCCTTATACATGGGGAAATGTCATTAAAAGGTAAACCCTTTGTAGAACAGCATCCCATGCCAAACCTGCAAGCAGCAGGAATTGAACCTTCTGCTGTTGCATGTTTCTATTCTTACACTATCTAATCTTACTACCTCTTGGCTAATTCATGAAAAATTAGAAGTTGAATCAATGGGTGTTTCACACAGCTTTTTTGCTGGGTCTTCTCCTTGCCAGCCTCCCACATGAATTAACCTTTAGCTTTATCTTTGCACTTGAAAGTCTCCAGGTTTCTAAACATGCTACATTCAGATGTCTGGGCTTTCCTCAGGAATGTGACAGCCATTTCCTTTCAGGAGAAAGGAAGATGAAAGGACTTAGGCAGCTTTTCAGCACACCAAGTTGAGGTACCTGACAGGTTCTGCAGAAACATTTTGCTGGATCAGCAAGATCTTTGTTGAATCACCCAGCAGGAAAAGTGTGCAGAGCATCCATTAAAATACAATCAGTCAGTGGTAACCTTACCTTCCCGAGTTCTGAAGTCATCCTCAAGGAATTTATTAAAATTGCCACACAACCCACAGGTTTTATTATAGTGCTTTTCTTGAAGCAGTATCTGAATGTTTCCACTGGCATCAATCTTCACCACAAAGCCGTGCTCATCGCTGGATATTTTATAATAACCTGCCTCCTTTTCTATAAATATACCATTGGAGGCAAAAGGTATGGAAACCCTGGGGTGAAAAAAAACAGGAAATTCTCAGCATGTGACACAACCCATCAGGTTGTTTTTTCTCCTAGAATAATAGTTCCTACAGGTACCTTTTGTCTTCCTGCATCACAACTCCATCTAAAGAGAGGCGAAGACTGAAATATTCTCCGAGATACACAGAGAAACCAACTTTGTTCCCATCCTGGTAATCACCTGAGGAGATGAGACACAACCAAATACTCTAAGTTCTGGTGCTCAGGAGGACAATTTTTAGTCAGTAAAAACTTCTTTTAAACTATGACCAACACAGAATAGTTATTAGTGAATATAAAACATCTAACAAAGCAGTTGGTATGAAAGTTACATACATTTTTGGTACATACATCATCATTTCTATGCCCAAGAATAACTCTACAGAGACCTATGCTAATTCCAAAGCCTTCTGTCCTAGAAGATGGGAATATTTCTTACTGATGTGGTTTAGAATACAGATAAAATTAGTTCTAAAGGATTGTATAGTTCTTATTCCTGGGCTCAGCCTTAACACAGCCACATCTCCCTAAAAAATTCAAAATTAATAAAGGTCTTCTCCTTTATTAGTAGGAGTAGTAAGAAAATCCCTGTTTCTCAGCAGCTTATTTATGTGTGAGCTACATTACCAAGGGATAACAGAAGCCCCAGAAGTAATCCAACTGTACAAAAAAAAAAGGCCAAAAAACCCTAATAGAACCCACATTCAAACAAAAAAGAACCCAAACCAAGACCCCTTTTTATGCAGTGGTCCATCCTATCTGGCAAAGGGGAATTATTTGTCTTTTTTCCCAGTGACGGAACCCAGCTCAGACTCACCTAAGAGTGTGAAGGAGTGCTTGTGACAGTCCCCAGCAAGGAGGTAGCTGCAGTCCCCAGCAAAATTGTACAAGGAGCCATCAAATGTTTTGATGTGATCATTCCCAAAAAGGCTGCAACGGGCAACTGATGACTCCTGAAGTGAAGCACCTGATAACTCTGGGTATCAAAACACAACATTAACTTACAATTTAAAGGAATCATTTTTGCAGTTCAGGAATTTCTACCCATTGATGTCCTGGTAGCTTCTAGGCACACTATAAGCCTGGTATGACAGTCCATAGGACTACAGCTTCTTCTTATTATTATTATTAAATGCATTGCTGAAGTGATTTCTTTTGCTTTATTTCCACCAGTTCAAAGCTTGCATGGGTAATATAAATCCTGACCCTTTGAGGAATGTCCTATATTCATTTTTGCCTGCCTGCAACCCCACTATAGCCTACAGGGCACTAGGAAAGCCCCATATCTGGTCAGTCAGACATCCTTGACTTCAAGGAGTGTCTGGGACTCAACACAGTGCCTGTTTCAAGGCAAAAGGAATGACTTTATTGATGCCTTCAGCATGGTGAGAATAATCCCTGAGTCAGTACAAAAAGGGGAAGGGAGGTTCATATCTCACAAAAAAATACTGAAAATATATTCTAATCTAAACCTGTTTTCTTACCTGTGATTACAGTGGCCAGCAGTAGGTTTATTTGCAGCACTGTCAAGAGGAACATCTGTTAAAAACATAAAAAAGAGACAATTTAGAGTATTCTTAGTTTGAGACACAGCCTGTTTCACAACTCCTCACTTTCTATCCTTTCCTTGTAAAGAAAATTATTCTTGAGGTTCTGCAACATTTCAGAAAACCACAATCCATGCAGACAGTCGTGGTATTTCAAGTGTCCTCCATCCTGCTATAACTAGGTAATCTAGGAGAGTTATTAATTATTCTTTGACTCTATTTTCACTCGTGGCAGGGAAGTGAGCTACCTCCATGGGAGCCAACACAGACACATACTGCAATTCCCCTCATTTAACACCCTGCACACAAAGCCTTGAATGCACAGCATTATTTCTCAGTCAGCCTGATGTGAAGATGCACCCCAGACTGGCTCAGCCAAGCGGGCTCCAGAAGTCACCTCTGAATCAAAAGATTTGCACCCTGCCCAAACATCCACAGAGAGAAAAAAAGAAAATACAAAATACAAGTTTTGCACCAGCCAGCAGGTGTGCTTGGCAGACCATTGTAACCACATAACCCAATGATTTCAGGGTGATAACGGGCTTGAGATAAGGGGCAAGAAGGAAAGAGGAAATCATGCAGAGATTAGAGATCCAGGGTGAAAATTTTCATTCAACAAAATCAGTTTTAGCATTGCCTCCCGCTTTCTACAACCAGAATGTCAATCTTGGTTTTTCATATGTTTATAAATTACCTCCAGGATGGCCAGGCCTTTAAAAATAATAATTAATAATGGGATAGGAGGGTCATGTAGATAGTGAACTACATCAGTTCTGTGGCAAAACACCAACTGTTAAGGATGAAAGCTGTAGGGAGCTCCATCTAAGGGAATGAATTTCAGTGATCATATAAGCAACTAGAGAGACTTAAATATATCAAAGTTAACGTATTATAGCCAGAAAATCAGACACAGCTCTTCCTAAAGGAACCCTCCAATTAAAGACTAGAATGCATTTTGCAAAGACAAATTAAACTTTCAGGTATAGACACACACTTACTGCTGTTAATTAGGTAGGTCCAACTCAAAGTCACATAAATAAACACAGAGTTTGCCTTATTTACACAAGGCAGGAAAAGAAAGACCTATTCTATAACTCAGTCTAATATAATGCTGCAAATCCCAAACTGACATAAGGCTGCAAGATAGCTCAGAAGTGGAAACTGCATGGGAATGATACTATAAAGAATGGTGAAGAAAACAGTAGGCATTATCATTCCCAGATTACACACTTGCTGCTGTATTTCTGGTACATGCACAGTGTTATTGTGATGAATCAGACACTGCTGTCCTTTGTTAACCCTTTTGTTTTACAAAGCAGGCAGAGAAAAAGGCAAGGTGTAAATCCTTTCCCATCCATCCCCTTCCACCTCCCACTCTTCTGAACTGCAGATGGAGTTTCCCCCCCAAATCTAACAGAGCAGCTGCCACTAACAAATCAGAATACAATCCAGTAAGATCTGCCAGTATAAAACCCTCTACAGTTTTACCACTGGCTTAATTAGAAACGAATGTACCTTCTGTGCGAGACTCCTCTTGCACATGAGCAAGAAACTCCTCCAGTTTCCACCTCTAACCTACACCACCATTGTTCCCCTGGTGCTTCAGAAGTCAAGACTGGAATGGCTTTGGTTTGAAACCTCTTGTTTTTGTACAAGCCAGGAACTCTTGTCCATTTAAGAGGAAAGATAAAAAACGCAGACGTCACATCCGCCCGATTCTCAAGACAATAGATTAAATTGCTATCGTGGAAATCAGGCACTCTTAATCGCCAGGAAGGTACAATGAGAGGAAATAGTTTTAAAAACTGACAGATAAAGTCTTTGAAATATATTTCACATGTGTATGTGTGACAAATCTCACTGGCTGAGCCAACAGGCAGCATATTTATTTGACAGAACATTATTCAACAGGAATAGTAGGATGCCCCACACTTCAAAGGCCACAGAATCATTAAGCCTTTTTTTTCTAAACAACTGCCTTAAGGGAGAAAGAAAAATTCAAAGCTAGTAATGCCCTGGGTTTATTCTCTAGGTGCAAACATACTTGAATTTTGTCACCTTCTAAGAGAGCAATATATTTGATCCTTGAAATGTTCCTCTGGAACAACACATGGAAACAAGTTAATCCTCCTCTCACTTGTTTGCAGAGTGGGCACCAAATCGATGGCATGTGTACAGCAGTGAGCAAAAACACACCAAAGCCAGAGTTTGTCAAGTCTTACTTGACTTTACATGTCCCATTTCTCATATTTTCAATAAATACTAGGATTTAAAAAGGCCTTACGAGGCAACACATTGCACTGAGTGGGAATTGTTCTCTCCTCTTGGATCCAGCTCCCACATCTCAGCAGGTCCTTCCTAACCCTGAGAGCCTGAACATGAGTGATCCTAGAGAGATGTTCCCCATATCTGTGGAACATCTGGAAATGCCAGCACTATTCAGGATAGGGGGAATTAGATCTTCTATCACCACGGTCTCTTGTCATCTTCCCAGTTCTAATCCTTTCGTGTCCTGAACCCCATAATTCTCTTAATTTGGCAACTTCCTCTCACAAATGGAAATCCAGCAGGGCTTTGATTTGCACTTTTTCATTTGGCACATAGGGAAGGTGGAGTGAATACCTGGAAAAAATTCCCTAGAAATAAGAAAAGTGCTGGTTCAGACAGGCCAGACACTGTGACGCTCCTCAGGCACGTCAGGAACCTTGGGGAACACAACAAGCAAAATTAGTTGAGATAGACAAAAAGAACAAGCTTCCTTTTTTTCATCCTGGCTCTTTTTTCTCCCCCCAAAAATAAGGAAATGGTAATTAAAGAGTGCATTTATTCATTGATATTGTACATTGTTTCTACACAAAGCTTAGTGATAATTGGGAATTTCTGACAAGTAATTTTCTAAACTGTACACCTGAGACATGGGAGAAAATATACAAGCAGCTATGAAGTGTTGCCAAAAAAAAAAATCTATAGTCCATTCTTGGAAGCAGCACAGGAAGGACTTCTGAGAAAAATCATCCATAATACTGTTTTTCATTGCTTTGTTCAAATACCAGGTTGCATGCAACAAGTCCTGGCCCTGCTACAAGTACTTTTGAATTGAAGGACTCTATCCTGGATAGTCTGTTTGCATGAGGATCACTTCATTTCTGCAGCCAACTGCACTGATTGATTTTATGGGATCTAAAAAAAGTGTTCCTGGCATCTGAAAAAAACAGAAACCCCAAATGCCACATCCTCAGATGCCACACAGACAAAAAAGAAATCAAATGCAGAAGGGTACACTCAGAAATGTAGGAAAGGACAGAAAGGGAAGAGATAAAATTATGAACAGAGGTAAGAAGCAATTTCTCTGCAAGCAGAGGAAATTTCCAGCTTTAAAAAAAATCAGAGAAATCACAGAAGGTCCTTGTGTATCCTATCACAAGTAGTACAGAGAAGGTAAGAAACCATTGCTCCTTTCTTCTCCCAGGGTAAAGGTTGGGAGTCAGCAATGAAATCCTCAGGGGGTTGGTCGCCTTTAAAACACATAACTGGAAGGTCTCAGCACAGGTCACTGTGTCAAAAAGGAGTCAGACAAATTAATGAAGGGCCCCTGCATCACAGGGATCAAGTGATGAATCAGAGACAGCTTTTGGCTTAGAAAGCCTTTACCCTGCTGTGTATTAGAAGGAGAAATCCCATCCTTTAATGTTACACTTTATTTCTTACTTCTCTTTTCCTCAGCAATTGCTGCTAGACACCAGAATCCTACTTTTATGGTCAAAAAAATCCCCAAAACAACAACAANNAATAATTAAAAAAAAAAAAAAAAAAAAAAAAAAAAAAAAAAAAAAAAAATTAACTAGACAGCTTTCTTTATCCTATCCCAGTCTGCAAGAAGATACGTTTCACTGTTTTTCCACAAGTGAGATTCAAATTAACTTTCCCATTACAGATCCAACAGTGAAACAAAGCAAAAGGACCAGGAAATGGGCTGAAGCTCTAGTTCCTACGAATTGCAGGGGCTTTAGTGCATTTTGAGGGTTATCAGTGCTCAGCTCCTTTTCCTGGCATAGTTAAAAATCCATGATTTAAAGAAAGACACTCAGAGAGGATGGAGGCACTAACGACCCTCATTTTGCATTTGAAATCCTCCGGACATCCCTCCACACAGGCTGAGAAGTTCACAAGGCAAAGCAAACATTTGAACACTCTCCCTCCTCACCGGGCAGGGAAGGGCATTATCCAAGACAATCTTTTTTACCGATGTAACTCCTTCCCTGGAGTGGCAAACTCACTGGATTTCCAATTCCACAGCCCTTCCTGGGCTTGGAGGCAGCTTGGTCCACAAGGACCTCAGGAAGCAGTGGGTGAAGGGATGCTGTCGGCTGCCAATTTTGAAGCTCCAAACCCGCCCAGGTATCATCCCGACCCTGAATTTATGAGCCAAGGTGCATCCTGCAAACCCATCAAAGCAAAATATCCCTCCTCCATCCCCAGGGAATAAGGATATTAGAGCTGCACATTATTTTCAGCTGGTACTGCTAGGCTGAAGTCAGTGGCACTACTGACCTCCCAAATTTGCATTGCATTACAAAGAGCCACTAGAAATTAAACGGAAGGGCAGAGGGGAGATGATTTTTTTTTTTTTCCTAGACTGTGGGTAAATTCTCCCTTATGTAAGTGAGATACAGCCAAGATATACACGCCAAGCACTCGGCATTCCCGGGAAAGGCGTGTGCTGCTCCTTGGGCAGGAGAGCACAGCCCGGGAAAGGCATCGCCCATTTCCAGACTCCTCCTGCAGGAGCTTGGGGCGAGGTGGTCCAAGATTTAATGTCTCGCACCTCCACCCCAGGCTGAAATTCTCTGCATACAGGGAGCCAGCCAAGGCCACTTCAACAATTTCCTTCCCCNCTCTCCAGTCTTATTGGTTTATAGGGTGTGATTATAGGCACAAGATTTTGTAAGCAGGGTACCCAAATACATGCACGTTATTCACAATTACTCTGTGGGAGGTTTTCCATTTATGGAGTCTGTTCTGGAGCAAGCAAAACATTTCAGCATCCTTGTCATAATTTAACATCAGCGCTGACATCAGAAACCAAGGGCTGCACCACCACCAAATCACCATCAGGCTGCTAGGGAAAAAAAATTTAAAAAATTAATTTTAAAAAATTAATTTAAAAACCACCACCCCCAACCCCCCCTAAAAAAACCACCAACAACAAACCCAAAACATAAAATGCAAAGGAGTCTTTCCATTAATATAGTAAGAGAAAATGAGAGCCTGTACTATGCAGCCTGACATTCCAACTCCGTGCTTTAAAAGCAGTTCATCCCTCCCCCTTGGGATTAAATTTGTCCAGGTGCATGGCTGCTAAAATGTCTTCAGCTGAAACCATGTAAATAATGAGTAGCCAATACTTCTGCTCTGTAAAATAGTCGCAGTAATAATTCACCTTGTGAGTCTGTAGATTCAGTGGAATAATTAATTTCTAAATGAGCCAGACACCCTCAGATACACTGAGAGAGCTCCAAATTTCAGATATGAAAAATATCCTCAGTTGGTCTTTTAACTTTTAACCTGAGGTTTAACCAGGCATAAGGAATGCATGCATGTGCAGATATACACCAATACATGCACCCACCTGCATAAATCCAGCAATTAAATTTGTCCTGGCAAGAAAATATTAATATACTGAGAAAGGAGGAGGAAAAAAAAAAAAACAACAGGAACAGCCAAAAGACGTGAAGTATCCCCTTTGTGTGGGGAGACAGATGAAAATAAATAGAGGAGGGAAGACTTCTTTCCCATGTGTGTGTTCTTACAAAAAAAAAAAAAAGTTCTGATTTTGAATCCCCTATCCCATAAGTACCTGTGATTCTAGTCCTAAAGCACAACTGATCATCCATATAAACCCAGGAATTTCAGCACTTATGGCAACTGAAACAAGAGCCACAGTTTCCCAGATGAGAATTAAAAGGCCTGAGTGGTTATTTTTGCAGAGTGAGCCTCTGCCATTACCGGAGGGAGCAAACACAGGCCGTGTGCTGCTGCTTTGAGAAGCAATTCCACCCTTCATCCCTTCATGCAGCATGACAGAAACAACACTTGGTGTATTTGCATCACAAGCACGTAAACAAGGATAAATTAATTAACATCCTCTGCTCCACGCACAGGGCTAGTCTAGGGCCCTGGGAGATTCACTAATTAAGAAGTTTACTAATGACAGACTTCCTGAGATGCTCCTGAATGAGCACAGGTTTCATTCCAGGGTAGCAACTGTTATAAAATGCCCAACTCAGGAGCCAGCTGGAGCTTCTGTGTTCAAGGCTGACCCCTGTAGGTTTATCCCAAATTAATTATTTTTCAAACAAGAAAAGCAGCAGGGGTTCATTTAACATTACAACACGACTGTTAACAAACTGTTCTGACAATTAAAGCCACACCACGTTAAAAAACACTCACTGTAACTCAGATTTCTGTCAGCCCAAGCTTCAGACAGCACGTTAATAGAAATTTAAGAAACATCTATTACCACGTTTTCTCCATATGCCTTCCCAGACAATGAGTTCAAGACAATTCTCCACCATCCCCTTTTTGAGTTCAAGACAATTCTCCACCATCCCCTTTTTGAGTTCAATGAACTGAGCTCCCAGGTTGCCTCTCTGAAGTGCATTTCTCCCCATTTTTTATGGTTTTCACGACTCATTTCAAGCTCCAAATACCTAAAGTAGGGTCAGGTTTAAATATTTAACACTTCTGCTATTCCTAGAATGCAGCATCATCATCCATATCCCCTTCTCCAGCATCTCCTACCATTTCAGCAGTTTAAACAACATAAGGCAGAGATGCATATTACCATTAACCAGAAATAAAACACCTCAGAAGGATAAATCATCATTTGGCAACATATAACCAGTGTGATGAGCACTCACTTTTTGGTGTGTTTTCTACTCACCTAAATGATGGTATGTCAAACACCTTTAGGCACCTAAATTAATACAATTTGCCAAAGTTGTGATATCACTGAAGATTTGTCAGGCTTGTTTATACACTGTGTTTTTCATAAACCCATCAAAATTCATTAAAAATATTCAAGCAGCATAATGTTAATACTAATCTCTCAAACAAGCAAAAAACAGCTGAAAAAACTTGGGAATAGTGCTGTGAATTCCACTGAACTGCAGAGAGATGCCAGTTCCCATTGAATAATAGGGTTTTTCTGAAAGTCTTCACCAGGAAGGATGATCTTGGTCCCTTTAAGATTTAACATTTGGCCTATGGAAGTTCCTTGCATTACCTTAAACCTTTATAAGCATTATTTTAATGGCTTTTGAAAAATAAAGAAGTCACATCCATACAAAATCTATTTCACTCGTTTCTATAATGCCAAGGAAGAACCAATTCCAAAAAAAAAAAAGCAGATCCCTAAGACAAAAATCATGTGTTTCTCCCTCTGAAAGGCTGATTTACCCCAGTACAAGACAGAGCATGTTACTCATTGTGGAGGACAATTAAGTCCCAGAAACATTCACTGCTCTGCTGGGAACAATTGACACCATTATGGGATCAACAAATCTGTGTCTTAGGCACATTCCCCACCACCACCCTTTTTTTCCTGCAGTCATCCAATATAAGCACAAGGAGTGAGGGTAAAAAAAAAATAAATAAAATAAAAAAAGGCAAAAAGCTCAGATGGTGAAATTTTCCTTCAGTTCCTGCTTTTTTCTCATGTATTGGTACACAGTACTATCCTAAAATCACAAGACAAGATATAGACCACAAGACATCAACCACAGTACAAGGACTCTGAAATTCTAGAGTACTAATTGGCTCTCTCATATGCCTTTTGATTATTTTTTTTTTCTACCAAAGATGAGCATTTATAAGATTTTCTCCAGGAACACGAAGGGTGGAGTCTTCAAGATGAAAAACAAAGCTGAGACATTCACAAGAATTCCCAATCCCCACATTTAACATCCAAATAAAAGATAAAACTCTCCAAATACTCTACAATTCAAAAACATCATCAAACAAATTGACAATACAGATAATACAGGGATTGGAATCATAGAATATTCTGAGCTGGAAGGGACCAAAGATCATGGAATAAGCCTGATGTCACTCTTATTCCCTTTGTGTCCAACCCATGAGACAGGTACTCACCTCTCACAGATTGGAGGTAATGGAGAGTGTGTGTGTGTTTCTCCACTGGACTGTTCCTAAAACTATGGAACTTTATAGAAACTGCATTTAAAAATACCCTCTAAGTTTAATTTGATTTTAAAAAACGCACCAGGTAATCCAATTTTTTTTCCATTTGGCATGGGGCAAGAACTACACAAAACTGCATCCTACCAAAAATTTATTTTTTTGAACATCTCAAAGCTGAGAGAGATCTCGAGCTCACTATTTTGTGAGCCCATTGCCAAAGATTTTATCTTTAGAAGTACAGTAAAAAGACAGGACCTTGTTTGTGTGTTTGAATAACAAAATCGTGGCCACAAATTGTTCAGAAAACACAAAACAGTTAAAAATTAGGCTTCCTTTCTTTGTCAAACAAAAGTAATCAGAACATATTCCTTTCTCCTTCTCTTGCTTAGCAGAAAAATGCACGGTATTCAAAGAACAGTGCCTGAGGATATTTGCAAGCCGGAATATATCTGTATATTTTATTGGCTTTTTATTTCTGTTCACATCCTTCTGGTTCAAACCCAAACAGTTCTGGAAATCCTCAGGTCCCAAGGCACCTACACACCTGAGCTATTGATCCCAGCAATCTGCCAGGCTTTCTGGAAGGACAGATTCACACGTGGATATGGAGAGCTCTTGGGAAGGTTAAGGCAGATTTTACAGAACACACAGAATGGCGAAAGTCAGGTTTAATTTGAAGCTGGTGGGATGAGAGGAGAGTGCACCTACCCTTGGGACTCGGTATTCATGGTGGCTGCAGTGCCTTTCCTGCTCTTTCCCATCTCACCTTCCAACACTGGGCATGAAAATCATCTTCCTTCAAATTTTCTTCAGAAAGTGAACACCAAAGGTTTCCAAAGTTAAAGTCACCTTCAGCCATTTTACTTCAA
Organism: Sterrhoptilus dennistouni; assembly: GCA_013397095.1. Classification (NCBI taxonomy): domain Eukaryota; kingdom Metazoa; phylum Chordata; class Aves; order Passeriformes; family Zosteropidae; genus Sterrhoptilus; species Sterrhoptilus dennistouni. The sequence continues at coordinate 721,694 of VWZU01011353.1, forward strand.
TACAGACTATTTCATTAACATTCTGCAGCATCCATGTATTCATCATTTCATGTGTTACTCTCATTTTTTTCCTCTCTTTGTTCCCCTGATTTAGGAATCACATCCCAGGTCATGTCATCACTCTCAGAGATGCATTGCTAGAGCAGGTGCCCCATCATGGCATAAAGACAATTTTATAGCCACTACAGTGACAGCAGAAGTGCCACAACTGCTTCCAGGGAGCATTTTCCCTCACTTAAAAAGTAATGAGCAGCCACTAGTTTAATTACAACTGTAAGCCATAAACTAAAACAAGTTTCACCTGAGGATGAGGGAGAATCTCTTTACCTTGGGGGTGGCAGAACCTGGAACAGCTGCCCATGGACAGTGTGCAGAGTCTTCCCCCCTGGAGACATTCCAAACCCACCTGGATGTGCTCCTGTGTCCCCTGCTCCAGGTGACCCTGTCTGGGCAGGGGGGCTGGACTGGGTGATCTCCTGAGGTCCCTTCCAGCCCTAACTATCCTGTGATTCTGTAAATAAACTACTTCTTTAACATGTAGAGTCATCAATTACTCTTATACAGGATGGTAGCAAAAATAGAATTCTCTGTAAATAAAAAACACTGAAAATATTTTATAACCATTATAAAACATTATAGTCTAGACATTTCTTAGGGAAAACAGAAAGAAAAAGAAAGAGCAATACCTTTTCATTCTCTAAATCAGGACCACAGTCACATCGTATTTACTGAAAGACAACACTGGGCTTAGTTCTCATAAATACACCCTGATTTTCCTCCAGACTCAAAAGCATGGAGCCGATTGCATAAATCTCAAACTGAAAACACCTTCCATACTACATTTTATTTATAAAGAGGAAGGAAAATTAGTTTTGTTTATTATTTTATTATAAAAGAGTTATATTTGTAAAGAGGAAATAAAAATACCTCAATTTTAGACTCCTAGGAGCACCTATGAGACCCACAGCCCAGCATCCGTCTATGTTAAGTGGTGCACAAACTTAGGAGGAAAAACTGTCCAAACCAAAGCACCAGTAGGAAGACCATGGAAAGAAGGCTTGAACAAGGAAGTTATGCAAAAAAAAAAAAAAAATATTACACAGATCATTGAGCAGACCTCAGTACGGCTTGGGAACCTACTGGCTTTACAAGTAAATTAAGCTTTAAATATTTTAACACTACTTTCAGCTAATTGTAGCTTCGCAGTCTAAAATGTGTAACTTGAGTTAAAGCAGAAAGGGCTGTTCAGAGAAGGCAAAGCAAACACTCCTCAAGGAAAAGCTGAAAAGCACTGGAGCCTGAATTTCCAGTAACCAGAACCAGCAAGTAACTAGACTATCATTGGGAACTACAAAATTAGTAAGTCACAGATTTAATCCTTTCAGAGACTAAAATACATCCAGCTGCCATATTTTTTAAGCACCAGAAAACATCCCATATGATGTTTTATTATGTCCAAGGCTCTGTGTAACACTGAACTATGGAAGGGCTCTGCCTTGAAGGTGGTTCTGGGGCACTGAACTCAAGTTCATGCTGAGCTTCTCCCTTTAGGACCAGGCACTTTCAAATCTTTTGGCTCCTGGCTGACAGCTGGGGATTAACAGCAATGGAAAGTAAAATTCAAAATTTCCTGAATATATGTACTTAAAGCCTGGTTTTCAGCCTGGTTTAAACTTTGTTTATATGCATATTTTAATATATATTTAATTCCTCACCCACTTTTGACCAGATCATGGGGGTTTATGTGTTCCCTCAGCAACCTTGGGGGAAGAGGGAATCTTGTTCCCAGGAAAGGAAAGTTGAAGAACCCACTCAAGCATTTACCAGCACTGCCTCACTACAAACCAGTCCATGTTTGGGTTTTTCTCCCTGACTGTAATTTGTAAACAAAGGAGGGATATTTAACTCTGCTACTGTTTCCAAAATTATTTATATGTAAACAGACATTTTTTTAATAGTCCATCTGGAAAATCTGACATGGGATTTGCAAAATTCCTGTCCTGTCCCTTGATGAAAGAGGAAGAAGCCCAGAAGCACCAAGACTGGAAAGTCCCATTAGACCTGTAAAACTCTACAATCTAGTGATAACTGACCTAAGGGTGGGGGGAGAAATTAGATAATTTTGCATTTCCAGAAAGTTTCGTCCCAGTTTGGGAGGCCTCCTGAGATCCCTAGGAGCCTAATCAAGCAATGTGCTGAAAAATAAGGGAACTGGGCAAGGGGGCAGATGGATACCTGAACCAAAAGCACATCCTGCCTTCTGAAGATCTAGAATTTTCCAGTGATAATGCTAAAAAGCCTCTGACCAACTCAGGAACCACAGTTCCTGTCAAACAATACCACAGTGTCCTTTCTCATCAATTAATTTGCTTAACAAGTAATGCACCAGAAGAACAAGGAGATCATTTGAAGGACTCATGGCAGGGACAAAGGAAGGCTTGTGAACTTCCCCAGAACTGCCACTCAACCACACAGGAAGATAAATCTGATACAGATGCTGTGGACAGAATAATGCTCACAGCTGTTCTCAGTCTGGTTTTATCTGGTCACTGCTGAGCTGTACCGGAACTGAGCAGCTCAGCAGCACCAAAAAATGCAAATACTACTCACAACATTTATCCTGACAAAGATTCCAATGTGTGAGGATCTGCTCAGACCATCACCTCACCAGGGTAAATGGGCAAAACAGTGACTGCCAAGGACATGCCAGTGTTGGTTCACTAATTTCTGTGCTCCTCCTATCTATGAGGAATTTTTGTTTCCTGTTTTTCACACACCACAAATGATTTGGAGCTGGCACACCTTGATGCTGTTTTCAGTTTGTGCAGTGCTTAAAGTGGGTCCACAACTCTGCCTTCCAAATAGCATCAGCACCATACTACATGGAGAATAAAAACAAAACAACCCTAAAACAAAACAAAGCCAAAATGAGCTCTGCCACACTGAACCTGTCAAGTTTAATCCCATGGAATGGAGGGAAGGCAAAGCCTTTGCAAGTGATGAAAGACACATTCATACCTAGGCTAGAGTTTACAGCCACCGAGGAGCTAATCACACAAGTGACATAAATCCTAGTCTAGACAAAGCTTTGTACACTGAAAGGAGTAAAAATACAGTGCCATAGCATGAGGTACAGCTTCACACCCTTCCATAACCAACACTGGGACAATTTCAGAGAAGATTTTAAGCACCAGAGGTTCAAGCTGGCTTCCCCCCTCCTTTTCTACACACCAGGAGTCCCTCAAATAAGAATCTACCAAGGCCACCTCAGTTATTTACAAAGGTCATTTTGCATATTTGTGTCCCAACATTTTGGGACCCTGCATTTGTTGGCTATTGCAGTGAAAACATGATGGTCCTCAAATGTATTTTCTAGAAGTCCTTTACAGCCTCATCACCAGACCACCAATGCCCCTGATTCTTGCTCTCTCTGACCATTTTAAGCAATTAACACATCCTAGGATGCCCCATGTGGGAAATAACAGAAACTGTTGCACTGAGCAAGTAGAGGGAGCTTAGCAGGTCAAGAAACAGGAAAAGAACCAGCACAAAGCCAAAGCACTGTGTGTCCCACACAGTCACTGCCAGGAAGCCACAGACTCCAAAAGAGTCAGCCAGAGTTAAAGAAGTATCTTGAAAAAATCCCTTCAAAAATGCATACATCTGTACAAAACAGCAATTTGCAAAAATCCTTGTTCATGGAAAGGTAAGGATGGGCAGCAATAAGTTTTTTCCCAGCGTTAAAGAAACCTCCAAACCCAGGGCCTAACAAGGTGCTATAAATGCCATCTGCTGAGAAGCAAGAAATGTGGAGTCAGGGATTCTTTTGTGGAGAGGTGAATACTTTAAATCCATTCTGCTCAATGGGAAGCAGGAATAAATCTAAGCTTCTCTTGCTGGTGTTATAGAGGCTGCCCAGCAGTCATTTCTGGCCTTAATAAACCATTTCTACCAGAGTTAGAGCAGAAGAGAGCAGGAGGAGCCCAGCCCCAAGCACCTTAAGCTTTCCATCTCAGCTGTGTTCACTGGCAGAGGGAGGAGGGACAAGTCCTGAAGGCTTTCCCCTGCCAGGACTTTTCTCCCTGGCTCCTCAATTTTCCTGCTCTTCAGCAAGTGTGTTGTCACCTTACTGCAGCTCCTGCTGCCCACAGAACCAGTCTTGCTTTGGGAAGCATCTTGGCACACCTTCAGGAAGAAGGAAAACTCCCTTTCTGATAGGCATGAGCCCCTGCAGTGTCATGAGACCAAGTCCAGCAAGGGCCAGATTAAATCTGAGGTTTATTAAAACCGATTTTGAGCAGAGGTTTTGCTCACTAGACAGCACTGACTCTGCCAGCCCAGGATGTGTCAGGGTGAGGTTCATCTGAAGCACGACTATATTTGCTATAATCCCAGATCACATGCTGGTGTATTAAGATTTAAAAAAAATGTCTTTGAACTTCTAAATTTATTTCCCTGGATTTCTTCTTGGTACTGATTCAACACTGATACCAGGATCAGTGTGATAAGAGAAGGCAAGCTACATTATTCTCACTGTGCAAATACAATTCTAGCTGGTTTGGGGGAATATCTTCTCTGCACTTTTAACTGTGAAGTTTTAAAATTACAAGAACACACCTGGATTTGCATCCAGTGGAAAAGTACCTACTGGGCTGCTGCTAGCTGTGCTGAGGAGCCCTTGAAATGAGAGCAAACCAATCACAAATCACACTAATGGGAAGGCTGTCACTTCTGGATGCAGCCCCAGGAATGAAATATAATAGGAGAAAAGAAATATTTGCTTTAGTCCTAGACACATAAAGTAAATCATCCGCAGAGAGAATGACATTCCTCTCCTCCCCTTCATCCCAAACTAGGGATCAGTTCTATTGATGTAAATAAAAGGGAAAAGAAAGTAAAGACAAACCCATAACAAAGCAAACAGAAGAGCTGTATATTCCTTGCAGACTATACACATCTATTATATACATGGGACAATTACCCAGCAAAATCAGACACCTCAGTTCAGCTGCAAGTTTTCCACAGATTCCTTGGAGAAACTGCGGTGGGGGTGTTCCATATAGGAGGTATTTTGTTAAATTATATACATAAACATCTGAGGATTGAAATATTCTCAGTTTCCTGACCTAGTATTTTAAGCAGGACACCTAAGAAATAGAAAGTCTCCCACCCTGGACTTGAAGCTCCTCCAAAAGCACAATTCCCCCTTTTCCATTCCCCACCAATTCCTGACCCAGGTCACAGCATCCAGGGCAAGGCAAAGAGCTGCCCCCACTCAGGTGCATGGCCCCTGACTTTGAAAGGGCCAGAACATATTAAATGGTAAAAAAATCCCAAAAAAACTAGTAATATCTATCCCAAATATCACATCATTGCAGTGGGTTTTTCAGCTTTGTTTTTAGATCATCTAATCCCAGGCTTGAGCCTGGTAAGATCAAGCACTTAAACAACACATATTTAGATGCCAAAATTAACAACTTTGAATTACATGTGGAGACTTTTTAAAATATACATTTCTCATCCAGGTACTCAAATAGGATGTGGGACTTCCCTAGAAGTGTTGCTTCCAAGTAGCAGCTGAGCAGTGGCAAGCCCAGCTTCAACACACTTGTTAGCTCTGTGGTTAGAAAAAGAATAGCTGTGCAGTCAGATCTCACAGCCTTCTGAAGAATATATTCCAGTCATCCAGAGCTCTGGTATCTGGCAAATCTTCAATAGCACATACTTGCTGACTATCCTAGTGTGCTCCAGGATAATGCTGAATTATGAACCCAGCCCTTGGCACAAAGTGTTCCCGTATTCTTTTCAAAAGGCTTCCCTCCTCCACCCAGAAAGTTAAAGGAGCAATTCAAACCCCGCTGTGGAAATACAAAGTTTGTGTTTTAGCTATGAGGAGCACAGAATTTTATAGAGGGGAAAAAAGGGATAAACCAGCAGCTCTGATGAGAAATTAGAGCAGGGAGGATGCTGAGGATACATGGAAAAAAAACAAAACAAAACAACAAAAAAATTAGCTACCTCTCTCATCCTTTCCATACAAAGAACTGAGAGCAAAATACTCAGGAAGTGACACTTTCAGGCAAAGTGACACTTGCTATGCCCTAAACTGCAACCTCAAGCCATACCCACAGGGAGTATGCCTAATCCTGGTATGTGAGAGGCATCAGGATATCCCTGCCAGGTAAAAGGGTCCCATTCTGCAGGGAAAATTCTGCTTGTCTCTACATTTCAAGGTGGAGCCACAGTAAGTCCATTGTTGCAACTCATGCCACACTCGATTGTGTGTGATCTATTTCCATTTCTGTCTCTCCACTACCTTTTACAATTCCTAAAGTCACAAAGGTAATCTTAAGGAAAATCAAACACCCTTTTCAGATTATTTTCTGTGATTTGCTTCTGAATAGATACTTGGCAGAACCTTCAATCTTAGCAATTCCAGTTAAGTCCTTAACTCCAAGTATAGGAACGTAAATTCAGATATCCACACACCTGAGTCACTGCTGAGCATTGTTAAGAGACCCTAATTTTTAACAAGAGCAAAGCCCCATGATTTGAGGACATCTGAGCACCACAGCCTAAAGTCAATACCCAACTCTGTCACTGAACAAAATAAACCCTTTCTTGCTTTATATAGAGCTGGCAAGTTAGAAATTCCAGCCAAACATTCCCTCAAGTTTCTATGATGAGTCACACCAAACACTGGTTACCTTCATGACAACGAATTTTCTGCAAGTAACAAAAGGTAAAAATTAAATCACTCAAAAAAAAAAAAAAAATCACAAATCCATAGTATTTATGCAAGACCTGTATCCACACTTAACATTAACTAGACATGTCAGGCTTTACACCATATTAGAGGCCATACCTAGACAAGCAGAACTGAGATTCATTTTGTGTACAGGTGTGTCTAAGTTCAGATATACAATAGGTTATTTTCAATTGTCAGGAGCAAGTTGACCTGCTATAAATCAAACTCCAATATCAATGTACTCACAAGGAACCACACAAAGCCCCCAGACAAGTAGAATAACAGTATTCTATTAGAGAGGTGATTTATTACTTGGCATTTCTTGAAGTTTCAGAGCTATTAATAGACTAGAACCACATGCCAGTTTTGAGACACACCTCACTGTCTGCCTCTGCCTATTGGCAATTAAAGACTTAGTTGTTAGAGTTTAAAATTCCACTCCTCTTAACCAAGACTCTCTAAAAGATCTACTGCTCCTATACTTTTTTTTCCTCAGGTCTGGATTATCTTGGTCTGGGTCTATTTTATTTGAAACCTTTATCCTCCCTATGATCTGAAGAGACAATCCCTCCTTCCTCCATAAGGATTTTTCACAGGCTTTATTAAAGCAGCTAAAATATTTTTAGAAAATAAGAAGACCTAGTCTAGCTCTGAGAAAGCACACCTCCAGCTAAATCAAAAGATTTCTGAAGAGGAAATAATTCCCCCCTGCTTCAGTTAGATTAATTATTAACATCTTTCCCCCTTGGTACTATGGTCATGCACAGTATAAATATAATTTCAAATTTAGTAGCAAGCTGAACAAGATGACTTCTTAAATCAAACCCAAAGGATTTTAATTATGTCAATGCAAAAAGAACCACAGCAACATAGTAATGCTTATTTACAACTCTTTAACTTCACAGGTGGCGACTTATTTCAGAAAATATTACAAGATTTAAGATAAGAAAATTAACAAACCCTCAGATGGAATGGCAGAATGCAAGGCTGCCTCCTTGCAAAAGTGAAAAGAAAATTTAAAAATGCACATACCATTTCTAAGGAGGCTTTCACCCATTACTTCATTTGACAGGTATGAAAGAGATGATCTTCAATTATGCCTTATTTTGACCCTTGTTTTTATCCACTAGTTTCATCAGAGGTTTAATCAAAGAAGGTTGTGGCGTTATAGCTATTAGTGTTAAATTTAAACCCACCTATGGGCTCACCAAATAATCAAAAAACTGATAATTTTGCTCACCAAAAAGAAAGTTTTGCATATTATGCCAACAGGACCTAAGTAGAGTAACAGCCTTTAAAGGAAAATATTCAGTTTAACACAACTCAAGCTAAAGTTGAGAGAGGAAGAAATGCAATGCCAAGGCTTTAAAAACAACCCTAATTCTCTGAAAACCTTCCTGAGGGAGAGCACAGGGTATGTGCTAGCCCAGCTCCCTTCAGGAGGCTTTAATTAATCATCATTTAATTAATGGTGATTCGGAGCACTTGGAGAAGTGTGTCCATCATTTCAAGGCAGCGTGATTCATAACAAGAAACACAGGAGAGTAATTGTAAGCTATAGTATACTAGAGTAAACATGTTTATATTTACTTCATTATAAACATATTTACTTTACTATAATTGTATTTACTTTACCCACCACGTCTTGTCTTTGAGGAGAGGATGTTACCTCACCCCTGATGGTATCATATAGAAAAGGGAAAGCATGTTCAGCAACCTGTTCCTTCTTGAATGTCATGCTTTGTTGCTGGATTTAATGAAAATACACTCACTGACAGAATGTTGAGCAATCAGCTCAAGTTTGCTGTGACCTCCCTTGTCTAAACTGAACCACAACATTCAGAGTTTCCCCACCTGGGCTTTTACACCTTTCAACAATTCTAAAGAGCAGCCAGTACATGATGTATTCCTTTTCCATGCTATTTGCTGAAGTCTTAAGATTCTTTCCAGGAAAAGTGGGAGTTGTTTCCATTTTACAATGCTTGAAAACTCACAGATTGATTGCAACAGCCTTATTTCTCACTTCTACTCTGGAAGACACAGATCCATTTGCCTCAAGCAGGTCTTGATGATCTATGCCTCTCTGTTTCCATCACTGAAATAAAAAAAATAAATGCCCAAGGAAGCACAGACAGCAAAAGAATCGAAGCAAGATGGATTTCAGCTCCCAAGATCACATCCATCACCTGTACAAAGCCTCCTGCAAGAGCTTCCCAGCTGATTTACATTTGACAACAGCAATTTTGATTGCTCAAAGGCTCTGAACTGCTGAGAGCAGCGAAGGTAATCCATCCTATCATGTTTTTCATAGCAGCTGGGGCTAAAGAAATTATATAATATGTTGCATATACTTGCTGGAGGCCTGCCCACTATACTGCCCTCCACTCTGGCAGCATCAGAAACAACCAAAGGTAAATAAAGATGGCAACACTGCATGACATTGGCATTAGTCACCAAAGCTTGAGAAGATACTCGAGCACCTCCTGGTATTTTCAGAGATAAAATGCTCAACTGCACTTCAAAAGATGGGTCCATAAAAAAAGCACATTTTGTCAGCTGGTTTTCAGCATGTAAAATAGGTGAGATGGTTAGAAGCCTCCCTTTCATTAAAAGATAAGCTGCAGCCCAAGACCACTGGCAATAAAAGCCCTGTTAAGAGTTTTCTTATGGCTAATAACATCAGGCCACCTGGGATGACCCATACATTGTGGTCTAAAGCAGCAGTTCCCACCTGAAAACCGTAAACATCACTCCAGGCCCGCAGGAAAGAAATTTATGAAGTTAAAAAAGAGATGCTGGTGGAAAGGGGAAGTGATTTTTCACAGGCTTCCCAAGCTATGGAGTAATCTGTGGTGGAAATGACACAGAGGACACGAAGAGCCTGTAACCAGAAATATTTGGAAACCCTATTCTTGCTCATTTGACCATCTCACAGAAGTTATTAAAGTCAATGACCTCACTAGAATGGCAAAAATAGACAGTTAGTTCCATACCACTTCTTTTCTCAGAGACCTCCCATGACATCTTAAGAACTGACAGCTTCAAGGGAGTAATAATCAGTACTGCAACTTCTATTCAGTAATATTTCCTCCTCAGTTCTCAAGACAGAAGAACCTGAAGGGAGAAAAGGAAAACCACCGAGAAAATATGAGAAGAAATTAAGAATTGAATTGGAGTAGGGAGGGTAAGGAATAAGAAAGAGAAATTAACAGAATAAAGCATAAAGTTCAATCCTACAAGCAGCTATTTTTTAATCTACACACTTTAGGCAAAGCATGGCTGCTTTAATTACTGAAGAGTGAAATGCAAGCTTAAAACCAATCCATGTTTGGAAAATGAAGTTGAAAACAAACCTAGAAAACAAAATCAACCTTATCTAGTCCAACATTATTTGACCTGAGTTGGAATATATGTTTAGATCAGCTCCCTCAGATGAGTGCTAGTTCAGAATTAAAAATTATTTAACCTCACCTGCAAGTGCTGTGTGGTTACCCAGAAATAAAATCCTCTCCCTTGCAGAGAGGATGCTTAGGGACGAAGTTACTCTGCAGCATCTTATCTAAAATATCCAGTAAAAATTAAGTCCTGCTAATTTTCAGTGAGGACAGAGATTAAGGGAGCTTTTCTGTGTACCAAAACAGATCCTAATATTAAACCATTCCTGCTAAAAATGAAAAGCATCTAGTAATTTTTTTTATTATTTTAATTTTCATGTATGACTTTTTGGGGGTTTGGATAATTTTTTTTTGTTCTTGGCATTTGCATAAAGAAAGATTGCTTTTTTTTATTACAGGATAGGAGGAAGAATGTCCTGAAACACTTTTGGATAACTGAAAAACTGGGGGGAAACATACCCCTTTCTCCATTGTTGAACATTACTGTTCTTGCTTTCTTAAACTGACTGAAAAGTAAACCCCCAGCATTTCAAAGCTCAGTTCCATAACTAACGTTTCTAGCTAGTTATGAAAAATATTTATACTTATACATACAAAAGGATTTATAATTACAGTTAATTGAGATTCTGCCAGAGTGTTCAAATTACTTTGCACCAGAAATTTAAATTGTAAAATTCTTAATGGAACCATGAATCTGATTAAAAGTAATATCTTGACAATTTCCTAGTCATCCACCTGACAGCACTGGGAGGAACAGCCTGAGAACCTCCCTAACCTGTGCTTTGTGGATCCATGAAACTGGGACTGCCAGGGGAATTTGAGGAAAACACCTGGAAATCCACCCCTGGCTGGAACAGAACAAAGACCAGAAATATTTCCAGATTTGGGACCCTTGTTACTAATCATGTTTAAAAGGAATTTGGACAGCGCCCTTAATACCATGCTTTAATTTTTGGTTAGCCCTGAAGTGCTCAGACCAGATGGTTGTTGTACGTCCCTTACAACCAAAATATTCTATTCTATTCTATCCTATTCCTTTCAAGGGGGAAATAAAAGCATGTAGAGAGACTATTAAGACTGCTAGCTGTGCCTTTCTTGGCTGTCAGACACAGACCTGAAGCCATCTCACTCTTTCCTGATGCTGCCTGCATTTCTCTCTCGCGTGCACTAGAAAAACCAGGATGATTTTTCCACAACAGTCATAGCTGAGCCTCACATACCTGACTTTTAATCTGCCACTAGAAAGGTTTGCCCTAAGTCCCCACACACATCTCAGTGCTGTATTAGGGCAAGGGAGATGTGTCACATCACAGGGCCCTGTGCTCAATAACCTGCCTAACCTGCCAGCACCTCGACAGCAGCCACAGCCTGTGGCCCCACTCCTGTCCCCTGCTCCTAAAATAACTTCACCCATACAGAAAGGTCTGACACATGCAGACATCAACAGAGCAGTTAGATGAATCACCCTCGGAGCTGCACACGTGTTAGCACCACCATGATTTCCAAATAGGCATTTTGCAATCTTTCAGAGTTTTGGTCTCCTGTCCTCCAGCCACGAGCCTGCTCTCACACTGAAACCAGGTACAAGCACTGCTATCTGCAGCATGAGGGGCTAAAATGGTAATTTAACTTGAAAAGGAGTTAAATCACTTTCAGTGATGTCAAACTGCTGATGTGAAAAATTAAGGGGCATCCAGACTGTTCTTTGCGTTTCACAACAATTAAAAAAGCAAGTGTGTTTTCTTCTCCCTAAGTAAAATAATGACATACTCCACATCCCAGAATGGGTCAGGCTGGAAGGGACCACAGTGGCTCATCTGGTCCCACCTCCCTGCTCCAGCAGGGCCATCCCAGAAAACACAGCAGAGGATTGTGTCCAGAGGGGTCTCTAGTGAGGGAGACTCCACAGCCTCTCTGGACAATCTGTTCAGGGCTCAGTCACTGCCCAGGGAAGTAGTTCTGCCTCATGTCCAGGTGGAACTTCCTGGGCATCAATTCCTGCCCATTCCCTCTTGTCCTGTTGCCTGGCACCACCTAACAGAGTCTGGCTCCATCCTTTTCTCACCCTTCCTTCCTGAAGGAGTCTACGTTCATCACTGGTGGTAACAGTAAGGATTGTCTAAATTATATTGAATGGATGTATTTTGTAATTTTTGTAATTTTTAGAATTTTTGCTTTTTATCCCATCCATTTTATCTCAAAATTTGAAAATTACAACTGATTACGAAGCAATTTCATAAAAGTTCTTAAGTTCATATTGAGATTTTCCAGTAAAATGATAACTGATTAAGAAACAATTTTGTGTGGGTTCCTATGTTCTTGTTGAGATTTTCCAGTTGCTCTCTTGACATTATCTCTACTCATGCATAATACACAAATATCTTATGCCAAATATTTGCAAGGATCTGTCTAAATCTCTTTTAAACTTCTTCAAATCTCGGTTAAAAACAAAAAAGTATTTTAAAAACATGGAAAATTAAGAAGTCTGGCTTTGACTTTTCACTTTCGGATACACCTCGAGTTACAGCGGAAGACCTAATTTTTAGTGAAATCCCCCAGGGCTTTGTGATTTCTTCAAAGCCCTTCTCTCATGGCAGGAAGCACACACACATTCATATTTACTCTCAGCATGAGTTCTTCCAGAATCTGTCTGCTATGGATACCAAACACCAAACACATTTCTACCAGCACTGGAAAAAAGGCCAGTGTCTTCCACATAGCTGTTATCAGCATGACTGACCCTGTGAGTCATTTTTGCAGTGACTCATTCCATTTTGCAATGGAATGCCAGTCTTGATTCTCCAGCTCCAAGACCAGCCTCTCCCTTGCAGCCCCAGATGTGGAAGGAGCCACTTACCCACCACCATTCCAAAATATTACTGTGTTGAAATAAACCAAAGTACCTTAAAATTTGTTTGGAAAGGTGAGACCAGAAGTAAGGCACATCGTGTTATGTTTCATGGGTGAACTCAGGAGTTTAGGATGACCCAGATGACATCAACATAGGGTCTGTGGCTTCCTATTTCCTCTTTCCTCTCAAAATCCATCCCCAATTCCCTGACAGCAGAGAAAGTGATGTGTTTGTACAGCCCCACCCCTCACCAGACGGACGGATCCAGCTCAGCGTCAGTCATGGCAAAAAAAAACAATCACTGAAGCTAAAAAGGAGGCAAAACAACCTTTAGGGTTTTTCTTTTGTGTCTGGCTTGTACAGTCAGAGATATTTCTCTACAAGGAACAAAATGTTATTTTATTCCTTCTTTAACCGACACTCAAGGAATCTGTTAATCCCTGTCCTTTGGTGGGGAAAGCTTTGTACTTTATCTCTCCACAGTTCCAACCGTTGATGCCCGGCTTTTTAAGGGAGCTGACACCTTCTAAAAGACCTGGAATTGTTTATGCAAAGAAGGCTAAAGGCCTCAAGCTAGCTGACACTAGTCCTTCCACATGTTATTAAGGTAGAGATATGGGGGAAACAGGTCAAGGAAGCAAGAAATTCTGCAGTATTTACCAGAGACTCCCACCATCCTTTAATACAATCAAGAGAGAATCCCGTATTCTCCTTTGCCTTCCTATATTAATCAAAGGATCAGGGTCCTTTAGATTGTGCAGCCTGAGGAGAAAATCTTTCCTAGTGAGAAGCAAACACTTCTCCTTTTCACTACTTGCCCAAACAAGACATTCAGTTTTCATATTTAAACAGGATAAAATAGTTCAGCCTACCTATAGAGAAAAGCTCTACAGATAGTGTTGTGTCTAGATTATTAGAAGGGTAATTTTAAAAGGCTTCTGGCAAACTCTGATTTCTTCTTATCAGCAATATCCTGAATTTGCTTTTCTCCATTCCAGTAGGACAAAATAACACTTTAACCACCCAGCACAATTTTAAGTGCAGATAATAAATATTTCATGCAAAATGCCTATTATCCCATGCAAATACAAAGTTTCAAAATAATAAATCGGTTTGAAGTACTTCTACAGGCATCATGAATTTCCATTAGTGATTTCTATTACACAGAAATTCGGCTGATTATTATCTCATTCCACTAGTCAGAGAAGTTCAGGTGTGGTCACAGAGTTGCATCTACGAGATTGTCACACCTTGAAAGAGTGAAACATAAATGTTCTCTCCAGATCTTTCACATGGAATGAAAAAAAAAGGAAAAAAAAAATAAATAAAGCCACAGCTTTATTTTCATTCCATATTCTTGAGAATACTAAAGATGCACAAACTCATTTCATTTCCTCATAACTTAATTTGCCAGCTGAATGGGGAGAGTTTAATTTTTTACAAACTCACAGGAGGTTTTTATCCAACAGGTCCATTTCTTGCCTCTGATCAAAAGGTTACTGCCCATGAATTTTAATGAGAGTTGCTTTAACACAGTATAAGCATGAAACTTAATAATACAAAGGTAGGAGGGGAGCTATCCAAAGTTCTTCTGTGATCCTTAATTATAGAAACTTAAAGGGAAACCATATTACTGACACTAACAGCATAAATTCTTAATGGCAAAGTGACAAAATAAAACAACCCAAAAGCCACCCAGAAAACTGAGATGCAGGACCTCCCCTTGCTCAGTTTTCAGTTTAGTCACTTGCATTTATTAATTCCATTCTTGCTGGATCTATATCATTGTGGCCAGCCTCCATCCTTCTGCTTCCTTTTATTTTATAGGAAATGCATTCCTGTTTTGTAACCTGCTCTGGGAAGCAGCTTCCCAAGCCAGAGTCTCACCCCTCCGTACTGCCTCTGGAATGTGCTGTATCTTATTTGTTTTTGGCAACAATAACTCCAACATGTTTTTATTTGCATTTCAGCATGGCTTTTCTGTTTTTTTACTGTTCTGCTTGGGTGGTTTTTTAACTCTCGATACCTGATGAATTCCTAACCCCACAGTATGAAATTAAGATACGACCCCTCAGTTTTTATATCTCTTAGCTGAAAGGCTTAGAGGGTGACTGCTGAACACCCTGTCATGAGATGAAAGGGAAATTCTTAATTGAAATTGGCCACGTTTTTTCTCACAACTGGGGTGACCTAAGGGCAGGTACACAACCTGTTTCCATGGATCAGTGGTGGGCTGGAACTTATCCTGCCTTACTTTCCTAAAGTGGATGTTTGTAGCTTCATACAGACATATCTGAGAGATTAAAGGAGTTAAACTATGCTGTAAGTTTATCTCGTATGGGAAAACACCCATTTAAGCCAGATTGATGCATTTATTTTTAAACTCAACATCCAGCAGAGGCCACAAAGGCGATGAAGGGTCTGGAGCATCTATGTGGGAGCTGGGGCTGATTAATTAAAGAAATCAGAAAGGAGATCTCATTAATGCACATAAACATTTCAAAGCAGGTGTCAAAGAGGATGGTGCCAGACTCTCTTCTGTGGTGCCCAGCGACAATACAAGGAGCAATGGCCATAAACTAAGTAAGTTTTACCACAACACAAGGAAGAATTTCTTTATGCTAAGGGTGCCTGTCCAGGCAGGGTGTGCAGATTGTCCCTCTCTGGAGACAACATTCCAAACCCTGAGACACCCCTGTGTCACCTCTGTGAAAAACGAGGTTCACTTTTTGGTAAATTTTCAAGAAATACGTTTAATTAAAAAAAAATTAAGACAATACAGTTGGTCGGGTGACCTGGCATTCGGCCAAGTGCACACTTTGCTATTTCAGAGACACTCGTTAAATACTCCTTCTATTGCATCAGTTTGTGAATATTCATATTTTTTTCATAAACTAGTTTCTATATTTTAGGAACTGTTTTGCACGGGCTCCTTTTTGGGCTTGCCTTTTTAGACCATGCGTGTTTCGTGGCTGTGTCTTTATTATCACCTCCAGCTTGGGCCTTGGTTTATGCTTTCTTTAGGTGGCAGATGCTGATAGTTGCTATATTAATAGCAGGGTCTTCTTTATATGTTCACTGGATGTTATTTCAACCAAACAGACAGTTTAGGTATACTACATCAGTTACTACTACTACTATGCTTAATTTTTTTAAAGTGGAAATAAGAAAACCTTATATTCTATATCCTTACCACAACGTTATTAACATATTTCGCATTTTGCGAAAAGCCAAATAATATATATAAATTA
>VWZU01011353.1:738683-826568 GCA_013397095.1 Sterrhoptilus dennistouni
GGCCGGGGGCGGCCCCGGGGGCGGGCGGGGACTCCCCCAGACAACCGGCCCGGGCCGCCTTTAAAAGGAGCGGCCTCGGGGCGCGGGAGCTCCGTCCCCGCTCCTGCAGCCGCCACCATGCCCGTCACAGGAGGAACCAAGTGCATCAAGTACCTCCTGTTCGGCTTCAACTTCATCTTCTGGGTGAGGCGCCCCGCGCTGCCCGGCGGGGATGGGGAGGGGAGGGGGAGCTCTGGGAGAGCCGCGTTTTATTTGCTCTAATACCCCGTGGATGTTGCTGTTATCACCCACTTGTTGCCCCCCACCCTCCTAGAGGGAGAGGGGCGGGTGTCTGAGTGCTTATTGCTTTATTTTTTTCACGCTTTTCGGGTTTTAAGGTGGGGAGGAGGTGCTGGGTTCATGGCTAAACCCCGCTCCCCTTCCACTCAACATCCCCCATGGAATAATCCTCGCCCTAAAAAACTCCCTGTGCAGCTCGGGTTCCTCGCAAGTTACAGCCTCTGGTTGTTTTATGTGTGTGGTTTTTTGTGTGTGTGAACTCCTGGTGTCGGTGGGAGCTGCGGTTTTTAATCTCTCGGAGCTCCCGCTGAAATCCCATCTCCGGTTTGATGCTCGGAGATAACACGGGCTGAGCTGAGAGACTGGAGCTATTCCCAAGGCGCTCAGGGTCTGGGCACCTGGATTTAGCCTGGGAAAATACCCTGGGAGCTGTTTACCCGCCCCATGGATGGGTATGGCTGGGAAAGTTGGGTTTTTTCTCTGCGCTGTTTGTCGTGGTGGAGGAATGGAGTTGGAGCTGCGGGAAGGAGCCGCCTCTGGAATCAGTGGCAGCACTGCCCGTGGAGGTTGCAGTGTTAATGGGTAAAGGGCTCGGGATGTCTCCATGTGGAAATGGGTGCAGCAGACTGGAGAAAACAGAGCCAGGCTGCGGTAGAGGGGAGTTTTGCGGGGCTGGAGCCAGGAAAGCACATGTTGCCACCCCGGGATTTCCCGGGACAGAGGGCAGAGTTGCCTCATTCGCAGAGTTAGAGCTGATCAGAAGGAAAAACCTAATAAAACGCTGCCTGAAACTTATGGTCAGCAAGTTTCTAAACCTCTTTTCTGAACCACGAAGTAATCATGGTTTGCCTTGCGCTGGGTTTTTTTGGGGTTTCTTGTTTGTTTGTTTGTTTCAGCAGATTTTCTGCAGAGTATTTTATGGGACAAAAATTTTTATTGTGGCAAAGACATTGCCTCATAAGCTCTTAATCTGAGCATCACCCCCTTGTCTGGAACCCAGGGCTGAGAATAGGGAGAGAGGGTTTTGTTTAGCTCAGGATGTACCTGTTGCTTGGGACTGTCGTGGTCATAAAGCACTGAGGCTTTGCTTGTACCTTTGGGTGCTCATATATACAGAATTGTACTGGTGACAGGGTGGATGGAAGAAGAAGAGTGGTGCTGCTGCTTAGAGGAGCTGAGAGATGATGGGTTTGGAAATTGCCTTCTTGAGGCTGGCAGTATGCAGCTAGGATGTGGGAAAGAGAAGAGGAAGAAGAAGGAATTAAAAGGAGAGAGAAATGCATCTTGGAGATCCCAGTTAAGTGTCTGGAGGCCCCAAGAGGCAGTGAAATAAATGCAAGCAGCTTGGGTCGGGCAGATAAGTGTGTTTGACCAGCTGGAGTGGTCCTTGGCTCTTGGGAATCACCACATGTCATTGTGGCCTGCTGAAAACAGTTGGAGGGGAGTTTAGGGGGCATGGTGTTAGCACACCTTGTGTCCTCTGTGGAAAAATAAAGTAGCTGTATTTTGGGTTGTTTTGTGCTGAACAGTGTGAAAAGAAAGGTGTTCTGGGGCTGCCAGCATTAAAAGGCAAGAGCCACCTCTAATAAGAAAAAAGGCTTTAATGTTTCTTACAGCTTTGCAGATGTGAAAAGTCTGTGAAGTAGTTGAAGTGTGTTGACGAAACCTGTTGTGCTCAAGTGCAATTCTGTACCTCCATTTTTTGAAACAGGTTGCCTCCAAAGGGTAGGCGAGGAATTTAAGTGGTCTGCAGCAAACCTGTAGATGGCTGTGGATCCCATGGTAGGTGGAATGTATTTGCTTCCATCAGAGGCTTGGACAAGGGTAGGAAGCAGAAAGGCTCAAACAGCTTGGTAAGGAAGTTATTAAAATAAAAAGGGAAACTCTCAAAGTTTGAAGCAGGTTCTAAAGGAAGGAGATTAAGGTTCATAAATGGTGGTGAGCCAAATAAAATATACAATAACATTAGCCAAAGGAGAGCTTTAGGAGGATTTGCAAAAGCAAACCCAAGTAACATACCCCTCTTCAGACTCATGAGAAAAAGGGAGTTTCTCAAGGAGCCTTTCCAAGCAGTAATAGCTCCAGGTGTAAAAGTTTTGGGAGCAATGTTCAGCAGGACTTATATTTTACTGGAGAAGATTTTAACAAAGTTCTGTGCCATAACCTGTCCTTGACTCTGAATCCTGCACAGGCTTGAACTGACCTCTTGATGCAAAGGAGGTGAAACAGGAGGCGCAGCAAATGTTTGATTAACAATTCTCCAAGGTCACACAACACTTCAGAACTCTCAGTGAGCTGTGATTAGGTAACTCTGCCTGCTCACCATCCCTCTCGGTGCTGGAGGGCTGGAATGCAGTGAATTGGAGGCTGGGTTTTTGCTTTATGGTAGCCTGGGATACCCAGAGAGTGGCACATACGGAGTATCTGGAAAAATCCAAGGAGAAGATTCTTTAAAAGCTGGTATATGTGTGAAGATGGGACATTGGCTACTGCAAGGGGAAGTTTGACTTCATGAAACTGCTGCCTTGGAGCCTTTAAGTGCCTGAATGTTGGAGAGGGCAAGGACTGGTGTTGGTCTCATGGAAATCTCGGGCCTCTTGTGGAAACCAGGGAGTCTTGGAGTAAGATCCTGACAAGGATGAGGTAGATGTTGGAGTGGAGGCAGGACTGTGGAGGTGCAGCTCCTCTGTTGTGGAGAGAAGCAGTGGTAGTGGCACAAACTCATCTGGAGAATCACAGGAGGCACCCATTGTCCAGGCTGATGGAGGTGATGGCTGTGTGCTGACCCTGCAGGGTGAGACTCACACCGAAGGCAGGCATTAAGTAATTCCCATGGGAGGCACCAGCAGGAAGCTGCCTGGAGATAGGAACTAAATGGTTGCCTTCATTGCCATGGAGCAATGAAGCCTTGGGAGAAAAGGATCTATGATGGCTTTACAAAAGCACCAGGTGGGTGCTCAGTGTCAACAGAGTAAAACCAGCTGCAGGAATGAAGGACTGAGAGAAGATGAGGTGTAAAGTTCCCTAAATTCCTGCCTTGCTGGAGTGCTCCAGGCTGCTCTGGTCATCTCTCTGCCTTGAGAGAATCGTAGTGGAGCTTGGTAATGTTTGACAAAGAGGAAGGTTTCTGCCATCAGCAACTGTAAATAAATTAGAATTCTTCAGCATGGAAGTGTGCTAGAGGTTCTTTAGGATCATGATTGTCCAGGCAGAAGGTAGGGCCTTACTGTATTGAAAGAGTCAGTGAGAAAGAGCTGTGGGATATTGAGCCAGGAAAGAGGACATTTTCAGAAGAAAAGTGTCACTGTGGGGACAGTGGTGGTGCTTTCTCCCCAGCAGATGTTGAGGAATAGGTTGGTCAAGGAATACCTGGCTAATCACACAATGAACTAGGTTGGAAAAGACCTTTAAGATCATCTAGTCCAACCTGCTAACATGGAGTTCAGCAGTCTTTTGTTAATTTTTCTCTCAAGGTGCTGTCTGTGTCTTGGCACAATATTTAAGTGCTTCACATGTAGACCAGGAGGTTGGTCCTGGGAAATGCTACTGTCTGTCTCTTAACCCTTCCTGAGGATCTTGTGCTTGATTGATCTTGATGGCCTTTCTCCAGTTGGGAAGGCTCAGCACTAACACAATGTTCTCTGAAACTTTTGGGACTTGAGATTTTGGCTTAAAACATTCTTGTGCCCTAAATGGAAAGAAGGGCAACCTTTGGATGTTTGCACCAAGTGAGGTTAAGCATGGATCAGTGAGTTTTGAGGTTCAATCCCTTCTCAGAGGTGGGAGAATTGGGGATGGCTGTGTTTCCTCTTGGGATGGAGAGTTGCAGCAGGCACCAGGCTCCTTGCTGGGGCTGGTATTCTCTCACCTGGGTTTGCAAACAGCTCTGCTGCCTTGGCATGGCCAGTGCAGGCCCTGGCATCTCTGGCAGTCTGCTCTCTAATAATAGAAGTTCAGGGGCTGATCTGGGATGTAGGAGGGAGGTGTCAAGCCTGATACAGAACTCTTTTTTTTTCCCACTAGGCTGGCTTGAGCTTGGCGAGAAGGCAATGGAAACAACACATTTTGTGCCTTAAACCTGAGCAATGATGTGGTCATAGCAAAGTTGGCTTGACCCAACCTTAGTGTGAGCAATGCTGGGTTGCCTTGAGTTGTGCAATGAGTGACTGCCTTTAGCTGTGCTCCCTTAACACCCTGGGTTTGCTCAGGCTTGTTGGTCCTGGTGGTGAAGCCTTTTCCTAGGAAAACTGTGAGTTCCTCAGCAGCTTGGATGACGCCAGGCAAGTGTCTGCCTGTTCTCCCATTGGCTTCCTGCTGCTGAACAAAAGCAAGGCTTTGCATTGTTAAACTTCATTGCTGGGTTTTCCCTTTCTGAATTTTGTGGAATATGAAGGCATCTGCTGCTAATATTAATGGTTTAATGTATTTTAGGCAAGTGAGTGCTGTAGCACAGAGGCAGAGTTCATGTTGACGTTTTGAGCAATCATTTTCTTGCTTCTTTCCTCTGTTGGGCAGCTCTCTTGTCCTGACTTCCCACTCTCCAGAGTGCTGTGTGGTTTATGAATAAATGCATTTGTTTGTGGTAGTGCCTGCTAAAGTAAGGTGAGCAGAATTAAGCCTGGAGAGCTCTTTTCTTTCTGTAACATAAAGATACCTTTGACTTCGTTCCGAGCCATAATATCAGTTGCTTCTGTGCATCAAGAACAGCAATTCAGAGGTTCTTACCTCCTCCAGTGGAGCAGAGGACTTGCAGGATGGGCAGGGAAGCATGTCTGTGTCTGTTAATATGTTTATATCCAGGAACATATGAAAAATCCAGAAATCTTTTGCTTTCTGTAATGAACTGATGCAGTTGCTGGCTACAGTGTGTGACTCTAATGCTGCTTGGGCTCAGTTAAGTGTTATTTTGACTCCAGTATGTTCTATGAAGTCTGGAATGGAGTTTGGAGTATGTTGCCTTGGGAAATGTGATGTGAAGCGACTTAGAGTTCCAGCAGTCCTAGCTCCTATTTGCAATTCTAATATTAAATATAGTAGACTGGCTTCTGAATAGGGACTTGTATGAAATGGACACTAGTCTTGGCAGTGGTTCAGGAATTTTGTAATGCTGCTCCTACTGTACTGGAACACCATCTCATTGCAAAAAGTGGTGTGACATTAACACAGGCCACAACATTCTTGAAACTAGCTGAGCAGAAAGAAAATACTTCCTTTCCAATCAACTTTTTTTCCAAACTAGTTTGAAAATAGCTGCAGTTTCTTGTGTAACTACAAGCCCACATAGCACAAGTGTCAGGGGAGCTTTTTCAAAGCTCTGAAAACCTGTGCTGTTGTGGGTAACACTAATTCTTAAATTGAGGGTTTAGAGGGATGTTGAGTCTCGCCTGTACTTGCTGTTTATGGGGTTTTATTTATGGAGTACCAGCTAGTAGTAACAGGACAGAAACAGTTCATTACTACTCATAATGTTCTCGATTTTCTTGTGTGTGCTTTGCAACGTTACAGATCTGGTCCTAGTTTTGTTAGCTCAGTCTAAAACACTGAGAAGTAAATTGTCTCATGCAGTCAAATTTTTAGCTAAAGATTCAAGTGTTTATCAAGTGAAGATGGTGACTTTGATCATCCTCGGGTAAACCTATATATGAAATATCTTGGAGTAAACCTATATATGAAACAGTAGTGTAGAGCCTGACATACCTTCGTACTTCAAGAAAAAAAAAATGTTCTGTTAGATGCAGGAGCTCAGGACTTCTGGACAACAATCACTAATATGATTAAGTAGAAGCTGTTTATTGTTTACATTAAGCTATATTTATACACTCTAAAACTACTGTAAACATGATTAGAATTACTCGATTGGTTCTTTTATCTTGTCCATGTGTTCAGCATGCACATTTCAGGAAATATGACTGGTTACAGTCTAGTGCTTCATGGCTCTCCTTTATCTAGTTCTTGCAGTCTTGGTATTCTGTTTTTCAGCCTCTTTATTTTAGAACAATTTATGTCTTGGTAACTTTGAATTCTAGAGGGTTCTGATAAGAATGACTAAAGACAGTTTGGCTGGAGCACACTGTGGCCCAAGTTGTTCAAAT
Source organism: Sterrhoptilus dennistouni (assembly GCA_013397095.1). NCBI lineage: Eukaryota > Metazoa > Chordata > Aves > Passeriformes > Zosteropidae > Sterrhoptilus > Sterrhoptilus dennistouni. The sequence goes on from VWZU01011353.1 coordinate 745,055, forward strand.
ATATTGCTACAGTTAGATGCCATACTTAGCTGACAATACACTGAAAATAGTATTTATTTTTGACTGACTTCTTTATTTTCATATAATGACTTACCTTCTGCTGGATGTAATGCCGTGAGCGTGGCAGAAGTTGTATGTAAACTTGGCCTGAAGGTGTCAAAATGGCAAAACCCAGTTGTTGTTTTTTTGTTTGTTGGGGTTTTTTTGTGCAAAGGCTTTTTTTAACAGGCTTTGAGCCACTTACCAGGCATACTTGAAGTGACTGATTTCTTCCCTATCTTTGCCTCCATCCTAGGGAAGTACAGGAAGGGCTGGGTGACGGTGTCCCCTTCCCAAAGCTTTGTCTGCCAGGGCAGACAAAGGAATGTCTAAGGGCTTGGCAAGTGCTTGGACCTTGAACTTCTTGAGAGGTGATTCTGCCTATGGAAAGATAAAGTACTCTAAGGTGTCTGGGCAAATGGGGTGCTTGTCTCTTATCAGAGTGACCCAGTCAGAAGAGACTGAATAAAAAATGGTCCTTGCAAAATCGTGGTTAAGTCCAAAATAAATTTTCCAAAATAGCGTAACGCATTGTGCTGCTGTGGGACGTGTCAACGGAACTGATGGTTTGGGGGATATTTTTATTGTTGTCGTTTAAACCTCAAGGTTTTAACACGTGTTCATGGCAGTGTCATGAAATCTGACGGTTTCCTGTGCAAGCCTTCTGCTGGGAGATCTGAAACCTCTGGTGTCAGAGCAGGGCAGAAATGCTTGGTAGGACTGTGAGCTCAGTTCAAGTTAGCCAGGGATGGAGAGGGGAGGAAGGCAGAATGTTCTCTGTGGCTGCTGCCTCCAGGACACACAAGTTTTCTTATCTCAAGTGTATCCTGACTGGTTCAGGTCTTTTCTCAGTTACCTCTTCTCACATGGAAGGCTGGGGGACACCCTTAGATGGACCCAAAGGACACCCCAGAGCCGTGGGAAAGGGTGGCTTTGGAAAAGGCTTTGGGGTGGGATGGCTGAGAGGAGGGAAATCCTGCACAGGAGGAGCAGCACTATGTAAGAAAGGAAGATAGACCCAAAAAAAAGCTGTTTTTCCTGTTGCAACAGGCAGAAAGCTGCATGCAGGAGTGAGCTTTAGGGGTGGAAGGTGTGTGTTTGTGCATAATAAAAGAAAATAAAACCTGAGAAGCCTCCACAGGGCTAAGAGTGGAGTGGCCAGGTAATTTTATCCTTGTTAGAGCTGTAGAACAGCCAGGCAGAGCAGAAATGGTTGGGGAAAACAAGGAAGCATGGTTAGCTGGAGCAGGGAAGTCATAGTGTAATTGTGCCAGGACATGCTGTTACTGGAAAATCACTGCCACAAACTTTTCCAAAACAGCGAGTAAGCAGTATTCCTTTAACTTCACTGTTTGGTCAGATTAGAAAAAAACCAAAACAACCCAACCCTGTCTTCTGAGCTCTTTTTTGCTGGACTTGTCACTATAGAAACATACTGCATACCTGTGTGATAAGCACACAAACCCAGTCTTCTTTTTGTGTGTGTGAAACCAGACAAAATGGAGCACTGTTGTTCTTTTCCTGCTAATTTTCTTTCAGCACAGGATGGAGCTACTTAGAAATATCCAACATTGCTCAATTCCTGTGACAAAATAGGTCTGTTAGATGGGGGAATCCCCTTGGATTACCAAACAAAAACCCAACAATGGGGTGGTGTGGGGAATCTGCTTCCATGCAGCTGATATTGGGAGTCTTGTACCCCTTTCCCAGGAAGGAAAAACTGCTCCCAATCCACCCCAGCACAGCTGCCCATCCTGCTGGCATAGCATGGGTGAGCAAGGAGGTGACAGTGCTCAACCTCTGGTGTGCCACACTGGCCACAGGTGCTGCCAAGTGGTGGGTCTGTGTTTTTTTTTTCCTCAGAGGCTGGAGTTGCTGTGTCCTCGTTTCTCCCTTGTTTTGACGGAAACTTGAAGCTTTGAGTTTCTTGCCTTCTGCTGTAAAACTGCCTTTTTTTAGTTCCGTGGTCACTGTGGGTAGGAAGAGCACAAACTGAGAACTTAAGTCTGCTTTCCTTAAGAAACTGAGACAAAAAGTCTTTTATTCTTGCATGAAGGAGCTGCATTTTATTTCTAATCCACCATGCAGAGAATTGTCACTCTGTTTAATTCCACTGGGGGTTTTTTTGTGCCAGCTCACTGACATGAAGTGTTATCACTGTTCTGTGATCCTGCCAGTCTCTTGTCTCCCTGGCATCTTCTTAACCTTTCCCACAGAGTGAAATGAGAAAACATGCCATGTACCTCTGGTGGTGGTGGGGAAGGGTTAAATTTGTGTTTTGAAAGGAGCTATATTAGGTACCTCATCTCTGCCCAATGTGAACAGACCAGTTTGTTTCTGGAAGGCTTTAACTGAGTCTCTTCTCCTTTGCTTGGAATTTTAAGATTATCTGCATGATTACAGTATGGCTTAAGAGTTTTTTTAGTTTTACACACAGAAAAGGACGTTTTTCTGTGCCCTGCTCCATTTGCAGAGCTCTCTAGTCAAACACTGGAGCTTGTCAAGCTGTAAATAGGTTTGGAAGATGAGAAGAACTGTGTTTTCAGGCTTGTGGCCTCACATTTTGTGAGTTCCTGGCAAAACCAGCAGAGACTGTAAGTTTCTTCTAATGATGGGCATCTGGATCAGCTATAAAAGCTGAAGACTGTTGGATGACCCAGGAAAGGGAGTCTCAAGCAGAGTGTTATTAAATACTGGGTGACTTAACAGCAGTCTCAAAGCAGAGTTTTTTCCATCACTAAACCTTTCTGATGTTTGAACTGAGCCACTGGGGTGAGCTGAGGTAGCAAAGGCTTTTTGAAGTGATGCTGCAGCCAGGAGAGCAGGTAGAGCAGCAACCCTTCTTCTCTCTGCCAGCTCCCTTTTGTGCCTCTCCCTCCCCTCGGGGTGCAGCTGTGGCACAAGAAACTGAAATAATGACTCTGTTGTGACATTCTGTGTTGTACCAAGGTGATCCAGCATAACTTAATCATCCTCTCAGGGTAACCCTAGCAAGGCAAGCTGGAGGGGAGTGCAGGTGTGTCTTGGGAGTAGTGAGCACCAGAAACACAAACAAAAACCTTTTGCTCAGGTCTGGAAACCTCCAGGTGGGTTTGGCTCTTGGGGTTGTGTCACTTGATCTGTTCTTCCCAGCTACAACAACCCTGCAGCTCCTTTTGGAGGCATTGCCTGGCACTGGGGTTCCTGCCCTACAAGAAAAGCTGGTTTAGGGAAGCTGGGGCTGTGTGTGAGCAGGAACTCTTCCCCAGCAGGGAGAAGGGGCTCTCAGGCTCCCTCCTCTCAGGCTTGATGTGGAAGGGGTGTATCCTTGGGTGCTTGCCAAGGAATGCTGCCCATATTCCCACTCAAAATTGCCATTATTAAACACTTCTCAGCTTCTTAGAGGCGAATCAGGAATGTTGTTCCCTTCTACAAGGACCTTCTTATCGGAGATCAGGCTTTGTTGGGATTTTATTTTTTGCTTTTCATGCGTGCTTTGCATGACTTTATAAACTTATTGCTCACTCTTAGGCTTAAATTTTTAATGCCTGGTGCAACATTTGGGATTTCTGTCCTCATCTCACTTTTCTAGAGTTTTTTTTTTTTTTAATAGTTAAATGGCCTTCAAAGGAAGGGCTGAGAAGCACACTCCAGCTTTCTACTTTGTCCTGTTTTCTTCATTTTTTTACATGCAAGAAAACATCTTTTTTTTCTTTAAAGGAGGATTCAGCCTGTTCAAAGCAAACTGTTGCTATTTGCCTTATCAGAGTGCAATTCCCTCTTTCTTGCAGCACTTCCTATGGTTTTTGCCAGATGTTTCATCCAGAGGCTAATTTATACGCAGTGACTTGCTGCAGATACAGGCACCAACATTAAGAGGGACCTGGAGGCACATAGGCAGAGATGATAATGAAATAAAACTAAACATTACCTAAAATTCGATTGTATTGCTGCAGATAACAATGTCTCTGCTTCTGCAGCTGATATTTTCTTATTCCTGTCAGTGTGGTCACTTAATGGGTTGGCATCATCTTGTTTTGCAAGAGGAGCACTCTTCCTGAACTCCTTTCCCTGGTACACTGAACTCTCAGCAGTTTGTTTATGACCCTTCCAAGGCACTTTTCTTTGTGATAAACTTGCTCTTCGATGTGAAGCTTTAGAGTCACTAAGCCATGCAGTGTCTGCAGCCACCCAAAATAAAACAGTGGGTGGAAGGATCAGTGAAAATACTGACACTTGGCTAAACCTTGGATATTTTCAGAAAGGAACAAGAATGGCATTGTTCTCCTGTGGTTTTGGAGTTTATATTATGTAAATGCCTCTGTCAACAAGATGCCTCATGTCTGGAACTTTGTGTGTGGGTATCCCCATCCTTTTTTGCTTGTTCTTTGTCACCACCTCTTTAAATAAAAGCTGTATCCTATGTTTGCTTCTGATTTTGGTACTAATGTAAGGCTGGGTGGATTAGTTGGTGTAATTTAACAAGCCTTCCTTGTTTCTTACAGCTTGCAGGGACAGCAGTGCTTGCAATTGGACTATGGCTTCACTTTGATTCACAGACCAAAAGCGTGTTTGAACTGGAATCTGACACAAAGTTTTACACAGGTGAGCTGGGGGATTGCTCAGGGGATAGGTCACACTTTTGTGCCCTGATTTCCAGCCTTCTTTAAAGGGTGAAAAGGCAAAACAGCCCTAAACATCCCAAGAGCAGCTTCCCCTGGCTGGTGCTGGGGGCAGCTTCCCTTGTGAGCTCTTGTGCAGACAGCAGTGCTGTCCTGTGAGTGGCTTCTTGGCTGTTCATCCTTTTTCCCACAGTAGTTACTCTTTGTTGCTGTCAGTAAACATTTTGTAATCCCAGGGGCTCCTGGAAGACACAGAGGATGTTTCTTCCTGATGCTCATCACCATATACGTCAGCAAAGTTTCACGCTAAGCTAATTGAGTAATTAATAATTTTTCTCCAGAGTGACCAACCTGAGCTACCCAAAACACAACTCTGTTGCCTTGTCTCTCAGGAGGAGGACATGCACTGTTGTCTGACTCTTAAAGCCCCACATCTCCTTATTCATACTGAACTGAATGGGAAGAATGCACAAATGTCTTGGTACAGATGAGAATTATTGCAGCCAGCAAGGATCAGTGTAGCTTTAGCTAGACTGTGTGATAGGTGTTTGTAAGATGATTAATTAGGAGGCACACACATTTTTAGTTTGTTAATGTCATAGGAATTCCTAAGTGAACTGGGTTTTATCTGAACTTTGATTTTGAACTCTACAGTCATTTTTAAGCTTGGGCAGGAGGACACTCATAATTTGGTTCTTGTCACCTCTAGGTGCTCAAACCCTTGGAGCAGCTCTGCTTTAGGGAAGGCTGAGGGAATTGGGATTGTTCAGCCTGGAGAGGAGAAGACTTCGGGGTGACCTCATTGTGGCCTTGCAGTGCCTGAAGGGAACCTACAGGAAAGATGGAGAGAGACTCTTGACAAGGGCCTGGAGTGACAGGACAAGGGGCAATGGCTTCACACTGACAGAGAGCAGGGTTAGGTTGGATATTGGGAAGAAATTGTTCCCTGTGAGGGTGGGGAGGCCCTGGCACAGGTTTCCCAGTGAAGCTGTGGCTGTCCCATCCCTGGAAGTGTCCAAGGCCAGGCTGGATGGGGCTCTGAGCAATTTGGGCTAGTGGAAGGTGTCCCTGCCCATGACAGGAGATTGGAATTGGGTGGTCTTTAAAGGATGGCTTCATCTTACAGCAAACTGGCTCCTGTCCTCGGCTACTCACCTGTGACAGCTCCCAGACTGGTGTCTCAAGGGTCACTTGCAAGAAGGTGCAACTTGTGTTGCAGCCTCTTAGTGCTCAGGTGGCCTGTGCCTACAGGGAATGCTGTTAGGAATGGTGTAGAGGCCATTGTTGGGAATATTGAGATGCTCATGGGACTTAAAGAAGAAGCTGCAGCCGTGCAGACAGGTTATCTGTGAGAGAATTTGTGGTTTGCCCTTGATAGGATGTCATCTCAGCAAACTGGGTGGTTCTTGGAGCTGCCAGGAAGATTCCCAGATGCTTTTAAGTGGCCCTCAGGAAAAGGACAGAAATCTAAACTTGGCCATTGAGCTGAATATTTAACAAATCTTATTTTGAGTAGTCTGAAACCCCTCTTTCACCTCCTAAACTATAAAATTTTTATGGTGTGATGCTTAAGCTACTGGCTGGATGCCGCCAGTGAAACTTGCTCAAAATCTCTGTAAGTTAAACTGAGTTTTAAAAAAAGCTCAATAGGAATTTCTGCTTTAACATAATTTTCTGAGAGTAGTTACTGACTGCAGTAAGTTCCAAAGCAAATTACCTCAAAGGCTTTCTGTACAACTCAAACAAAATAAGAGGTACTGATGAATTCTTTATTTTACTTTTTCAAAATGGAATAAGTTTAAGCTGAGGTTTAAAAGTCCATATTGGAATTTCCTCTTGATAAGAAATGTCAAGCTTAATCCCTTAGAAATGCTGCATCAAATGGATGTTTATTTTGGCAGCTAGTCCTACTGGTTTTCATCTAGAATATATCATTTGCAAATGCTTACATCTGCCTTCCTTTTATTAGTATTGATTTGGTCTCTGAACTGTATTTTTGTCCCTATTGATGAAATGCCCTGTTTGTTCCACGTGCTTTATGCTGATTCTTTGATGTTTCACTGGCCCTATAATATTCCTTGCCATCCTTTGGGAGTTTTCTTGCTCACCACATCTTGCTGCTGTCTCCAGCTCACAGCTGTGATGATTAGGCTGGTTGTTCCCAAGTTTAGGAGCCAGAGAATTTGGCATAAATGGAGCCTTTTACCTCAGGAATCTTTGCTTCAACATATTCACTACCTAATTTCTGGGCAGAATAGCTTACAGGCTCTGACACTTCAAGATTTTGCAGTTGTTGATAAATCACTATTCCAGCTGTCTCTAATTCCAGCTGTCTTTATCTTCACCTGAAGAGAAAGTGATAACTCTTGGCTCTGAGTCTGTTTTAAAAAGTATCTTACAGCTTGTTCTTAGATAGCTTTATCTTGCCCAGTTTCTAAAACTTGTGAAACTGCAGTAGGGATACACATTGTGTCAAATTGAGGGGTTTATTATCAATTTTTCAAATGTATTTGCTTTGAAAATAAAGCACAATCCCCCTTTATTTTTTTACTTGAAACACCTTGGTAAAGAAACTTAAACCTTGGCAAATCTACCAATGCTGTTTGTGTAGCAATTAATTTCATACCTTGCTGCTAAGGTCTCAGTGACCCGCTCACCTTTGTTTTCCTCCTCCCTAGGTGTTTATATCCTCATTGGGGCTGGTGCCCTTATGATGCTGGTTGGGTTCTTGGGATGTTGTGGTGCCTCACAGGAATCTCAGTGTATGCTTGGCCTGGTAAGTGCTCAGAGTAATGCTTAAATTTTTGAGCAGCATGATGAGAAAGGAAGGAAAATACTACTGTATCATTCAAGGGCAGCAGATTGTGGACCTAGAACAATCTGTGTTTAAACTCATGTTTAAACTTATCCCCCAAAACATAAGGCTAAAATGTTAAATATAGTTTTCATTTCTGGCCGGAAATCTAAATGCTCCTGCTGCATTTGAACACAGGATGACATCAAGAGGCTGGATATGTCTGACATACACTGAAGTGTCAAGACTGGCACTGTTGTGAACACAGAACTGAAATATTGATAAGACCAATGCTTATCATTGCTAGACAGTTCATCCTGAGCTCTGAAGGTTGTGCAATCTTTAATCTCTGAGACCAGAACTTGTGGTATTTGATGCTTGAAACAACAAAGCTCTACTGTTCATAATCACAGGATGAGCTCTTCTAGTTGACAACTGCTCTGCAAGCCAATTACTGGAGAGTAAACTTCATTGTTTTCAGACTGGAGGGGCCAGTAGAGCTTATTGGGTTTGTGCACATCTGTACACTTGCAGAACTACTCATCCAAATAACCAGAAGACTTAGTTAATAAAAGAAAACTACTACAGCCACTGAAAGAACAATTCCCCTTCTGTGTTGCAGAGCAACCTAAATTCAACTAATTCCTGCCAAATGATGCCTCTAGCTCTTTGTAATTCTGAGTATCTCTTTAAAGATAGTGGTGTTTTGGATCTGGTAGTCAGTTTTATTTGTGTTTTATGGGATATACAACAAAGTGGCCATTAGCTCTTTGGGAGTTGGTGGCAAGGTAGGAATTAAGTAATGACTTCCAAAGCAACAGGAGTGACAAACCAGAGTAAAGAATTGATGCTAGCTGTTGTGATGTGTCTGAATGACTTGGGCAACATCAAAGTCGTTGTGAACAGATGATTGGCTTTAATTAACACTGATCAAAAAGCAGGACTGGTGCTTGGAGAGCACTGCCAGACTTTCTGACATTCCTGGGAAGAAGTGCTTTTTCCTGGTGTCCTTTTTCCTGGTATTACCGATGTCTCAGACCTCCAACTGCAACCTGGTGGAGTGACAGCTCCCACAAGTCTGGACAAACTTGCAATGTATGTGTGTGATGCTGATTTGTGGTGCTCTGGCCTTCATGAATAACATGGTCTTTTCTTTTCTAGTTCTTCTTCTTCCTTTTTGTGATTTTTGCCCTTGAAATTGCTGCTGGCATCTGGGGATTTTCAAATAAAGAAAAGGTAGGTTGCTCTTAAAAGTTGGGAGTGGTGGGATGCTGGAACAGGTTTCCCAAGGAAGATGTGGCTGCCCCATCCCTGGAATTGTTCCAGACCAGGTTGGATGGGGCTCTGAGAAACCTGGAGCGAGCAGTGGAATGTATCCCTGCCCATGGCAGGAAGGCAGGACTTAGGTGATCTTGAACGCTCCCTTCTGACCCCAAACACTCCATGATCATATGAATGTGCCCACAGTCAGCAGCCTGCTGACATCTATACCAGTACAAATCAAATCCTTACTACCCAGGGAATTTGGAGGAGAGGAAAAAGGCTGACTCAAGCAAAACAATGCAAAAAATCTAACCGTAATATTTAAAAATGAGACTGTAGCAGGGAAGCCAGAATCCAAGAGGTCTGTCCTCCAGACAGTACCTGGGAGAGCTGGGGGGTGAAGCAGGCTGGCTGGGAAGCTTCACTACTTCCAGAGAGGAGCTGGGTCAGCTGGCAGCTGAGAGTTTCTGCACCTGAAGCGTGTATGGCCTGTCCCTCCCAGGCAGTCAAGATTCTATCTTGTTTCAAAATCAGATGCTTGGTGACTAGGGTTGCTTTTCTGCTCACATGGTATTATACCATGGGGAGATACAGAAATTTCTGGGGTACAGTAGAATATGGAATATTTCTGGGCAGCCAGTGGGCAAAGACTTCTCTCACTCCTCTTAGAAGCTCAGAGTTGGAAGGGGAAACAGTCTTACCTGTTCAGGTGTGGCTGTTAAAGTGACTGTACAGTTATTTCTCACCTGAAACAGGTGAGCCTTCTGTCCACTCTCTGTTTGTACAGGGCAGAAGAAAGGGTGTTGTAGGCTGCAGGATTTTTGATGACTGACTTCCTGAAAGCAAGTTTTTTATAATGAATACAAGGTATGACACTAATGCACCATTGATAGAAAACTCTTTGCTTTTCCTTAGATAATTGATGAGTTAAAGGAGTTCTACTTGGACACCTACAGAAAGAGAACTCAGTCAAATGCCAGAGACACCCTGAAAGCATTTCAGTTTGCTGTAAGTATATGGTTCTGCTTAACCTGGACAGTAATGCAGCTGCTCCTTGTACTGTTCTGTGCCACCCAGTCCCTGGTACAAGTTTCTTGGTTCAAAGAAGCAAAAGATTGCAGAGATATTTTTGTGTAGTATAAATGAATTCAGGATGCCTTTTTTTGTCCCTCTGAAGTGTCTAGAACTAGTTATTGTTTTTCTAAAACTCAGCAGCAGGCCAGTAAACCCAGTATCTGAGCTACTGGCACCCTAGCATGCATATCTGTGAGGGGTGCAGCTTTGTGTCTGTAAGAACAGGCTGTCACCAAAATGATTTTATGTGTAGAGATCTAGCTCTTTCAGAACCTTGTCCTTTCATTTAATAAAGGATTGTTAAAATCAGTTTTATAGCAGTCATGTTGACAGGACTTGGTCTGTAATAAAAACTAATGTAATTTTTTTTAAACCAGATGACTGAGCAAAAAAAAATTATTATTTCACCTGGGTGCCTTTTTTTTTTGTGTTTTCTGTTGTAGCTAAACTGCTGTGGTGTTACTGGAGCTTTGGAGCAGCAGTTCATGGAGACCTGTCCAACAAAGACACTGGCTGAGTCATTCTCTGTCAAGGTAAAGCTTGACGTAATTCACCATCAGCTCTGCCCAGTGGGTAAAGTGAGAAACACACTTTAGGAAACCCTCCCAGTCCATGGGAAATCCCCATGTCACACTGGTGTGGCAGTCTGTGATCAGGCTAGAAAACAAACCCGCCATTACCATGGAAGGAACAAGCAGGAAGTCTGATCTTGGCTTGGGAAATGTGCGGTCTGTGTGTCACAGACTCACTGGTGGGGTGGGTAGTGGAAGAGCAAAACTTTGTCTAGAAAAAAACCCTCAGAAGTGCCTTGAGAGCTCTGTTCTCACTGTATCTTCCTAGTGCTTGCTGGGATCTGTCACCTCCCTCTTGGTTAGGGAGAAGTAGAGCTTGGGGTAGGAGCAAGTCTGAAGCTTCAGCAAGGACAGGGAGGAGGGGTAAGGGATTGGTAGCCTGTTAGGGGAGTTTGTGACTGTAAAGGCAATTATCTGAATGAGGTTTCCCTATGGGAATATTGCTGCAGACCTGCCTGTGTGCAACAAATAACAGGAGGAAACAGCTTGTGTGGTTTTTAACCACCCCTCTTCCTCTTCCTTACAACCATCTTGTGCTCTTGGTTTGTGCTCCAAGACAGTTTCTATGAGTCCTCCTATGGTTTTTACTATGCAGGAAGTCAATTAATGACTTGGGGTTTTTTCACTTTAATTGACAGCTTCACATATCTGCCCATGTTGAGACCCTTCAGTCTGTATCTTTAGTTCTTGTCCTTGCAGTCTGAGGTGGAGTGTGTGGGAGTAGCTGAGACAGCATGCAGGTTTTGTTGTTTGTTTTTATTCTGCTGTGTGTTTTAGCTTCATCTGTTGACTTCATCTTGTGATGCCTATTCCCAGTTGTAGAAAAACAGTGGCTAGAGACTGCAAGATCAAAGGGGTGTAATACAGTGTGCCTCTAAGAAGCAGTGCTGTGTTGGTATTCTGATTGAACTGACTCATTCTTGCCAGTATATCCCTTTAATCCCAGATTCAGTCTGTCTTTCTAGACTGGTTAAGGAACAACAACAGAAAAAGGTAGCTTTCAGCAGCTTTCACTGATGTTTTCTGCTGGAACAAGCAGGACAGAAGCTGGGATGAGACTTTGACCAGCTACCAGGCTCTTAAAGATTTATACCTCTGCAAAAGTGCCTTGTTCTTTTTATTGGCCAGCATGGGTCTGTTCTGGGGAAAGGACTATACTTACATATTTTTCTTTTTTCCAGTTGCAAGGGTAATTCATTATCCTGGGAACATTAAACTGGCCCCTCTATGAATCTGCCCTTGACATGGATCCTAGCTTAGGATAGCCTGCCATTCCCATGCACTGTGGGTTCAGGAGGTGTCTGCAAAATTACAGTAGCAATTGGCAGTATCAAGAGTGGCTCTTTTGATCAGGGATGAGCAATGCATCATCTAAAGTGCTGACAGCCATTAGTAACAAACCAAGCCTGATAAACTGCATGTTCAGATTGAGAGGGGAATCGTGCTGTAGTCAAGGTGCTGCTAACAGGTTTGAGATACTTGAAGAGTAGGTTTAGACTTTTCCACCAACTTTTGTGTAGGACCATCCCTGACTCTCTTTAAGGATGTGACAGTAAAGGCCAGATCAAAGCAACTTTTAAAAGATGACTCTTCAGGTGAACCTTGTGTGTGTAAAACACTAATGAATCATCTGTTCCATTTCAGTCCTGCCCTGATGCCATTGATCATGTCTTCCAATCCAAATTCAACGTCATTGGAGCAGTTGGCCTTGGCATTGCTGTGATGATGGTGAGTTCCCAGATCAGTTAGAGGGTGCTCAGAGGATACTCAGAGCAGAAGTCTTGTAGAGCAGTGCCTGGCCCAGCAGCCCACAAGGCCATTCCACTGAGGACAAGTCCCAGCAGGAACAGGGTGTGTGCTGCAGGGCCCTGAGGCAGTGCAGAGGCTGGGATGTCTCAGGGCCTCCCTGTTTCTGCTTTGGATTAGGATCTGCCTCCTTGCACTTTCAGCAGTGGGGAAATCTTACAGTAATGTGTGTATGTATGGAGTGAAGATGTATTGGTTGTGTTGCTGGCCCACATCTGAATCCTGGTATCCCTTGGGGATTCTTCTTCTTTTTCCTTCAAAACTGTTACAGGCTCTGCTACAGGGCTGAAATAACAGGGCTGCTAAAAAAACTTGCACTTCTGTATTTGACTTCTCTGGAGAAATGCACATGCTGGGATGATCAAAGATTTCCCAGGAGATATGGCAGTGTTTTATAGCTGCTGGTGCTGTGCAGGGCCAGAAGTTGTACTTGAAGGTCCTTGTGGGTCCCTTCCAACTTGACATAATCTGTGATTTATTTTCATGTACTGAGGTGTAATGGGATTCCTGGGAATGAACTTTGGGGTTTATGGGGTAGGGATGGCAGAGTCAAGTATGAAAATACAGAATATAAATGTGACCTCTGGGCTGGGAAGAGCAGCTTGTCCTCATGCTGATAAAAGCACATGTTTTCCTAATTTCCTAATTTTCCTAATTTCTAATCTGTTTGCTTTCTTTGCAGATTGTTGGCATGATCTTCAGTATGGTTCTGTGCTGTGCCATCCGCAGGGAGAGAGAGATGGTCTAAGAGCTGCAAACCCAGGATTCCTGCACTATAAAAATCCTCACTATTAACTTCTGCGTTGAGAGCATTTCTAAAATGTTATATATTTGTTACCTTTTTAATGCTTCATTTGGTACTGATGTAGGTTTGCTTTTTATGTTACAGGTTAAAAAGATAAAGGTTTATCTGACTCAAGACAAACATTGTACATAAAATATCAGACTTTCTTGAAACTTACATAATTTGGATGTAATTTATGTTGGAGACGATTTGATACTTAATAAAGAGTAAGATATATTGTTTGTGGGGGAGAGATGTTGCTATGTTGGTTAATCCCACTGTTTGATGCATAGCAAGGAGTTAAAGTTGCATAACCTGTTAAGTGTTTTTGGGATAAAGCAGGAAATCACTCCTATGCCAATGGCCCATGTTGGACGGGAATGGGAGATACTGTCAGAGCATGTCAGGGAAGGTGTGGTCATTCCTCTTCCCTTGGTGTGTGTGAATGAATACATTCCTAAAATGTCACTGCTGTAACACTTCTGCTGTCACCTCCCTGGAGGGGGTGGCAGAGGCTGGCTGTCACACAGGTGATGTGCAGGCAGTGATAGCTCAATGCAGCCAGGCTGGGCTCTGCCTTGGGGCCAGCTGTCTTTCCTGACATCAGCCTGTCTGCTGCCACAGCTGTCCCCTGCACCTGGCATGGCCTTGGGCCCTTGGCAGGGCACATTCCCTAGTGTATGCTCAGGATTTTTTTTCACTGGCTGGTTTGGGGCTGTGTTTCCCCAAAGCCAGCAAGGTGCAGTCTCAAGGGCTTACAACAAGTGTGCCAAATCTCAGGTTTCCAAGTGGAATAAATGTAAGTTGCATGAGCAGTTAAGTGTCCAGCTCAGCAGTTGCAGAGTTGAGGCTGTCCTGTTTCAGTTTAAATATGGGTAGGGGAGAGAGCAGAGACACCAGTGTGGAACCCTTAGCCTAAAGAATTACCAAGTTGTCCAGTATTTCTATTCTAAATAGCTTTTAAATGGTTTTTTTTTGTCTTTAAAATACTTTCTGGTGGGGGCTGCCTATGGACTTACCAGAACAGATGTGTTGTTCCTGTACCTGGTGCTTGCTTACTGTACAATCTCATCTGTGTTCTTGGAAGCTTCTGGTCTCTGTCCTCTTCGTAATACAAATGTCTGAGTAGTCCTTGTTCCCCTTTTTCTTCTGCAGGGAGAAGGATGCAAGGTATTTATCTGAGAAATACCAAATTTGGTGGGTGTCAGGCTCTGCTGATGTGTGAATGTATTGTCATCTTTGTGTTACCCACTGTCACTTGTCTAAGGGAACCATGCAGCTCTCCTCTGTAATGTGTTGCACTGTTCTGTGTTCATGGGCCTTCTTAAAAAAAAATTATTTAAAAAAGCCAAATGGTAATCATGCTTTTGTGTGTCTTGCAGAGACTGAAATGACTCCAGAAAATAGTCGATCTGATTTTCTTTTGTGGATATATGTGACAGCCTGGAGGGGAAAATCTCTCATGGGAATTTGAGAGCAGCCATGTCCCCACTGAGCTCTTGTAGAACTGAGAAGTAGCATTTTTGTCAGCTGGGTAATTCTGGGCATGAGAATGAATCTGGCACCTGGAAGAGCTGGGGTGAATTGCTGTCAACCATCAGGAAAGTTTACTGCTGACTTCTTTTGCTTCTTCTTCACAGAACCATTTAGGTTGGAAAAGACCTCCAAGATCATGTAGACCAACCTTTGACCAATCACACCCTTGTCAGCCATACCAGAACACTGAGTGCCATGTCCAGTTGTTCCTTGGTCATCCTGCAGGGAGGGGAACACCACCTCCTCCCTGGATAGGCCCAGCCAGTGACTAGTCACCCTTTCAGTGACTAATCACCCTTTCAGTGAAATTCCTCTTTATGTCCAACTTGCACTTCCCCTGGCAGACCTTGAGGCTGTTCCCTCTCCCCCTGTTCCCTGGGAGCAGAGCCCGACCCCCTCCCAGCTGTCCCCTCCTGTCAGGGACTTGTGCAGAGCCACAAGGTCCCCCCTGAGCCTCCTTTTCTCCAGGCTGAGCCCCCACAGCTCCCTTTGCTGCCCCTCATCAGAGTTGTGCTCCAGACCATTCCCTAACTCTTCTGCCCTTCTCTGCATGTACTGCAGCCCCTGAGTATTGAACTGAGGGGCCCAAATTGGATGTTGGATTTCAGGTGCCTAATACAGAGAGAAAATAACTGCCCTGGTCCTGCTGGCTACACTTTCTGATGCTGGTGCATGTGTTCAGATTGCCAACATCTGCTGTAGCTGTAGTCCAGCAGCTTTTGGCAGAGCCCAGGAAATTCCAGCAGGTTGTAAATAGCGGGAAGAGAACTCAGCTGTAGGCTCAGGACCTCAGATGGTGAGGTTTGGGCAGTGGCTGCAGCAGCAGCTCTTGAGCAGGCATCTACATCAGCTGAAGATCCAGAAGTGAATACCTGCCCCTGTTCCTGTATTCCACAGAAACTGGAGAGGGATTTCCTGGGATTTAGTCTTTAGCTTGCAGTGCTGCTGCCTTCCCCACAGCGTTTATGCCACACTCTGCCTCTTTGATACCCACCCTCAATCCACAATGTGTTTTTTTTAAATGCTGTAGCCCAATCTTTTACCCTTCTTTTGAACATCTACGTGTGGGTTGGTATTTTCTGAGGAATCAACAGATGGGTAAGTCTTTCCTTACCTGAGCAAAAAGAGCTGATCTTCATTACTCAGTTACTACTTTTCTTTTAGCAAGAACATGGACTACAGATGCAAAACCTGGTTACACCCATTCTCAGAGCTCCAGGCTAGTCAGGAATGAGTACAACTTCAGTAATGAGTATTAATGAGTTGGATGTCAACTTTCCCCTTACTGACAGCAGTTGTGATGAAATTTCCTGAAGAATTGGGTTCTATTCTAAAGAATGGCAGCTCTAAAAATCAGTGTATGCCCCGGACTTTTAATTAGATCAGGAATAGAATGACTTGTGAGGTTAATACAGAGAGGCAAAAGGGGCCTCAAAGAGATTGTTCTGGAGAACAGTAATGGGGGATTGCAATACTAAAAGGGAAACAGTGTTTAGGACAATGTCAGAAGTGTGGCAGAAGAGACTGACACTGGTGAAATACTTGTGGAGGGAAGGAGAGAAGGATCCTTCTGAGGAATATGCCCAGATTTAGAGGGGCAGCAGAGAAGCAAGTATTGGTGCTGGGAAAAAAGAAGGGAGTGGGGGAAAATTATTCTAGTGATGGCATGTCTGTTGGGTGGAAAAGATAGGATGGAGGAAAACATACAAAAGTAAAACATGTTTGTCATCCTTCCCCATGAGTAAACAAAGGTGCAGCTCTGTTAAGCCCTTAAAGCCTGCCTGGAATGTGAGAAAACCACTCCAGAAAGGAAAAGGGCTTTAGCAGCTTTGTTTCCAAACAAAAGCAGATTTCTTCTTTACACACAGGTGCTGCTGATTCTTTGTTGTAAATTTGCTTAAAATAGCTGTGGTTTATGGCCAGGTGTTACACTATATATTATATTATCTATGGGATTTGCATGTGGATAGCAAAGAGCTGTGAGATCTGAGCAATCCTGGTCTAGATATCTTCTTGGATTTGGATGGTAGAAGAGATGCTAACTGGTAAGGTAAGTGCTGCTAAGGAATAACATAAAACACTACCTGTAAAACTGTTAAATCATAAATTCACAGAACAGTTTGGAGTGGAAGAGACCTTAAACATCTTCTTCCAGCCCCCCTACCATGGCCAGGGACACCTTCCACTAGCCCAGGTTCCTCAGAGCCCCATCCAACCTGGCCTTGGACACTTCCAGGGATGGGAATTGCTCTAAGGCTGCTCTCAGCTGTGCCCCTTGGCTGCTGTGAGGAAAATAAGGACAGATAAAGCCAAACCACTAAAAGGTGTGGCTATTTATTTGTTGTAACAGAGCACCATGCAGAATAGGGGAATTTGTACTGGGAAACAGCCTGTTGCAGGCGTAAGAAAATAACTGTTGGACTGAGGGGAAGGATGCAGCAGTGAAGTCCTAAGGAAGGCTGTATTTGGTTATCTCTCAGGTAATTTTGCCAGAAGAAAAATTTTTAGACTTACTTTGGAAAATGAACTAGCCTGCCTTGGAGGAGAATGGAGGGAATCTCCAGGTAGCTGCATGGTCAGCTCTGTGAGAAGGTGGTGTACCAAAGCAGGGAGAGCCTGGTTTTCCAGGGGGCCAGAGTTTGTTGCTGGGAAACATCTTCCTCCTCTACAAAGGGGCTGGGAAAGTCATCTGTGGTACAGCACATTGTCATTTTACAGCAGTCCTGGCACCATGAGCACCATAATTGAATACAGGGAAAAATGACAGTGGGTCCATGAAGTGAGGAAAGGGTGTGGGAAGCAGCTACAGTGGAAAGAGAGGGATGGGCCTGACACATAGGGAGGGCTGGAATAAATTCTATCCTCTTGTACACTTCAAAAGCTTAAATCCCTATGTTTCAGCAATTAACAGTGTTACTCATTGAGGGTGTAGAGCTGTGTTTGCAGAAGGGGAGGATGTCATTACCAGCAGGGTGACTTCCAAAACTGCTCCTAAAGGAATTGCTCCAGTAGGAAAGAAAAACCTGGATTTCTTTGACAGGCTAAGTCATGACTATACCCTTCCCTCTCCACCCACCAAGAGAAAAGAATAGCAAATGCTTGCAGACAGTTTTTTAGGAACTGCCTGTACCTCTCCACTATTTTCCTTCAGATGACTCTCCAGGCCCAAGCAAGCATTGCAGAAGCTGGGCTCAGAGAAATTGTCTGGGTGGGTGGGGGTAAGCAGTGGAGCCTAAAATCCCGATTATAAACATGAGTCAGACGTCGTTTCCATGGGGGATGTGCCGAGAGGTTCAGGCTGAGCCCTGCCCTGTTCTCTTGCAGGCACTTACAAGCCTCTGCAGGGAGCTGCCCAGCCAGCCTCCATCTGCAGGCAGGCAGTGGTTAATGCAATGTCAAAGCTCCCTCTGACTGCTCCAGCATCTTTTTCGTCCTGAACTGCCCTGAGAGGGACCTGGGAGTCCCATGAGGGATGTCCCAGGAGGACCAGAGGTTGCTGTCCCTGGGTGAGAGATGCTCTTCCAGCTGCAGAGTGCAAGCACAGCCCAAGCTGGGGTTTGTTGGGTTTCTATGTTTAGGAGGTGGTTTATGCTCATGGCCACTGTATAATTAGGATTATAAAATAGCCACCTCTTCAGTTTCTCCCTCTTGGCAGCTCTCAGGAAACGACCTAATTTGAACTACCAGCAGTGAGGACATTGACCCCTATCAGAAGTCACTTTTAACTGAACCTAGAACCTCCAGACATTTGCCAGGCTCTGCTGGCAGTGACAAAAATAGTTAAGTGAGATTTTTCCACTGCTGGACACAGGCTTCCACATGCGTGAGTCCCACAAAATGAATCCACAAGGCAGCCATTCATGGCATGCTGAATGCCTCCTCTTCTCTCCCTGCCGATTTTGAGATCAATAGAAATTCAGGCTGGGGCTCAGAGCTGACCTTTTATGCCTTGTTCTAATGCTGGCATTTAGTCCTCGCCTTGCCATGCACTGGCTTGGCTGCGCTTCTGCTCTGCCCCACCAGCACCACAGGGCGGGTCCTGCTGGTTGAAAGGAGCTGGCATCTCCAGCTGCTGCTCCATGGCTGTGTGTGAGGGAAGAGCAGGGTGGAGGAGAGCTGGGGAAACTGCACCACGGGACAGGTTTTTCAGCTTCAGGGTGGCTGCGCCTCCAGCTTACGCCAGCGTCGTCTCTGCTTGTGGGGAGAGCTGGGGGAGCCCTCACCAGCACTTTCCAGACCCACAGGCTCACCTCAGCTGCAGGTCTGTAATTAAAAGGAGCAGCTTTAAATATCCTGGCAGTGGAGATGAAGAGCAGCAGTTCTCAGCAGGGGCTTTGACACGGCCACAACTCAGGTGATGTCCCACCATCATCAGCAGCACAGCAGAGTCAGAGGAGAGGTGGGGCCAGGTTCAGCAAGTCCTGATTCATGGCTTGGGCCACTAGTGAGTGCAAACAGATGGGGAAGGTTATGCTGGGTGTTCAAAAAAGTTCCTCTTTTATTATGGGATTAGCCACTCCTTTGCAGCTCTCTGGGACTTTATTCTGCATAGGGGTGAATGCAGAAAAAACAGGGGTGCCATGGGATCTGTCACTGTGGCTGCCCCACAGGTGGGGAATAGCTTTATTTGCACTGTGAGTTTGAGGGGCAGCTGCTTATCCTGATTTTTAATACCAGGGGATTCTGCCCTTACAGGGTGGCTGCTTTGTAGCATGAGGCCATTCTGAGTTGTGCACCCTCAGTCATTACCATCACTGGACTGCCAAGTAAAGAAAATTATTTTCATTGTGGTTTTACTTCTATTTTCCTTCTTTTTAAAATTTTCCTGGAAGACCTATAAACCTTCAGCCATTAGGCGAGGCACAGAAAGGGACTTTTTCCCCTTATGCACAGTCTGTGGCTGCAGCCTTTGTCCTCAGGTTTGTGCATGGTGTGCACATCAAAAATGCTCTAGAAAAGAAACCAGAGTGGCAAATAAGGTGTAAAAAGATGGAAGAGGAAAGAGTAAGTCAAGCCACCCCACTCCAGATTGTGCAGATCGTGTTTTAATGGCACCTGTGTGAGGTAAATGACTTTCCTCCTGTTCACAGCAGGGTCAGCCGTGAAATCATAGCAGGTCACTCAGGGCTGCACCTCACCTGATCTTGAAAACCACCAAGGATGAAACTGGACAATCTCCTGCTCCCCTGCTGGGCTGGTGTCCTGACAAGAAAGTTTCCCCTCATGAGTTTGAATTTCTCTGGTTTCAACCTTTGCCTGTTATCCCACCATGGTGAGCAGCCTGGCTCTTTTCGGTTGTCTCCCTGCAGCTCCTGGAAGGCTGCCATGAGCCCCCTCCCATCCAGACCCCTCTTTTCCAGACTGGACAAGCCCTTTAGGCTGATCATGTTAATGCAGCCCAGGCTGTCATCACTGCATGGTGGCCCATTAGTAGCCGAGGCCAGAAGAACTTTATCAGAGGAAAACAATACGCAGTTCCTTTGGCTTTTTATGGCTTGGTGAAAGAGAGTGTCCTTTTCCAGGGCTAAATTGTGGATAAAGAAACAAAACTGAAGGTTAAAATGGGGCAGGAAAGCTGAGGAACCAGCAAACACCACTTGCCAGGTTGTTCCCATCAAGGACTGTTAATCCCACATGCCAAGGTCCCCTACACAGAGTGAGCTGCTGCTCCTTGTGAGGACCAGCCTTGCCCCACCCTTGACTTGGCACTGCAAGAAGGAAAAGCTGATTTTTGCTGCCACCAGTTCCCCTTCCTCAGCCTGTCAGTGCATCTCGTGAGCTGCCACCTCTGTTTTTCCCTCCCTGTAGACACAAGTGACCACAACCCTTCCCAGAACAATGAGCCCCTTGCTGGCAAAGCTCCCATCTCACTCCTGGGAAAGGTTACTATTAAACAGTGCACGTCTTCCTTCTGTAAGTGGTTTGTTTTACAATATAAGTCATGTTAATCTGTAAAATTAGCCCCGCAGCTGGTCCTTGCAGTTCTTCCATGCTTTTTTGTGATTGGACTCTGTTGTCAGAACCTCATCACTTCCTGAGTTCAAGTGTCTGGGCTAAGATTTTCTCTGCTGCTTTCCTCAAGGTGAGTGGAGGATTTCTTTTGGTATGTACTGAAGTATCTTTGGTTACTGCCAAAAAAAGATTTTAGCAGAAAAGTGTTGTTTTGCCTGTACTTAAAAGCAAAAAAAGCATCAGCCATTTAACTTGAAGCTCAGCCTCTGTTTTGGAAGCAGTGCCTGAGGGTTGTGGATGGTTTCTGCCTTTTGTTAGAGAGCTGTCTATGGCTTTTTAGAAAGGAAACACTCATGGGAGTGTGACTTCCGGAAGACACCTTCATCCACACAGTCCTGATAGAGCAGGAGGGGAAGTCACTAAAATACCTGGGGCACCTAAGCTTGTCCCTGGGACTAAGGAGGCAAAACTCAAGAGCTTCACCTACACTTACCCCCACCCCGGGCCTCTGGAATGTGCAGATAGTCATCGGGCTCTGCCTGGGAACAGGAGCTGCTCCCTAACGCAAAACAAACTTCCTGAGCCTGGTCAGAGCTGAGTTGAGTGGCTCTTGCCTCAGGCTTGCCCCCAGGAGGAGATGCCCTCACCTGCCTCCCTGGGAAGGTCTCCCTGTGTAGGAAGGTGCTTCCTACATGTTTACAGACAGCTATGGACTTGCCTGCAGGATGATGTGGTGTAGGCATTCCAGAGGCAAACTTTCTCAAGGATATGGCAGGAGAAAGGGCATTTTATAGAGCAGATTTCCCCCAGAGCCCCTTGTCTGCCCAGGGAATGCACCCCCCATCTCTCTAGATGAGCACCCAAATTCCTCCTCCATGTGCAATCAGTGGAGGAGACCAGGCTTTTTCTTTTTCCTTTTTCACGAGGCTCTGCACACCTCTGCTATCAGCCTTTTGTAGGGAAACACAAACTCTTCTGGAGGGGCACCATGATGACCCACAACCTAAAAGCACCAGACCTGGCACAGCCCAACAAGCAGCTGTGCTACTGAAACATATCCTGAGGTCAGTCTCTCAGTCACACCTGGAAATTGCCCTCTGCTCCTGGACCAACACCCTGTGGATTTGTTGGTTTCATCTGGATTTGCCCATTTTTTCCTCTGTTTATGAAACACAATGGATGCAGCAAGATTTAAAGCAGGGATTTGTCTTTAAGGGGAGTGTGGAAACACGAGATTGCAAGTGGGAAAAAAAAAAAAAAAAAAGGCAGTCCTGGTCCATCACTAACCTGGTCTTTACCTCCTCCAGTTGTCCCAACCTCTCCTGGCTGGGAGGCACCTGGTGTCCAGGCATTGCCCCAGAACAGGGTGCCTCATTCTGGGGTTTTTGGAGCTCAGGCCATCAAGGAATACGGGCTTTGGGGATCCTCATTGGTATCCCAAGTGCTCAGCTCTCCATCTCAGGAGGTGTATCTGCTGTGCCAAACTTACTGATCAGGTTTCAGGTGTCCTGGTAGGGCAGCCTGGAGGTTTTCTCTGTAGTGAGCCCTCCTGGTTAACTGGTTCATGTCAGCTTAACACCAAACACTCCAGGGCAGGTAAACTCACTCACTCACTCCCTGAGCAGTAAAACTCTTGTTGCTTTTCCACAGAAAAATCCAAAATCCCATGGTAACCAGTGACCCCTTTCTTTGTGCCCATTCCTAGATCTACCAAGCAGTGACAAAAATCCTGTGAGAGAGCCTCAGCCACTGTAACCCAAAGAGGATGAGTAGAGGCTGAGGGCACCACATTCTCCTTCCACTCCTACTCCCCTTTCTGGCAACATTTTAAAATACAGCAGCACATCATTCACTCCCTGTGTTTTCTAGGAGCAGCATAGAAAGCTTCCCTCAGGTGTCCTGTGCTGGGACTCAGGGCAGGATGTGTTGGGAACAAGGTGGGACTTAGGTTAGGGGAAATAAGCTGAAGACAGGGGTTTGGAAAGGAAGGGAAGGAGAAAATAGGAGAGGGTCAGTGCTAGGAACAAAGCAGGGAAGACAGATGCAGATAGGAGGATAAAAGTGAGGGAAAACAGCAAGTTGTGGGGAAGAACAGGAACAGGTAACATTTGGGAGAAAATGAAATGGCCTGGGCATACAGGAGGTCAGACAAAGTGTAAAATATACAAATGGTTCTCCCAGCTTGAAATGCTGGCACCACAACAGGGTCTAGCAAGTGGTTCTTTAGTTTAGCTGATGAAATCAAAGACTCCAACCTTCTGATGGTCAATATGTGGCAGCACAACCCCACACCACAAACTAGCTTTTTCCATTTCTTGAAAAATAGAAAACCAAAAAGCTCAAAATCAAAACCCAAACAAAACCACCAAAATACCCCAGACAGAAGCAGAGCACAAGTGAGATTAATTCTGCAGTTTCAGGTGATGCTGGCATGAAGAGAAACATGTATTCCAGTAAAGATCTGCAAGATCTGTGCATCCCTTCTGGCAGGATCTTGAAGGCTCTATGGAACAAATCTAGGAATTCAAGGAGGAGATAAAACATTTTTTGTGATGAAGGTACATTGATAGGTAAGTTGATGTTGTCCTGCCCAAAGTGATGTGAGGCAAGTCAGAGGTTCCTGAGATAAAAATAGTCTTTACTTACCAGATCAAATGTGCATAGGCACAAAAGAGGCTGAATAATAATAATAATAATTTGTACCTTCCTAGCAGCCTGTCCTAATTTTTGAATTATTGAGCCCTAATTTTCTGCATTTTTTGAAGTGAAACATTTACACTTTTCAAAGTGCTGTTTTTACCCTTTAAAAAGTGACTCTGTTAAGGCTTCCTGTCACTGCCTGCTCCATGGAAAGTCTCTAAGTTGGGGTTTTTTTGCTGCCTGCCAGCTCTGTTCCTAGCGGGATATTTTCCATTTTGCATGCAACTGCCAGTAAAAAAAAGTCCCAGAGAATTCCACGCGTGCCTCTGCACCTCTCCAGATAACAGCTCCTTTTTATGTTGGTGCAACTATGTTGTAGCTAATTCTGTGCAAATACCTTTGAGGCCAAAAGGTGCTCCTGAACCAGATGCTTAATTTAGTCAATGCTGTGTGGGCTCAAGAGTTCTTCACTCGTTTTCCCTTGGCTAGGCTGGGTTTTGCAAATCCAAGGAGTTAAACAAACAATTCTTATTTTAGTGTTTCATTCGGCATCATCACATTTATACAGAGCAGAATAGGGAATTCCCTCCTTTCTTCCTCTTCCTCCTATGTTTTTTTTCCTGTGCTTTCAGTTCCCAAACCAGGGCAGGATGGAGGGTGTTGGTCCAGCACTTCATTGGCCAAGAGTTTTGCCCATGGGAGGAGTCCTGCCACCAGCCTGGAACCTGCTCAGGCTCTATAGTAAACACTCCTAAAAACAGCTTTCACTAAAGCCAAGCTTGCTGAAAATGCCATTGCCAAAACCAGCAAAAGGATTCTTTAAATCCCTGTAGGACTTGGTGACTTTCCTCCAGCCTGGAGGGCAGCACCTCTGTGCTCTCTGTTCTCAGAGATGCAATCACCTTCTTCTGCACATGCCAGAGGTGCTGCTGGAGACCCTCAGGCTCAGAGCAGCCAAGCAGAGGAACAATGTCACTGAAGTCACTGAAATCTGCACCCACAGCTCCACAGAATCCCAGGATGGGTCAGGCTGGAAGGGACAAAGGTGGGGCAGCTGGTCCCACCTCCCTGCTCCAGAGCACAGGGCACAGGATTGTGTCCAGCTGGTTCTGGAATATCCCAGTGAGGAGACTCCACATCCTCTCTGGACAGTCTGTTCAGGGCTCTGCCCAGGGAAGAAGTTCTGCCTCATGTCCAGGTGGAACCTCCTGGGGCTCAGTCCCTGCCCGTGGCTCTGGTGCCATTGCTGGGCCCTGCCCTGAGCCCTCCCTGCTCACAGGGACACACAGGGATCAGGGCCCCTCTCAGCTGGGGCTCCTCTCCAGGCTGGACAGCCCCAGCTCCCTCAGCCTTTCCCTGGCAGAGATGCTCCAGGCCCTAAATCATCTCTGCAGCCTCCGCTGGCCCCGCTCCAGGAGCTCCCTGTCCCTGCTGTGCTGGTGATCCCAGAGCTGGACACAGCTCTCCAGATGTGCCCACAGGGCTGGGCAGAGGGGCAGGATCACTCCCTGACCTGCTCTTCCCAATGCACCCCGGGCTGTGTGTCCTGCCCACCCACCCAGGGAGGCTCAGTGTAGCTCAGCCTTGGGGCACAATTTCACTGCAGGAATTGTCAGAGAGGGACTAAACCCATCCCTGCATTCCTAATTTGTACCCTCTATGACCAGCCACATGTTGCCCACTTTATCTCACTTCTCCACCTTTACCCAGCTGCTTCATAGCCACACCAGAGAGAGATACATATTCCTTCAATAACTCACTCCTCCCCAGTGGAAAGGCTCTCCCACGGGAGCAGCTCAGCACTGCAGGGCAAGTCTCACCTATAGGGAGGCAGGGAGATGGGGATTCCCTTTCCATTTCCTCCTTTTGTGCAGAGTTTAAAACAGTGTTTGTCATCAGTGGAATATGACTCAGGAAAGCAGCTCTGGCAGGGTGGGGAGCCTAATTTGAAGGAAAAAAAAAAAAAGGCAATGACTTCTGCTGTATGATACATTGGCTGATATTCAGCCATCAGCACACAAAGGGCTTTTCTTCCTGAGCCATTAGCTGAATGAATCAGCAGAGATTTCCAGCGGAGCGTTTCTCCTGAGTCCCATCTCCTGATCTCTGGGCACAGGGTATCCCTCTGCCACTGCAAGGACAAACAGGACACAAACAGGAAGGTGCCTTTTCAAAATGTGAGGTTACTGTAAAAATAAATCATGACTCTTCTGCGGACAGCAGCAAACACAAATTATGGGAAATATTTTCAGCCTTCAGCCTTTGCTGTTGCAAAGGGAACAAATGTAAACAGCCCAGCTGGCACAGCAGGCTGACGCCGGGTGTGGGATGGCTCCCAGCCCTGCAGCTCCAAGGCTGCCACAGCATTCCCAGTGTTCCCAGGGCTGTGCTGAGGAGAGGACAACCCCCTGTGCTCCCCAGGGCTGTGCTCCAACCAGCCCAGCACGCCCACACCAGAGCACAGCACCCACAGTTGGGGTGAGATCCCCCCATGGGGTCTCAAATAAGCCTAATTTCAATTCCTTCATTCCCAACAGAGGCTGGATGGATGATGCAGCTGTCCAGAAGTCATTGGAGCACCTCCCCTATGGAGACAGGCTGGTAAAGCTGGAGATGTTCAGCATGCAGAAGGGAAGGTTGGTGTGTGGACACCTCACAGTGGCTGAAGGGGCTACAAGGAAGCTGGAGGAAGACTTTTCATCAGGAACTGTAGTGAAAGGGCAAGAGGAATGGCTTCACATTGACATAGAGTACATTTAGATGGGAAATCATGAAGAAATTTTTCCCTGTGAGAGTGGTGAGGCCCTGGCACAGGTTGCCCAGAGAAGCTGTGGCTGCCCCATCCCTGGAAGTGTCCCAGGCCAGGTTGGATGGGGCTCTGAGCAACCTGGGACAGTGGAAGGTGTCCCTGCCCATGGCAGGGGATTGGAACAAGCTGATCTCTTAGATCCCTTCTGACACAAACCCTTCCATGTTTCTGCAATTCTAAGGCTCCCAAGGCACCAGGAAGGTTTTGGGCACCTTCTGGAGCCTTGTGTGCTGCAAGGAAGAGGCTGTGCCCAAGCCCCCAGGCAGGCAGGTGAGATTGACACGGGAACATGCACATCTTCCCCCTCCAGAAAAAAAAAAAAAAGAAAACAACACCCAGGTTCTCAAAGCAGCTGGGATGTGTCCAGGTGACTTCCCTGCTAAAGGTAAGTGAGAAAGGCAAGGATGAAATAATTTTCCCACAGAAGAAAGGGAGATTGGTTCCCCTCCCCAAAAACCATGGAGAGGCTTTTATCTGTCACAGTACTGAGTGCTGAAGGATCTGGGTTTCCCCTCTGCCTCAGCAGTAGAAGGTGAGATGGACCCAAGAGGCACTTTGCTTCAAATCCCTGAAAACAATCAAGGGATGAACTTCTCCATCTTGCTTAAAATACTGTGAAAATCTACAACAAGCACAGAGGGCACAGGAAGTATCCCAAGAGGATGGCTTTTAAGCTGTATATAACTGGAACTTTCAAACTCCTGGCTATTTACAGCTGCCTTGCTGTAAAATCGGACACTTCTCAGCAGTTCTTTCCTCCAACAACAGCCCTCAGGAGACAGCTAGCACAGGCCTGGGCTCTGAAAGGCTGTTGCCTTAATGTTCAAAATTTACTTACCCTTTTTTCTGATGGATCAGGCAGACGTGGGATGTGGGACACACAAGAAGATCAAGGAATGTGTCCCTGAAGTTGGTTTGACGACTGAGCCCCGCAGGCTCACCTGGCAGATACATTATCAGTGCTGAAGGTGTGATTATCATTAAGCTAAATGAGGTCTCACAGGTGTTTCCATGCTCAGCACTTACCTATGAAGATGGAGGGCACAGGCAGGTGATTGATTTGGGTTTGGTTTGTTTTGTGGGGGTTTTAATGTGTTCTGCTTTGCACAGCTGCATGCAGGGAAATCAACATTTACCACCCAGCAAGAGATGATTGTCTCATCTGATCTGTAGCAATCTTTATAATTAATGGAAAAATTATTCCTGCTGTTGGACTGAATTAATCCTGATACTTTCGAATTTATGCCACCTTACAGAAACTAAGAGGCTTGTAAGAAAAGGTTTCTCCTGTTTACTAAAACTGAGTTAGTTCACAAGAGTTCATACACTCTCATCACATAAAACAGGAGTTGTTTGTAGAACACAAGAGTCTTTCTGCTGGCCAAGGCACACAGGAAAAGGTTAATATACCAGATTTACCTGGTTACACGTCAGCTATTTAGAAGTAGCAGAAGTTTAAAAATTAATTATGCTAAAATATGCAAATAGAAGATACACACACACATATGTGCACTGTCAGCTGAAGAGCCACACTTTGGGCCAACTGTACAAAACCTTACTGTGCTTTTCTTCTGTGAAAGTAATTTTGTGATAATACCCTCACTCCCATGGTCTTACAGCCATGGTACTGCATGAGTCCAATAGAAATACACCCACAATCTGCCTTGTCAACTCGAAAAACAACTCAAAAAAACCCCCAGCAACACTTGATAACACACACAGCTTTTTCTACACCAAGTCTGACTCACTTCAAAATCCTGACTGCGTGGCACTTCCAGTTCAAATGACAATAGACAGGAAAAACAATTCTCCACACTTCAAAGGAGGTGCCAGTCAGGCAGCCATGGAATTTGGAATTTTGATCCTGCCCACCCTAACAAAATGAGCCTTCTTGAGACTTAACATGAAAAGGGAGTAAAGTAATGAAAGCACCCACAGTGACTTGTCCAACACTCACTAATTCCACTACAAATTACAGCACAGAGAACAGCAGGAGGAGCCTGGAATGCTGGGATTCCAAGACACCAGTGCAGCATGGATTGCACGTTGAACTGAATTAATCCTGATACTTGGGGAGTATCAGGATTAATAGGGAGGGTCACATGAGGATGGAAGGCTCTTCCCCTTGGTGGGACACCTGCCACATGGTCAAGGGCTGTCACTGCTTCTGCCAGAAGGGAAAAAATCCTGCCTGTGGTTAACCCTGGTTTGGCTCCAAAGCCAGCAGGAGCACAAAGAGGATGAATCTGACCATCCATGTACTCTCAGGTACCCACCCTCTCCTCCTCTGACAGGAAAGAAATCTCAGTACAAAGCTCCAAGCTCAATTGAACCTGGCACGTTTAATGTACAAGCATGGAAATAAAATTGGATCATTCCCACAAAAGTTTATGTCTTACCCAAAAGCTTAAATGCAAAGGATTGTTTATTTCAAAAAATGTCACTGTGCTCATTCACTCTCCTTTTGAGACTGCAGGACATAGAACTCAGTGCTCAGTGTCCCATTAGGATTGGGAATGCTGTAGGCTGATGATGCAAGCTGGGGTGGGGACTCTGCCACCAGCCCACATCCCAAATGCCTATTTCTGAAAACGTGCACTTCTCAAAAAGCACAAAAATTATTTTCTTCATCATTCTATGAGGTGGGGCAGGTAGGGCTGAACAAGCTGGCATTTGTCCTCTTCCAAACCTGGAAGAGCTGGTTTGGGATCCAGGCAAGATTCCCAGCCAGCCCTTGCTATGATAAATTTTGCAGTCATCACCACCAACAGCTTTCAGAGTGACTTGTAATTGCAATGAAAACTCCTATTCACACCTCTTGGAAATATTGGTTTAGGCTGTTCAGCTGAGGATGAGTGAAACAAGTGTGAACTAATGCACATTCCCAACCATTCTCAGCTTATTGCAGGCAAGAATTAACTTTGGCTGTAGGAAATGAAAATTGTAGAACAGCCACAAAAAACTGTGGATTCAAAATCTGTCCTTGTCTATACTGCGTAGTCTTTCAGCAGTGTTCAGCCACTGCCAGACATAAACCAGTGTTTTACAGGAAGAAGAAAAAGGAGAAGAGCTGAAGCATCCAGCTCCTGCCAGACACTCCATGGCCAGACTGCAAAGGAACTAAAACAAAAGACCTGGTAATGCCTAATTTCACAAGGTACAAGAGGGACACCCACATCACAGTAAATATAAAAATTTGGGCATTGTCTGTGTTAAAAGCCAGTGGAAAGACTCAGGGTTAAACACAGGAAGTAGCAAAGGAAATGCATGTCCCTCTTCCTACAACAAGATGGTCTTTCCTCACAAGAACACAGCCTGACATTGATTTTAGTCACTTGTATTATACATCCTACACATCCAGGTGGTTACAGCTCCTCTGGGAAGCACAGATCCTGGGGACTGCAGCTCTCAAGAGTGATAAATCTCATCACTGGAATCCTCTGCTCCTACTGCTGACCACTGACTTTAGAGACACGTTTCATCTGTTTGCCAGGCAAAGCAGGAGCAGAGATGATCACGCCAAATTCAAACAGATCAATTCAAATGTGATACTAAAGCAATTAATAATAGACAGGGATCTGGTTACACTGCTAACATTTATGGTTACAGTCTATTTATTGTTATAGTTTTACAATGGAAGGAATTTTTTCAGAAGTAATTCAAAGCTAGCAAACACCAAATCACTGGTGGACTTCCAATGACACTTTTGCTGTCTGGAGTCCCTAAAATCAGGCACAGTTGCTGGAGTTTCTCCTCCTGTTTTACATATATCTTATTCCTCCTGGTTTCTCTTCCCCTGTATTCCAGGACAGCAGCCAGACCTTCTGACACTTGCATGATCTGCAATTTTCACCCATGGGACTCTGGTTCCTGTATCAGCTCTTTCCTGTCTGAGGCCTGGTCAAGATTAGAGTTTGTTAAGGATAAAGCCAGGAGATTTGCAAAAAAAAAAAAAAAAAAAAAAAAGAAAAAAACAACAGACCAGGAACTTCTATGGAATGAAATATCCCTGCTTCTTTGCTTCTTTCTTCAGCAAGACAATAATCATGGCAACAAGGAAAAAATGCAACCAAAAAAAGAAATAAAAAAGTGCATCTGTTGCAAATAATATTATTCTCTCTTTTTTTTGACTCTTCTTATTTTTCAGAGTTTAAAATTGCTATTTTCCTCTTCCTTTTTTTTCCTAAGTGCAGCATCAATCATTAGTTTCTTCTTTAATTTCTGAAAAAAAAAAAAACCCAAACAAATTTGTAAGAAAAGGTGACACGAAATACCTTGAATTTTTCAAATGTTTTACATCTCAAAATGAGATGCACACCCCCAACAAAGACACCCTTCCAAAGAATATTTATGGCATATGACACCTTTCAACAATTCTAGAGTAAGGTAATTCTATTTCCAAGATAAAAGCCTGAGAATCCAAACAGAAAACCCTCCCTTCCCCTTCTTGGTGAAGTTCTGCCTTGAAGAGAGGTGTTTATGCCTCTGGAAGTCCTAGAAATAATCAGTTCTGTGTGGCCATACAGCTGACAACAGATGATGTCTGAGGAAACATGGAACTTTGACATCTCTTTTACTGATTTTTCCGTCCCCATTTCCAAAAGCAGATGGATCTAAGAACTAGGTATAGGATCATGGGAGCTGTCTCAGGCAGCAGCTCACAAATAAAAAATAACACCACAGTTTTCATCCTGCATTCAGGGGAGGTACTGCTGTCTTAGAACTCTTTCCTTTCCCCCACCTTCTTCCCCAAGAAAACAATCAGCTGGTTACCACCATCAGTCGCTCCTTTCTTGCTGCTGCTCCCTAAGTCCTCTTTTTCAGTGAGTGCTGCCACCTCTGGCTCTGTTTGGTGGCTCTGGAAGGAACTTGGCTCTGGTGGTGTCAGTGCCTTTTGTTTTTCAGCCTGTGGCACGGATTCAGGCACTGCTCCGTTGGGCACTTGAAGGAGGTAGGACTCTGTGATGTACTGTCCTCCTGCCGTGCTGGGAAAAGGCATTTGGGGATGCAGCTGGTTGGAGAAAGGAGCTCCCTGCATGTAGAAATCACTCCAGGACACAGCTGGATAGGCAGGGATGTCTGCTGAGGGAAAAGCCACCAAGAGAAGAAGAATAATGAAAATAATGGAAGCACGTCTATGTACAAGATGTGTGTTGTGCTTTGCTCAAGGCAAACACAGCATTGTAGAGCAGCAATCACCACACACATCAAGGATCACTTTGCTCTTTACACTTCACTGCATTTAACCAAAACATGGTTCTTTGGAAGAAAAGCTTAGGAAGTTCATAGCATTATTATAATCTAAAAGAACTCCATGCCACTCAGCACTGATCCTGAGTGTATGTTATGACAGCAAAAACACCCCCAATTTTTTTTTTTCCAGCCCCATTTTCCAAGTTAGCTCTGCCAGGCACAAGATGGATGCTTAATCTTCACTTTCACTTATAAAAGCTGTAAACCAGGAAACAGGAATGTTTTGTTAATTATTATCCATAATTCAACTAAGCTGCTCACTTGCTTATGTGCTGATGAAAGACTCACAGGTGTGCCTGCACTGATAGACTGGTTTCCAGCCCTGCACTTTGGGAATCCTGGAACCTTTTCAGGAAGGAATTGCTCCCTTGTGAGGGTGGTAAAGCACTGGAACTCAGAGGAGCTATGGCTGCCCCATCCCTGGAAGTGTCCAAGACCAGGCTGGATGGGCCTGGTCTAATGGAAGGTGCCCCTGTCCACAGCAGAGTGTTGGAACTGGATGAGCTTTAAGACCCTTTCCAAACTAAGCCATTCCAGCACTCTATGATTCTGTGAACTTGGTCATCAACCCCACTGCATAACACAAAAGCCATTCACTGCTGATTGTGCCCTGGACAGAAGTATGGAGTAAGAGAATATCAACTCTGCCTCTGTTCCTTCAACAACCTTCCAACTTCACCACCTTGCATCTTTACACACCCCTTGCATCTTTACACACCCCTTGATGCTTTACACACCCCTTGCATGCCCCAAGGAATGCAACACACGCTTGGGCATCAAGCTAGAAAAACTGATTTGATGCAGTCTGGGGCACAGCCCTCTCATTATTTCTGGTACTTCAGACTGAAAAGCCACAGAAGATAATAATTATGCCTTGGAACTAGAGCAGGGAGCAGGGCCAAGTGTGTTAGATGGCAGGGGTGCTGCCAACCTTGTCCTGCACAATGTCAGCTGGGAAGAGTGGGGACAGGAGCCAGCTTGCAGCCTGATGTGAGTCACACTTCCCTCCCTGACAAGGTCCACAGAACTGGTACAAAAACAGCAGCAGCAGCATCTGTGGGCTAAAACTCTTTGTTCTTTCATGTCATCAGACAAGGGATGGAGCATTTGGAGCGTGACCTTAATTTAACAAACCTGTCAGCCCAAATGAATTAACTACAACAGTCTGTCATTTGATTATACTTGGGCACGAATAACTTCAAAAACAAAGCCAAGACACAAAACAAAGAGTTTGACAACGCCATTTTTACCTAGAGGTTTTTGGTTTTCTTTCAGAAAATTATGCTGGAGTGCCTTTACTTCAGTGCTGTTGTAAACTCAAGTCAGAGGAAGAATCTATGTCCATACTCTGTTGGCTCCTGTCTCCCTCTTCTTTTGTATTACCCTAAGATCCATAAAGTGATTTCAAAGTGGTTTCTGCAGAAGCCAAACAGTGAGAAGGCTGTTTTTCCTCACTATCTCCAACTATCCCATCTGCTGTGGCACCTTTTCCATTTTGCACCCCTGACTCCCACCACATACAACAAAAGGATGTTTGTGTATATAACAGGACACTCCTGGAAAAGAAGAGTCACTTCTCCAGTCCAGACAAAACCTCTGCACTATCTGACACATCCACATTTAATGCTCTTCCTGACATGTGCAGTCTGAGTCTTAACTTTGGATTCAAATGAACAGGTCACTCAGGACTTTAAAAAAAAAAAATCAAGCATGTAAGGAGATTAAGTGAAAAAAAGATGGGCACATCTACAGATTTGTGCAGGCGCATGGATGTTCCTTCTTTCTGTCACAGTCATCAGTGAACCCCACTGATCATGCTGAATGTTTCAGGGTATTATTTAATTACTCCAGAGGAGTGAGATACCAAAATATTTCAGAAATTTACCTGAATTGCCACTTGGCTGCTGTGGCATGAGCGGTCCTCCTGTGCGGTTTTGTACATAGCCTTGTGTGGCTCCATAGCTCATGGCCCCACTGCTGCCAGGTAAGTCAGGGAAGGCTGGATGGGACTCCAGGAGTGTTGGAGGAAGAAGGTGGTCACTGGAGAACATATTGCTGCCCAGGTGACCTTGGTGACAGAACTGGGAGAGCTCATAGATTCCCTCCTGGCTGCTGTACTGACAGTAGGTGGCCTCCAGGCTGTCTCCAGGCTCCATCTGCTCCGGGTAAGGGCAGGAAACTGGTGAATTGAAGCTGCAGAGAGCAAGGAGAGAGGGAACCCAGAGATCAAAGGAGAGTCAACAGCTACAACAAACTGTCCAATTAACAACCCTTTTATTGCCAACCCTTCCTCCCAAATGCCAGGCACAGGACAAGGGCAACAAAAGCTACTTGAGTGAAGTGCTTTCAAAGGATTCTTGAACAATGGGTTCAAGTGGGGATTATCTTCCCACTCTCCAAAGCAGGGCCCAAAGCTTGGAACACCCTCACTCTCACTTGACAGGCACGCAATTCTGAGAGCACTCTGAGTACAGGCAGCACCTGTCTCTTAGCAGGCACCCTGTATTATGCACATCATACAGCTTTTCACTCTCCCTTTAAAGGATATTGTCACATGTGCATCTCACTTTCCATTAATGCTCCCACCTAATTCCTCATCCCCGTGTCCCACATTCACCCTCCCTCCCCAAGGCTTCTCCCAGGGGCCACTTTTTCCATCTCCCTTAAAGACACTCTGATCTGCTCCTACCCTTGATTCTGGATGTCGTAAGAGAAGACTTCCCCAGATCCATTTTCCTGGGTGCCCAAGCAGCATTCACTGCCAGGCGTGTCCAGCATCAGAGGAACAACGTGGCTGTGGGGCTCGAAGGGCAGGCTGAGTGTCAGGCTGGCCCTGCGGATGGGAGGAGGGCTGGGGAAACCTGGGAAACACTCCACGCTGCTGGAATTGAAGTGCAGCTGTGGCAAAGCCTTGCCCTGAGCTTGTGCTTCGCTGGCTGCCACCATTCCTGTCACCGAGGAGGCTGGGAATAAAACAGAGAGATTGTCAAACTGGGAATCTGCAGGAGCAAGCAGAGGGAATGACAAGGGGAGCAGGACAGAAAAGCAAGATGCCAGTGAAAAGAGTGGACATTAATTGATGGGAATAAAAATAAATGAGGACCAGCGCTGCTGTTGAGAAGCAAAAGGGAGTAGAAGCAAGCTCTCTGGAACACAGGATGATGTTTATTGGTTAAATAAAATTACCTTTGTGATTTCAGTCTCTGCATACTATCTTTATCCAGCTCTCAAGAAGGCAGCCAAATGAAGCAAAGTACTTCTTGGAAAAGAGCCAGGAACAATCCCCCAATCATCTTCCATTTCTCCTGCCCTCTGGGAGAAGTGAGCTGCACAGATCACCCTTTTGAAAAAATGAACTGTGCTTTGAAAGAAACAAAGCTGTGCCTTTACCAATCCACTGTCTAGGCTGCTTTGAAACACTCCTGGTTTGGCCTCTGATGAGTCATGGCAAAAACAAAAATTAAAAAAAGTAGCAATGGTGGCTGAAGGTCCTTGGGAAAAAAAAGAAGCTAGGAGATGGAATAGGAAACCAACACCTTTTGGTTGCTAGAATCTTGTTTGGTGACCTGTCTCCTCAGTCACTGCTGGAAAAGGAGAGAGGAACAGTTTTCTACAGAACAGCCTCTGTGGAAAGAGGACAATAGAGGAAATTAAAGGCCAGAATCAGGTATGCTGGTGATCCAGAGTAACAACTACACATGAAGCTCAAGAAGCTTGGGCATGGTGCAAGAAAATTAGTTTCTCTCTTATTATGGCAATTAGCAAATGGTTTCTCTCTTCCCAAATGTAGCCATCATGTGTGCAGGAAGCTGCAATGATTTCTCCAGCCTAGGTAGGCTGAACCAGCACAAGGATGAGGAAGAGAAGAGAAAATATCACCAGCTGCTCGGGTGAAGCGCTCCCACACATGGCAAAGCTTTCAGGGAAAGTCTGCAGCTGCACTTCACCCTTGCAGGCATAGAGAGTAACATCAAATGCACTCCCACCAGGTGTGACTCAAAGGCCTTAAACACAAACCTAAACAAAAAAATGCCACAAGTATTAGCACCCTTTAAAGAATTCTGGAATGCACTTCCAGAGAGCTGAAGAGGAGCTTCCACTTCAACATCTTGCAGAACTGTTTCTCAGATTCCCAGTGTGCTGGGCGGTTTTGTGCCTCTTATTGCATCTTCCCACATTCTGTTTTTTTCCAGCTCTCTGCAGCCACGGAGAGAAGGAATCACAATGTTTCAATGAAACTTTTAAAGTTTTCAACAGCCCTGACACTTTGGGCTCAGTCAGAAAACTGAAGCAAGATCTAGGATGGCATCTCTAAAGCATTCACACGCCCATGCAGTTCTCAGTAGTTTATTTTTCTGGTTTGAACACACTATTTATCCATGCCAGGCAGCATCTCTGATGTACCTGTCACATTCCAGGTTTTTGGCTTAGCCAGAAATGAAACAGAAGATCTCTTCTGATCTTTTTAAACCCTTCTTTAGCACTGGTTCCCCTGACCATTGTGCCCCAGAATGTTCACACCAACGTTCTGGAACAGCAGTGATGAGGGACACAACTTACCTGAGAAGCAGCCTCTAACCAGGTAAAGCTCCAGTTCAATAATGACAGCAGGATGAGCTGTTCTCCAGATGGCCCTGCTCTTCCTCAGGATGAACACAAGCAGCCCAAGAAATCACTTCTAAATCACTTCTAAACCTACTTTCATACCTACTTAGATTTTTTTTTTTTTTAATATTTGCAATGCTTAGTGCAGGTAATCTTTGTGGATGGTGGCAATAGGACCCCCAGACAATGAGACTCTGAGACAGCACCCTCCATCTCCAAAGAGCTGGTTCAGCCTTTTCTAAAGTCACCTCTTCTTCTCTGACCTCTCAAAGAGACACTGAAATTGTGTCTCCTAAATAAAGTCACAAATGCTGTAAGAAGAAACAATTCTCAGAGAAGTCATATCTGCTGGATCTGACATATCCACAGAAGATTCCAGAGCTGTTCCATGAAGAATTCTGACCCCTGGCTTGAGATAATACTTACACTGTACAATTCTGTGGCTCTTCCTGACACTGATGTAGAGAGAGAGAGAGGGAGAGCCTCAGAAGGCTTTCCAGTGAACATGGGAATGTAACAGTAAGATTTTTGTTTCTGGCTTCCATTACTACTGGGTTCTCAGTTCATGAGATGACCTTGGAAGTTTCTGGAGAGCAATTCAATAATTTATAGCTTCAGATCTCTGAACCAGTCCTAGCACTAAACTTGACTTAACTGGTCAATAACAGAATGGTTTTTCTGTTTCAAGCCTTTACTGGAGCATCAAGGGCCACCACAAAGCTTTTCATAGATTTGTCCTTGTCTTGAAATTATGAGAAAACGTATTTGCTCAAAATTTGTTTGAAAGCCAGAGTCCTGTAAGTGAAGTCATGGAGCTTGTCATTTATTTAATGCTCTTTGACAGACCATATCCAACTTCATTCAATTGCTCCCAAGATTTCCATTAGAATCCCATCTCTGCCAGTGAATTTAATCACTTTGCTATTTGCTTAAGAGTTACCTGCACAGGCTGAGCTCCTGACAGGTGTCCTCAGCAAGGCAGATACATGAAACAAAGGATTTCCTGCAAAAGCAAGATCAGTGGGGCAGAAAAAACCTTGCCCACAAACCAGAGGCACAGAAAGGAACTTTTCTTTCTAAGGGGTTAATTCTAAAGAAAACTAAGCCAATGGATCACAGACATATATGTATCAGTAAGAAATCTCAGAAGACCAAGAAAAGCTTCAAATAACTGCCAGCATCAAAAAAAGCCCCATCAATTTCAATCATGCTGTCTAGCAAAAGTTAAAAAACAAAACAAAACAAAACCAGCAACAAAACCCCAAAACATTTCTAAGATCAAAGCAAGCTCAAAATTGGAGTTTTGAGGCACAAAAGGCTCTTATGGCAAGTAGTGTGGCTACTATATCCAAATCAGAAGCCATAACTGCCAGGAAGGTAACACACATCTCAAATACAACTCATTGACATTTTTAATCAGCTTGTTTGGAGAACTGGTAAAAACAGTGGGACATAAAAAAACCACCCCAAACCCACAAACCAACAGACAGTCAGAAGAACAGAGTAGAGCAAGGAAAACCAATGGAAACTGCAGGACTGAACACTCTGCAAAGGTCTGGGGTAATAGATCACACTGTTCTCTGCACTTAAGTAATTTTCTTGTCCTGCTGAAAGTGGTTAAAAAGGAAAGCACCTGAATAGCCACTCCAGCAGGTGTGGGGCCAACTGCACCATGATCACAGAGGCTTTTGCTGAAACCATCCATGAGCTGTTTCCACAAGGGACACTTCAAAGCAATTGGTTTTGCCTTGTAAATTAATAACCTTTTCTATTAATAATAATTTTATTATTATTTTCCTCTTTTGTTTTGTCTCTGTTAATCTGGATTTTATCCTATCCAAGTTTTGTCTCCTTCATTTTCTGAGCTATCCTAATAAAGAAAATAGGTGGTCCATGGATGGCCCTATTTCCAGGCAAGCATTTTTCTGAACAAGGATGCTGAATATATTGAAGTCACGTTGGCTTTCATTTTCCTTCTGTTTCATTGTTTGCTTTCATTCTTAAAGAGAAGAAGTCTGACTTTGCAATGGTAAACAACAACAAAAAGAGTGAGTTTCATTCCCCATAGCTGTGTTATCCTGCACCCAGTAAGGAAAAAACTGCAACTGGAGCTTTCCAAGTGATTGTGCCATGCAGATCTCTCTTCTACAAGGACTCTCTACATGTAATATCAGTCTTTTTCCTCAGAGAGGACTCTTGCCTTTTTTCTTCCTTACACACTGCACCAAGA
This sequence comes from Sterrhoptilus dennistouni, assembly GCA_013397095.1. Taxonomy (NCBI): domain Eukaryota; kingdom Metazoa; phylum Chordata; class Aves; order Passeriformes; family Zosteropidae; genus Sterrhoptilus; species Sterrhoptilus dennistouni. The sequence goes on from VWZU01011353.1 coordinate 783,013, forward strand.
ATTCAGATGGGACTTTTCTTTATTATCAGAAAGAATTGCTTGGGTTTTCCGGAGGGAGAGCTGCATCCCAGTGTGCAGATCCCCCAAGAAGAAATGGCTCAATGCAAGCAGAGTACAAGATCATGTCCCTGAATGAAACTTTATTTCTCTGACAGACATTATTGATAATGCCATTAACAGGGCAAATGGCTTCATGCTGACAGGGAGTAGGTTGAGGTTGGATATTAGAAGGAAGTTCTTTCCTATGAGGCCCTGGCACAGGTTGGGCTCCCCCATTCCTGAAGTGTCCAAGGCCAGGCTGGATGGAGCTCTGAGCAACCTGGGACAGTGGAAGGTGTCCCTGCCCATGGCAGGGGATTGGAATGAGATGATCCTTAAAGTGCCTTCCAACTCAAACCATTCTGTGATTCCCTGATATTCTCTCCTGACTAAATAGTGTGTCTGCAGAGGTACTTTAGAAACCAGGAGAGGTTCCTAAAGCATAGAAATCAGAGGATATTTGGCTTGTTTCCTTTAAACGAATTGTTTCGCAAAACCTTGGTTTTTATCCAATTAAATACAGGGCTCAACAGACTACACCACTTCATCACTCTGAAAGCAGTGAATTACTCAAACACTTTGACCATATTTACTCTGTTGCAAGAAGTGGAAAAACTGGAACTAACTGAATTACAGTCTTACTGGTTAAAAAGGTCATTGGATTGACTAAAGGAGCCCTTGCCTTGAGAGGATGACAGGCAAATTTAAATGACAGAAGTACCAGATTAGGTTATAAAGAAAGTATCTCAATTCCATACTTCTAGTAACATATTATTGATGCAATCTTACGGTTGCTTTCCACCGTACCAAAATACCTTTAAGGTAAAAGCACTGTTAAAAAATTCAGTGATTCTCAGAAAATGAGTTGCAGGAGCTGGCCTTAATACTGACAACTAAATACTGATATATTTAGAATACAACAAGGGGACAGACATAATGGCATGAAATTCCAAAGAATTCATTACACTGGCAAGCAGGTAAACACACACAGCAGTACCACATGTCAGCACATCTACTGCTTGGGAAATCCATCCCTAAGGAAGTGGTGGAGTCCTCATAACTTTGGAAATCTTTTCATATTGTGCCAACTTGGAAACACAAACGTATCTATGGAAACGCTTTAGGGAGCACCCCTGACTCTAGGGAATGCTCTTGCACTGCACACATCAACAAACAATTAGACAAATCCTCTCTCTTTCGTTGCCATCAATCTTTTAACGCATCTCCTCGGGTAGAAAACTGGTTGAACAGCACACCCCACTGACTTAAAACTCCACTGCAACAGTGATTAAATCCAGCCCTCAGCTTTGGAACTCAGCTATTCTCACTCCCTCAAGGTCTTGCACAAAATAGCGACCTGCCCTTCCTGGAGAAGCCAAGGAAGGCCCTCTGGATGTTTTAAGGCGTGGAGTTTTAAGGATGGAGCCTCTACAACACCAGCAGTTCACAAAGTGCATCTTCCTTACACAGCTCACTTGGCTTAGGCTGTAGCCAGAATGTTTCCTTCTAAACCAGAGTATGGGGAGTGTGTATCTGCCATGGAGAACATCAGAACCAGAACAACATTTCCCTCTTCATTTACAGCAGCAGGACCAGTGTCAAACAGCTGTAATGGAAGAATGCCCTGCTCACTTATCCTTATGAAGTCCTACTCAGAATTCCTTGCTGGCTTGTCCTAGGACAGAAACAAGGACTGCAGATCTGTCTCACATTATTAGCACAGAGGCACCACAGTGCTGGTACATAACTGGTAGCGACTCAATCAGCAGTGAGCTGCTATTCCTACAGTCACAGAATCATTGGAAGAGACCTTAAGGACCATCTCATTCCATCCCCCTGCCATGGGCAGGGACACCTTCCACTGTCCCAGGTTGCTCAGAGCCCCATCCAACCTGGCCTTGGACACTGCCAGGGATGGGGCATTCACAGCCTCTCTGTGCCAGTGCCTCACCACCCTTACAGGAAAGAATTTCTTCCTTCCAGTATCTATCCTAAATTTCCCCTCTTTCAGGTTGAATCCATCCCCTTTTGTCCCACCATTACAGTTCCTGATGAAAAGTCCCTCTGCAGCTTCCTTGTAGGCCCCTTCAGATACTACAAGGTTCCTCTGAGGTCTCCACAAAATTTTTTTTCTCCTTCAGGCAGAACAGCCCCAACTTTCTCAGCCTGTGGAGTGACCTGGTATCACTTTTAGCACTGATGGCATAAAGGCTATGACATGGCTTTTCCTAAAGCATTTGGGAACCTCCCAGCTCCACCAACTAATGCTGCAGCTGTGCAAAACACTCCTGCTGGTTGGGGTCTCACCTGAGGCAGAGGTGGGGGATGCAGGGTGTGTGCTGAGCAGGCTGGAGGAGTTCCCAGCTCCAGGGTCTGCTCCCAGCAGGGCAGGCTGGTCTCCAGCAGCATCTGGCAATGGAGGCACGGGGAGAGGACGTGCCCTGCAGCAGACACAGAGGACAAGGCAGGGCATTATGACCAATCATGCACTTTTTATCCAACAAGGGGCAGCAACTGCAAAGGGAAAGCACTGGCTGACTACAAGCACAAGGAATGCTGTACCAAAAATCTTTGGGGAAGCAGCCCCAGGTCACTTGTATAGGACAGGCAGCAGGAGCAGTGCAATGAAGTAAGGTGCTCTCCAATCTTTCACTTTAATTTCTCCTCTTCCACTTAATTATTCCTCTTTTCATTTGGTTTTCTTCATAAGAAGACACTCACTCCAAACTGCCATAAATACATCCCTATGGAGATTGATTTTTCCTCTCATACATTCACCATCCCTTGAAAGACCATCTATCCTCTTACATATTCCCTTTCCCCATATTAATGTCCCCTGCTCACATATGAAAGGTGCTACCTTGTATTTCTTCAAAGAAGTCCATGACTTTTTAAGACTGATCTAAGCAAGCACCACTTCCATCACCAAGTGAAAATCCATGGAAATGGAAAGCAGTGGTGGGAGAACTGGGTTAAAAGAATCCCCAAGCACACCCAAACCACCTGGCCCATGCATTCACAAAAAGTAAAAATGAAGAGATGATTCCATAAACTCTTCCATCTCATCCCTTGATGAGAAGGACTACAGACTACAGGACTTCAGACAGAGAAATTTCACTACTTTTAGTTCAAAATTAATTTGATTAATCTGTGCTACAAGTTAATCAAGAGGACTTCTAGCAGGGGCCACCACAATTTACCCAGAGACCTGACAGGCTACCTAGGTCTGACTCAGTGCTCAGCTGTGCACTGTCTAAAGGTAAAGGGGAAATGGCAAAAGAAAAATATTTAATTTCTTAGGTATCAATTGTGGAAAAACAAGAAAACAGAGTAAGTTCCTCACCCATAACTCTCTGATGCAAAGGGAACTGACAGAGTTGATGGTGCTGGATATTTTCTGTTGCCTTTTATACTTGACTTCTGCAATTTCCGCCACTTTGCCCTGCGATTCTGAAACCAGACCTGAAAAATGGGAAGAAAGGGATGCATTCAGGAAAGAAACCATCCATACATGGGGACACTGGCCATGTCCCAGTCCCTGCCCATCCCTTTTCTGCACAGAACCCACAGCAGCACTGCCCCCCAGCAGGCATTACCAGGATACACTTTGGTGCCACACCAACCACAGCTGCAATTTCCCTCCTCTTCTCTCTGTCAGGATACTGATCTTCCTGGAACATCTTCTCCAGCTCTCCTAGCTGCTCTAGAAATAATGCATTATCCAAAGAGAGTGAGAGATAGGAAGTATGTGACAAGAAATTAAGGGAAAAAAAATTAACCAGAGAGGGAAACATTAAAAAATGAACATTTTTACTATACATGAGTAACATAAAAGATTTTTTCTAAATAAACCACAAAAATAAACAAAAATCTTCTTTTGCTGTTTCAAAAGCAAAGAGCATTGCTAGTGATGCTTCAAATGAAAGACACTCAGCAACCTTTATTAGTGGAAGTTTCCACACATCTAATGATGTGGAGTGCAGTGCAATACCAGTTAGAACAGACCAGCATAGGGAAGGGAACACCAAGTGCCACTGGCACTGCCAGTGTCACTGCGTGCCCTGGGATCTACCTGCACTGTAGAAGGTGCGGGGCTTCTTCTTGACAGGTAAGAATTTTCCTCCCTTGGCCAGGTTAAGGCTGCCTCTGGACTCCAGGACTGAGGAGCCCTTGTAGGAATTCTGAGCTGCAGCACCTCTGGATTGGTGAGGGGCCAGACTGGTCTCCTCCTGCCTGCAGGGAGCTCCAGCCACTCCACTGGATGCTTTCTTAGTTATTTCCTTCTTTGCTTCCATTTCAGTCCCAGCAGGGCAGTAACTCTCAGAGTGCCCTTGTGACTCTGGCTGATCTGTGGGCTCCTGGGCTAATCCAACCTTTGTGTCACCGCCAAAATCCGATGGTTGCCCAAACGTGGCGCCGAAGTCACTCTGGCCATCCAGGACAACAGAGCCTTGGGAAGATGACCCAGCTGACTGCAGGGTGGTGCATACCCCATCTCCTTCCACCTTCTTCACAGAGCTGTTCCTATCTTCTATTCCCAAGTCATCCTCAACTTTTTCTTGTCTGGGTGTGCCTGGGAATGCAGGTAGCACACTGCTCCCTGCACCGTGGCCACCAACAGCATCAGCATCCACCACAAAGTGCTCTGTATTCAGCAGCGTGTTCTCCTTCTCATCCTGGCACTCTACAAGGCAAAAATTGGGGGAAAAAAACCCAAAACAACAAACCCCACCCCACATGCCCATTGCCTAAGCTGGATGTGCCTGGATTGGGAGTTACAGTTATGGGGGAAGGAAAAGCCCACACAGCAAATCCCAACAGTGACAAGAACCAGAGAGCTCAAAATAAAGACTGGTGCCTGCCAGGAAAGCAACAGCAAAGAACCTGATATGAAGGTATTCAAATGTGTTATGAGAAAAGCCTCGTTTTAAAAGCAAACTGTGAACTACAGAAGACAGTAATTCCAGGCACAGAGAATAAAGGGAAGCTTGCACATTACAAATACTGTAGTGGGAGAACAGCCCCAGAGATAACACAGGTCTCTGGAATAAGCAACAGAACAAAAATCAATGACCTGGCAAGATTCTGTCACCTTATTAAAATGAGAAAAAGAAAGAAGCAAAATTCTCATCTACTGCATCAGCAGGGATTACCTGACAAATGTCAACACTTTTTTACTTTTATAGAGGTCTATCATCACACCAAAGCTGACCAAACAATAAAACATTTAAACATTTGTTGTACAAACTTCTAATAACTGCCTAAAATTATTTCTCTGCAGCTTCAGGCACACTTCTGAATAACAGACGTACAAAAAAGGGGGATAAGGACAAAATTAGGTACAGAAGTCTAACTAAGTTTAACAAAAACCACAAACTAAGAGAGACTGAATAGTAGAAGACAGGTCAGAAAAAACACAGCAAGAGAAAGAATTAAAATAGGCAACAGAATAATACAGAAGCCTTACACTTTCCCAGCTGGCACACAAATAAAAAGTTCCAAAAACCTCCCAAGTGGCTCAGAACATGAGAGTCAGTGTGATTTCTGCTACTTGAAATTATTTAAAAAGTGATTATTTCATAAGAATAGGAAATAGAATAATAAAGCCAAACCCAAGTATTTGCTCTGTCTAGAGAGAAGAAAGTTTGAGCAGACTGTTGGCAGCATTTCAATAGCATGTGGCAACAGGGAAACTTGATTTTTTAGGTTTTGTTTTAGTTGATTTTTTTTGGGGGGGGAAGATAAAATAATTTCATTTCACTGTGCTCTGCTTTTGATATATTATTATAATTCCAAAATAAAGGATTTGCTTCTGCCTCAGTGTCTCCTTCTGAAACAACTGTTAATCAAGGAGGAGCCCCACAATTCCAAGCAGATGAAGGAAACTTCATAGAAGTCTGAGGGGATGGCAGGCTGCTCCAAGAGCATCTAATTTGCTTTTTACAGGATTAAGAGAACCAAATTAGTTGCAGGGGAAAGAAACAGAAGCAGGAAACTATGCAGCTATAATAATTTGATTCTGTTAAGCAGCAGCAAGTTTCCACTGCAGTTAAATGAGATGAAATATCCTGATGGGGAAGGTCAAGAACTCCTTGAGGCAGAAGATGTCTCTGGTCTATAGAATTCCTTTTTCCACCATCCTCCTGGTTGCATCTGAGCTTCTCTCATTATGTAGGAAAAAAAAAAAAGTATTTTCACATTATTTGAGCAGGGTTTTTATTTGTTTCTATGCAAACCCCAGTATGTGATTTCATCACAAAATAAGTGTCCAAGTCTTACGTGAGTTCCTTGTATCTGTAGCAGAAATGGACACCTGTGAGTTTAATATTCTTTACAGAAATAGTCCTCCAAGTGAAAGTAAGCAGCTGTTGTTTTATTTCTAGAGCAGAGAGCAAAGACCTCAGAACCATTTGGGACTGCCAAGGAAAAGAGCTGAAATGAAAACCAAGTTTGGAGAGAGAGATGGGCCTCCCTGGTAACAAAGGAAGAGTTATAAAACCACTCCTTTCTCCCATCATTCAGAGACCAGACTGAACATCACTTTGTCCCACTTTCAGACAAACAGAACGTCAAGTAGAAGGGATTTTAACCGAGTGGGAACATCAGGAATAGCTAATTTGGAACACTTGCAGGAAGCCAAGCCACCTTTTCCATCTCACAACCACCTCTCCTTAGACATTCCTCGGGACAAACCAACCACTTGAACTGTGAAATTTTTTGGGGGTGGTTTGGGGTGGTACAACGCCACAGTGAACACAGACGAGCACAGGTGAAAAGAAAAGCCTTCAGAGGTCCCTCCACACAAAGAGGAGGAAAACTGACCAGCGGGGGAAGGCGCAAATGAGAAAACCCCAATGCAGCGGGTATAACACAAAGAAAAGACCCCAATACCCCCGGCCAGGAGCTTTTCCAAGCCCCAGGACACGAGGGCCGGGGAATACATCACTCCCAGCCGCGAGGCCAGGCTGTGGGAGGCTAATAAGCGCCCAAATACCATCCCTGAGCAGCGATTATCCTCCCCCGGGGGCCGCTCATTAGGGCTTATTGCCGGGAGCCTCCTCCCGGTTATTAACGGGAGGCAGCATCACTCCTCTCTTCTCCCTGTGTCCTCATCCATGACTCTTACCATTACCACAGCCCATTCCCGGTTCTCCTGCCGCCCCGTCCATGGTGGTTCGGTGGCGGGACCGCTCTGGCCTGGCCCGGTTCGGTTCGGTTGGGTTAATGCCACGCCCGGCGGCGCGTCCTGCCCGGCCCTGCCCGCTCTCATCAAGGGCACCTGCAGAGAGAGGGGCAAAGCCGCCCTACCCCCCTCACGGCCTCTGTTCCCCCACACACAGAGGGAATAAGAATGTTCCAGGCTCGGTAATTCCAGGATAATTCGGGGGGAATTCTCCCCGTGAGGAGGGGGCTGGAATACAACCTTGGTGTTGGTGCAAAACTCGCCCAGCCCTGTGGATGAGGGAACCTCCTTGTCTGCCCTGCTGGACACAGTGCTGGGCTCATCAGAAGGACGAGAAGAGGGTCCAGTGGAGGAAAACAAAGATGGTGAGGAGGAAAACAAAGATGGTGAGGGGTCTGGAATGTTTACAGGGCGCTATTCTGGCTGTGGAAGACTGAGAAATATCTTTACAGGGCTGGCATTGAGGATGGTGCCAGACTTTCCTCAGTGGCGGCCAGTGATGGGATGAGGAACATTGACCATTAACTAAAACACAAAAAGTTTCATCTCAACGTGAGAGAGAACCCTTTTTTTTGTTTGTTTGTTTGTTTGTTTGTTTGTTTGTTTGTTTCCCATAAAGGGTGGCAGAACACAGGAAGAGCTGCCCAGGGAGGGAATGGAGTCTCCCTCTCTGGGGACATTCCAAACTTATCTGGACATGTTCCTGTGCCACCTGCTCCAGGTGACCCTGACTAGAACATCTCTAGAGGTGCCTCCCAACCCTGAGGATTCTGTGATTCTGTTCTTTTCCCGTGGCCTGGCAGGAAGATATTTGTTTTTAACATGCTGTGGCTGCAGGTGTCCAGCAGCTTCTGGTTTTTCAGGGGTTGCAAGGAACAAATGGCACTTTCTGACTTCTGGGCACTCTTTAATTTGTGTCCTTTCAATGCTTAGCAATTCTTAGTAAAAAGAAGGCTCCTAACAGAGCAGCACCAGGCAGTGCTTGCATGAAGAATGAGACTCACTTGTGTTCTGATGCACTAAAAACAGAACATCCTTCATCCTCCTGTTCATTGGCACAGCACTGTTCTCCTCCTGAGGGTTTCCTCAGACCTCCTGTCTTTGTTTCAGGTTTCACTTCTAGCTCCTAAAGCCTTGCTTCTGCACATGCTTTCACCTCTAGAGTCATTTCATCAGGTTAAATGAGTGTAAACTGAAACACCTGTGCCAGTATTTTGGCGCCAGTATAATTGGTCTAACAGTGCACCTGGTTCAGCCATCAGTTACAAGAAATTTCAGCTAAAATGCAAATTAATTTGTTAACAGCCTTCAGCTGACAAGACACAGCTATCTTGCAGGGTCATAGGAGCTCTTCAGTGTTAGAAAAAGTGCAAATATAAAAATCAGTATCTGCTTTAAAGGTTGTTTCTGAGCAAGGTTGTGTTTATTTACTGAATTCTGGTCCCAATGTCACTTTTTTTTTGTGAAAATAATAAGAACTGTGGAGAATGCTTTCATTTATTTTCCTTGAGGAGGGACCAACACAGGCCTCCACCACTGGGGGGTTTTTGAGCCATACATATATGTGTGTGCATGTGTATTTATATTTATATATAAAACCACATGTATATATATTTTTATAGATTAAACTACTTTATACTTACATGTATTTTAAACCACTTTACACGAAAAAATGTCAGCAGTCATAAAATTTGATTTTCAGACACACACCATGACTTTCTCAGCTTCTCAACAAAACTTTTTAAATACAGCTCATGCTTGTACTTCACTGCTGTCTTTGTCACAAAAACAAATTAGAGTAACTGCCCTCTGAGGTTTGTCTTTATTTCCCTTTTTCAGTGTAGAAATCCTGAATTTCTTTTGTCCAGATACACTTTGTATCAGTCTCCACAGGTTCCTGGGGAAGATACAATGGTATCTCTCACAGATTCTTTGGGAATAGCAGGAAGTGTTGGGATTTGCATGATACTCCCTATGCTTCTGTTTAATACTGATTGTCTGGTAAATCAGGACATCCACATTAGATGATGTGGGGAGAAACCCTGACATAATTAAGACTGTCATAGGACACAACAGCAGGACTGTGCTAGCTTGACTCCTGCACTGGGTGTTTGCAGTTGGGAGGGATATTGTGCTGGTGTGATGGAGTTTGTACAAATCAAAGAGACTTCAATCAGTTTAAAAAAACACTTCACTGTAGATTTGTTTATGGATTTTGGTGGCAGGATGGTGCTGGGGATAAAAGTTTAACTAAATAGTGAGAAGGTGTGGCGTATCTGAAATGTGAGAAATCAAAGTAACCCAGGGTATTATAAGCACTTGTTCTTAGAAGCAGCTGACCTTTAAATGCTCTTCAACATACAAAGGCCTGACATCAGGAAATAAAGGCTGTACCTGTCACAGGGACAAGTTAACCTTTGATCCAACTAGTTTAAAAAAAGAGTATAGAAGTGCTGTCAATCATGACAACAGTACCTTTGAAGTTTCCTATATCCAGTGGAATTTTAACAACATACAGAATTTAGCATAGAAACCACTTTGGGAGGCTCTGATGAACAATCTGCCTGCTTGCTTTCAAGAGCAGAAGTTGAGAGAGTAAAGAACTCTTGACTTGAGGTGTTGAACAAGATGACTTCTAATTTAGAATGGGAATATGTGTGGCTGGCTCCTCCTGCATGAAGCTGAAGTGGATGTGGGATGCTTTGACTGCCTGTGTGAGATGAACAATTCAGCCATGCTGAACTGATCCCATGGCAGTGTTTTGTGTCCTGCCTGAGACACTGACAATCCTGGGGACTTGGGAACTGCATAAATTCATGACAGCCTGAGACAAGCAGGTTTTTGGGATTATCTGAACATTCTGGGTCTTGTGGAGGATTGTAACCCTTCTTGTGTGAGTCTGAGGTAGAGCTCTGCTTTGGCTCTTAGCTCGGGACCAACTCCAGTCCATCCCCTCCAGGGAAGAAAGGTGTTAGCAGATTGTTGTCTGGACCATAGATTAAAAGTTGAATAACTGGGTCCTGTCTTTCTGCTCTAGTGGGCTGGACTCCCATTTTCTGTAGTTCATCCCTTCAGCTTACCTTCAGGTATAGATGACTAACACCACTGTGGAACCAGCAGCATCAGCTCTCCAGGGCTGGGGATAACACTGAAGAACCTTAAGGCTGGATAAGCCCAGCTTTCCACACTGCCTCTTCTAAAGAGAGCTGTTTGTACTTAACAGTCACTTAGAAAGGAAAGTTATAGCAAAAAAAATACTGCATGTATATTCATTAAATCAAATTACTTACATTTGAGAGGAAAACCTAAGTAACAAGGCAAGCAGAAAGGTTTTTAACTGGAGAAGTGCATGAGTTTATTAGGACTAAAAGCAACTCTTTTTTTTCTTTTAATCCAGCTAAAATTATTGATATAAATAGGCTGTAATAAGCTATTCTAGATACAGTGTAAATGGGATTTAAAGGCAGAATGTTACAGAGACAGAAAGCTGGAGATAGGAAGGTCACTAATTCTTCAAATATATTAAATGCAAGAAGGCTACAAGTGGCTTTCTTTGGTGTATTGATTTTTAAACTTGCTCTTGCATTGACTGAACTGAACACTTTATCACAGAAAAAGTATTTTACAGATGAAGGCATATCCTCAAACAGGTTCTGCACAAATGCATGTAAACTGGACTTAAAACCAGAGAGTTCTTAGAAAAGAACAAAGACCCTGGTGCATATTTTGACTTTATCTACAGTGGCTAAATATCTCAGTGTTCTCCGTAAGTGTGCAAAATGGTGCATGCAATACCACATCAGCAATCAGAGTAAGAGCAGCAGTAAAGTGCCACTTCATTGCATGTGCCTAGTCCTGGTTATTCTGTACGGGGCGTGTATCAACACAAAATACAAGTCTTTGTCAAAAGTCACTGATCTGCTTCCAGGGGAAAGCAGAGTAAAAAAAAAAAAAAAAAAAAAGGTCAGTTCAGATGGCTTAGTGGGATGCTTGTTCAGAAAAGAGGTGACTTTTGTGAAGCAGATTCCTCAGCATCATACCTCTTGTGTGGGGGAAATCATCACAGTGGTTTCTGAAAACTCTGCTTAATTCCAGTGGATTTTGTAATGCTGTCAAGGACTCTTAACAGCATTTGGGTACAATGAAATATTTGCCTATCTAAACCCCAGTAGACTCGCATGATCTAACACATAAGTTGCCCTAAATGGAAATTACACTATGGAGATCAACACCACGAAGGTATCCAGAGGATATTCAAACGGAATATTCTCCTCAGCTCGGTTGTGCTTTGCACTTAGCACCTTCCTTCTCAGGAACTCGAAGCTCTCAGGCTGCTAATACTAGTGAATTTAGCCTCACAACATGCAGTGAGGTAGGTAAGTTTTACCCCCATTTTGCAGATGGCAAAACTAAGGCAGAACTCTGAAGTGACTTGCATAAGGTCCCACAACTTGTCAGTGGCAAAACCAGGAATATGTTTTCAGAAGTCCAGACCGCAGACCTCTGTCCGATTTAAGTCCCTCCCTACTACCACAAAGCAAGCAATACATGCAACCTTTATTCCTCCTCTTGCTGCCGTAGTCCTGCTGACACAGAGGAAGCTTTTCCTGATTGAATTCCCGCTTTCTTTGGCAAAAAAGCACCTGGTCCTGTCAAAGTGCTGTGTACTACGCTCTTCGCAGAGGCATTTGTTCTGAGGCACGATAGGAAAGCCATGGTTTCCCCATGGCAGGGAGACTGTACAGGTCCAAACAGAGTCTTATTTCTTGCAGAAGACCTGCTGCTTGGCATTCTTCACCCGCTGCTCCTCCTTCAGGTTCTTCTGCCGCACGTGTTTGCTGGAGATGTTTTCCACGTGTTCTGCGGGGAACCAGCCTCTCTCCCGGTCTGAGAGTTTTACTCCTTCCATCCACCCTGTGGTGGGGGGAAAAGCACAATGTGAGGGAAAAACCACGTGGTTTTTTTTCATTGCTTCCCAAAAAAAAAAGCCCCCTCCAAAAAGACCCTAAGAGGAAAGGAAAAGATCCCCTTTCAGCTACCAAATAAAGCGTCCTAAAGAAGATGAAGAATCCCTTTGTCCTCTCAATGCTAAGTTTAAGACAGGCATTGTTCATTCTGCTCACCATCATTGCTGTTCTGCATAACCATGATGATATCTGCCTTCTCCAAAGCCAGCTCATCGTTTTCCCGAGCCTTGTAGGTCTTTATGCACTGAACCTGTGGTGCATCTGAAGGGGAGGAAAGATCACATTGACACACTGGAAAGCAGCAACAAACCTGTGGGCATCATCTCCAGAGGAGGTGGAGAATAAGGAGCTGCCCAAATAAGAAGCAGAGAACTGGAAGGGACACTACAGGTCTTCATTTAAAAGGAGTTAAAATACATGAAATATCTGGCAGCACCTGGCACTAAGGGAAAGCCCATGACTACATTCTTCATCTACAATACCCCAAGTATCCTGCCTTGGAATCCTTCTGGGATGTCCCACCTCACAGTGCCTGTGACTCCTGAGAGCCAGCCACCCTCCCTGCTGCAGCAGCAGAGGAGTCTCACCAGGGCATTCCAGGAGATCCAGTTCTCCCCGTGGAGGAGCCAAAGCAGAGATCCACCTCAGCTTCTCACTGCTGGAAAACAGCACAGGATAGGTGTCAGCATTCAGTGTGAGCGACTGGTGAGCAGTCTGGTGACTGAAATGGGATGAGGTGGGGTGGGGCGTGTCTGCTCACATAAAGGGAAGCAGAGAAAGGAGGTGGGAAAAGGCAAAAATTCCCATTTTCGGAGGCTGATGGCATGACATAATGTGGTAGTATTGTATGAACAGCTGTGATGAGAGAGGAGGAAAGTGGTTCACAAGGAAATAGTTACAGCAAGAGGATGCTTTTCAAGACTTCAAGACTTGGTATTTCAGCATTTGAGTAGCTGAGAGACAACCATCAGGCTACTAGGCAGTCTCTGGCCATGGTAATAGGATATACCAAGGGTAAACTTGAGCTCTTACTGTGTCTCTGTCCGAAACAAGAACTCCACTCTTTTTCCCTGGTAATTCCGAAGCAGAAAGAGACGGAAGAGATTCTTGTTTGTCCCGTGGAGTTTCATCTCACACTTCTCCCCGCGCACATAGGAGAACGCGGCGTGGTCGAACACAACGAAACGTCCGCCCCTGCAGGTGAAGAGAAGGAACAGAACAAGGTGTGAGCCTTAAGGTGAGGAGGGTTACAAAGTGAGTCTGTGTAGTCTGCAGGAAATCAAAAAGCTTTTGAGGCTTTAGAGATGAGTTTTCATCTGCTTCAGACATCCTAAGCATCCTAAGCAATGCTTTTGTTAGAAGTCTCAGAAGGCCAGAGAAGAGAGAGAAGGAGTTTAATGAAAAGGATAGAAATAGTAAGCTCTGTCCTATCAGAATTTTATTTGGTAGCTTGCAGCTTAAAAACAAACCCACCACCCTCAAAACCCCAACACAACTGACCAACAACTCTCTTGACAAACCAGTAATTTGCACATTCACCAGTCCTCATACTGTGCATTAGGAAGAAATTATCTACCAAGTAAAACTAGAATAAATAGTTATTGTTCAATTGTTTCACATTGTAGAGATGCAAAGGCAGAATAGAAGTGTTGTGTTAGGGACCACAAGGTAAAAACAAGGTATGTTTTTATATTATTATATGTAATTAAGAGTTGGGTCTATCAATTTCCACATACTTGCATGATACTCACATCAGGTCGGGACAGAAGAGTGACTTGACAAAGGCTGCCACTTGCTGGCAGGCAGAGGGAAAGAACTCTGTCACCAAAGCACAGACCCCGAAAGAGACAAGTATTTTAGAAGGGGCAGCAAGAATTGTGTTGAAGCACTCACTCCTTGGGCCGAGACAGGAGCAGACAGTCATTGAAAAGGTGCAGGTAGATGGGCCTGCTGGTGACTTTCCATTTTGTACTCAGGTTGTTGAAGTCCAGTGCTGTCAACTCACCACACTTCACAAGTCGCCTCGACTGTGAGATGAGTGGGAATATCTGCAAGACAAAAAATAAATATTTACACACAAGAAAACGAGTCCCTGTGAGTTTTGGATTTGCATTTTTGCCTTTCTCTTCAGGAATTTTGCTTTCAGTTCTGCAGCTGGAGAGGTGTAAGTCATGGCAGGCACCTTCATGTGAAGGCTGACATGAATGTCCTGGGCAAGAAAAGCACTGATGAAGAGCTGGCCTGTGGATGATGTTCTGGTTCAACAGCTCTGTGTCTATCAGAGAGGAGAACAAAAAGTGGCTTTTGGGGAAATAAGAGAAAATACATTAGGCTAGAGCAAGGCCCAGGGAATGGATGAGCTCACCTTACACTCAAATTCAATCTTCTGGCTGAGGTAGATCAGCTCTTCAGTGCTCTTCATGCGCTGGACATTCTCATTGCAATCCTTGATGAGCTGCAGAGGAAAACAGATGAGTTTTCAGATGAGCTGCAGTGAGGTGGGAGCAGAACTGCCTGGTGGGATCAGTACTACTCCCAGGAGCCCCTCAGGACTCAATGTAAATGACAATTCCTTAGGCATCCTCCTGCAAAAAAAGTATATATTACAATCAGAGAATATTCTGAATTGGGAGGGATGCACAAGGATCATTGAGTCCAACTCCTGGCTCTGCACAGACACTCCAACAATCCCACGTTGTGCCTGAGAGCATTGTCCAAACTGTCCTGGAGCTCTGGCAGCCTTGGGGCTGTGACCATTCCCTGGGAGCCTGTTCAGTGCCCGACACCCTCTGGGTGAAGAACTTTTTCCTGATATCCACCCAAACCCTCCCCTGACACAGCTCCAACTGTTCTCTAGGTGCTGTCCCTGGTCACACAGAGCAGAGCTCAGGGCCTGTCCCTCCTGCTTGGGAGGAAGCTGCAGAACTGCTGTGAGCTCTGGCCTCAGTCTCCTCTTCTCCAGCTGAACAGACCAAGTGACATCAGCCGCTCCTTTTGTGTCTTCACCTCCAGGCCCTTCACCATCCTGGTGGCTTTCCTTTGAGAGGTCAAATCGTCACTAGACAGAACAATCCACCTTATTAGACTGTACAAATTGTAGATAACTATTTGTCCCAGAAAACTTTAGACCTTGCCTCTATAATAAAGAGGTTAAGAGGAAGGGATGCAATAGAGTAAAGGCTGTGGGGTTTTTTAAAGCAATGTTTTCTTGCAGGGACAAGGGTGGGAGTTGATGATTAATTAGAGACAAAGGTAAGGCTGCAGAAAGGGTAGGCACCTTTACCTTTTCAAGTGCATCATAGGCCTGTGTTGCTTGCACTTCCTCCTCAGAGCCGGGCCGTGTTCTTTTCAGGATATTCTGTGTGAGAAAAAATTATTTTCATGATGCAAACAGGGAAAGGTGGACATTACCACCACTGAAGAATAGGATAAATAATAAAGCAGAAGTAGCTGATGACATATGAAGACAAGAAGGGCAAAAATCTGAGATGCAGAATGTCACTGATAAGTCACACTGACCAGG
Source organism: Sterrhoptilus dennistouni (assembly GCA_013397095.1). Taxonomy (NCBI): domain Eukaryota; kingdom Metazoa; phylum Chordata; class Aves; order Passeriformes; family Zosteropidae; genus Sterrhoptilus; species Sterrhoptilus dennistouni. Next base: position 798,725 of record VWZU01011353.1, read on the forward strand.
GCATTCCTGTAAATCTAAATTCTATTAATTACCACACAGAAGTTACATGGCATAGGAAGCAACCACTACCTAAAACCCAAATGGATGTATGAACAGAATAGGATTGTCCTTTTCTCCTGTTAAAAAGAGGCTCAAATAGTCAAAAAGAAGAATTTCATAGAAAGCTCAAAATTAATTATTTAGGGACTGGCTGGTCTCCTGTCTGGATGGCTCCTTATTAGTCAACATCACAAGCAAAGCATTGACACAGGCTGCCTTCCAGAGGGCAGCCAAGGATCCCTTGCTTTGTTTTCCTAGCAGGAAGCCAAAAAATTCAACAGAATGTAAATCAGCATGTTCTGAGAAGACTCCATAAATTCTTTATTGGAGTACAATTAAAGTAGTGTCACAACAAAGCCCTAAATGATTCACAAACAGCCCTGCCTCACACAGTGCCACATCCATCATTTCCTGAACACTTCCAGGGATGGGAACTCCATCATGTCTCCAGGCAGCCCCTTCCAATGCCTGCCAATTCTTTCTGGGAAGAAATTCTTCCTGATGTCCAACCTGAATCTCCCCTGGTGCAGCCTGAGGCTGTTCCCTCTCATCCTGTCCCTGTTCCTGGGAGCAGAGCCCGACCCCCCCGGCTGTCCCCTCCTGTCGGGGAGTTGTGCAGAGCCACAAAGTCCCTCCTGAGCCTCCTTTTCTCCAGGCTGAGCCCCCACAGGTCCCTCTGTTGCTCCTGGACACAGCTTGAGGAAACTTGAGGGAAGGCAGAGAATCACCACAGTTACCTGTAGGAGGAGTTTGAGTCGAGTGATGCGCTGGAAGGGGAGGATGAGGAAGGATTTAAGCGAGAGGCGCTGGCACACTGGATCACTTTCCAGCCTCTCCAGGACTTGCTGGAACCCTGCATTTCCATTTCTGTGGGAGTGGCAAAGGAAAAAAAGACATTCAGGCTCATATAGAGTAAATAAATAACCTTCCCAGTGTCAGATTTCAGGGAATGTTGGAGCACTCCCAACAGTCAGGTTTTATCCCTGGGGCAAGAAGGTATAAAGAAGCTGCACCACTCTGCTGCTGAAGAATAACTATGGGTTTCTAACAGCTACGAGATGGCAGTACAGCTGTTATTATCTCTCTCTTCTTTCCTCAGCCCTCTGGAGTAAAAGGCAGGAGTAACATCTACATTTCATCTCCTTTTATCAGCAGTGCTCCTTTCATGGGAACAGTCGTGGGTTTGCACTCTGGTTCTCAGTGATCAAGACTGAAAATCATTCTTCAGGGATGGTCATTCCTGCTTTCTTCAGTAGAGGGCAGACACAGAACAGCCTACAACAAGATCAGCTATTACATATTCTTTTCCTCTCCAATGCTATGGAGGAGAAGCCTGCAGGATCTCTGTCATGCCATTGAACTGAGGAAGGTTCTTCTGGGGGCATAGCAAGAGTGCTGCTCAACAGCCCCATTCCTGCAGCATTCCCCATCATTTGAAAGAGTCAACATTCATGGAAGTAAGGGGAAAGAGGGTGCAGCAGATGAGAAAAACTTACAGTAACCTCTGGAAGGTTTGCTCCTGATACGTCTGGTTTGTCACATATGGCAGATACACCCGGCGGAAGTCGGGGGCGTGTTTCAGAGCCACGTCACACACGTGGAAGGTGAACATGTCCTCTTCAAATTTCTCCTCCAAGTCAAAGAGGAAACTGCAGAGAGGGAAATGTCAGTGTGTTTTAGTCTTCTAAAACTCTGACAGCCCATAGATAAGCACAAGACAGCTCTTTAGTTCCAGAGAGAACTGTAATGTCTGGACAATGACAATTTAGGGCTTGGTATCAGCAAGGAAAAAGCAGAGGCAAAAGACCTCTATTCTTGAGAGGTCATGCTTCTACTGGCATGGTCAGGAAACAGCTGGAAACTAAGACCTCACCAGAATAATTCTGCTGGTAGAAATGGGGAAAGTAGCAGCAAACTTTACCAGCTTAGTGATTTATGTAGTCAAGCCTTGCAGGAGGAAAAGCAAAACAGAATCCTACAACATACAGGATTCCTTGCATGTGGGGTCATGTCCACATTTCATGAATTACGCTCTATTGATTCACATTAGTTTCTGTCAAGTGATGGATGTAGCTTACTTCTTTTCCCTTCTTCCCCCCCTGCTTTTTGTCAGCACTTGTGCAGCTGCCCCTTTTGTTTTGTATTTGGCAGGAGCTAGTTTGGGTTGGGGTCTAGTTAGTTAAGTTTAATTGTAGTTGAAAGCAGTGGCACAAGGCTATGTTACCATTTGCAACATTCTGATCCCTTGCAATGAGCTCTGTGCACAACTGAGCCATAACATCTGGCATTTAACACCAGAATTTACAGTGCCCTGTCACCTAAAAAAGGTGAATATTCCTTTCCAGGCAGTGTCTGTGCATCATCACCAGGTGCTGTATCTGCCTTGAACAGCGAACACGCAGATGAGGAGTGAGAAATGTTCCTTGTTGTAACTCTCTGGGGGAATGGTTTCTCCCTCTTGACCCCCTGGAGTCCCTTACCATATAGATTGACCCTTCCTTCCTTCCTTCCCTGACCTCACTGGCTGTGGTCCAGCTATCTTTTCCCTGAGCAGGGGGCTATATAACACCTCACTCTTCCTTGCTCTCTCTCTTTCCCCCCTAGAATCTCAAAGAATAAACGCACGGGACAAAGGTCCCAGGAAAGAGCCTCTTCTGATATCTTTTATCTTGTTTCCCTCCAAAGCCTTCTGATAACTGAGCCAGCTAAAGCCCCTGGAGGTGAGCAGGGGGCTATTATACAGCTCCTGATGGAAGCACCACGTGCCTGTCAGACCTGGAAGCAACAGGGTCACGTCTCACCTGGCGCTGACATCGCGCACGTCGGAGAGGCGGGAGAAGAGCCACTGGCGCTCCTGGTTGGTGAGCATGGCCTGGAGCTCTGCTGAGCGCTGGAAGTGATCCACTGCCACGTTCAAACTGCGCAGGTAGGAAGCCTCAGATATTATCAACTCAAATTTGGCCTTGGGAGAGAAAACATCAGCATCAATACGCTGCACAAGGAATCTTACGGAGAGGAGATGGGGCAAAGAAGGAAAAGCTCCCAGCACACAGGGAGTGTGTAATTACAGAGGAGAGGCTTTAGAATGGAGGGCAAGCATGCTATTATAGACTTTCTTTAAAAACCAGACTTGTGGCATGACTTAAAAATAGCTACTTGCTCTCATTTTACTTTTTATTCCCCCTCAACACCACTTTCACAAGGATCCCCATTTTACAAACTCCCATGAATTCCAGCATCTGTACCACACATATTTTTCTCCTTCATGTTTCCATGCTGTTGTTTCCATCTCTTTCTCTGGCTCCTCCTGTCTACTTCTCAGATCCTCTCATTTTCCTTACCCAGTTTCTCTGTACCATTTTGCTGAATCCATACATCTCCCTGTCTCCTCTCAGCCCTGCAGCTCACACAGGTCAATTTGCTAAACTCATATTCTACCACAGAAAATACAATTTACTGTATCAGCATCTCTCACAAGCTTATGTGTGGGAGTATGCTGCAAGTCTTCTACTTTTATACACCGTTTTGCATTGAGCATACTCAAAACTCCTTATCTTGTTCCCACTTTTCTCCGTGTTTGTTTTCCTGGAGTTATTGATATGGTGCAGAGTCCGTCCTTCAGCGCTGCTTTTGTCTAAAATTCAGCACCTCAGCATTGCTCTATTTCACACCCCATGCTGCTTCCAGGGGTAGAAGTGACCTCTGCCTTAACCATCTGCATTCCCACATCACAGTTTTTGCTCTTTGCTTTAACCCCTCTTCCAGAGACTCTTCCTTGACTACAGAGCACCTATTTAATGTGTCCCATCTGTCCCTTACCTCTTGCAGCCTCTGCTCTTCACGGGACATGTTGAGCAGTATTCTGCTGCCCCGTATCACGGGGATGTCCTGCCAGAGGGATGCATTAGATGAGACTGACAGACGTTGCAAATATGAGTCCTGGGGAGACAGCACTTTCCTCCGTAGCCTTGGGGAACTTGGGAAACTTGACTCTAGATCCTCTGGATAATCCACTCTCTTCTGGCTTTGGATGGCCTTGTTCAGAACCACATCACTGTACTCCTGATACAGCAATCTTGCTGTGAAGAAAGACACATACATTTATCTTTTCTGCAGTACCAACTCACCCCTCTGTTTCAACCTGGAGAAAACTCTGCCCTGGATTGAGACAGCCAAATTCAGGCAAAGCTCCCCATCTGCCCGAGTGCACTGCAGGATTCCAGCTGCTGTCCCTGCTCTCTAACACTACATCCTCACAACCACCATGTGGCGGGAGTCCCTCTCCTTTGTGCTCACTGCAAGGGTGAGAGATGCAGGCAGAGAGGGGACTGCCACAGCACCCCAGGCAGGAGGAACTTACAGGAGTTGATAAGTTTGGAGTGCCGGCGCTTGAAGTTCTCTGTTGTGTCTGCAGGTTTCTTCTCTCTGCCAGGGAATAAGGATTATCAAAACACAGAGTGAACCAAGGGCACAGCACCAGAGATGGCTTATCCAAACCTTAGAAACTGCTCTGTCACAACAGGGACATCTCTTTCTTCCAACAAGCTCAAGCTCCACAAGCTTTACTTGACACAAAGAGCAAAGTTTGGCTTAATGGAAAGGTTGTCCTGAAGGCACAGAAATACCCTACTCTGTTGCAGTGGGGTCCTCTTCAAGAGAGCATAGACTGAAACACAGGCCCAGGGCATTTAGTTAAAGTTTTCCACTCCTTCTCATAATTTTTGATAACTCAGAAACAATGGAGATGTCTGTGCTGCACAGGGACTGGGGCAAATTCTAAGGGTCTTTGAGAGACTCACCGCATTATAACTGTTTCTGAGCTGACTGGTGGTTCCCTGTGTGCCTTGTGAGCTTCTTCCTCTGAAGGAACAGAAGAAACCTCTGTGAAGAAGACAATTGGAAAGTAAACACATCAGTCCATTTTTAGACTTAATCTACAAACCAAGTGATACACAGATACCACTTACCTATACCCCACCTAAGTGGCAGTCTTGAGTTGGAGTACAAGTGCCCTCGTGACACTTATTTCTGGGTCAGAAACATTCTAGTTTTAATAATCCTTGAAATTACTTACACTTTACATCTGTTAACTACATTTAATTTTCACACAAAGAAAAAGGCTGACATTTGAGGCAGTGACTCTAAGAGTTTCCCTCTCCAGTTATGCAAGCAAAGACTCTGCCTGTGTGTCCTGTTTGGTGTTGTCCTTACACTTTCAGCTATCAGGGCCAGGGATCAGGAGATCAGTGGAGCCAAAGTGTAAAAATGGAGAAATCCTTTTGGTTTGTGAGGGATTTAATCAAATAAGGTGTGAAGAAATTCTAAATCTGAAATAACTGGAAGGAGAAAAAGGAAGAAAGCCCAAAGACTGAGCTGCAGTTATGGGTAAAGGGAAAGACAGTACTATTGCCTTGAATATTTTAAAATTTGGAATCAAGAAATTACAGGTCAAACACATGAACGGATCTTGATTCAAGTTCTGCCAAACCTTTTACACCCCTCCAGGTACCCCTCCTTTTCCTCTCTGCCAAAAATCCTGCATGTTTCAAAGCTTAAAAATAGACTAAAGTAAGAGCCAAAAGAAGCAATTATTTAAAGTTCATGTTAGATATAGTAAAGAACAGACATACATCCTGACAGCAAGTACTGCTGAATGAGCTGCATTACAGAAAATGCATGTTTTCCACTTGTGACATCAGTGATTTGACTTCTGTGCAAGCTGGGACCTTGGGTTTAACAAATTTGCATTCTTATCTGTACTCTCAAATCCTGCGCTCACAGGAAAATCATCTTCTTTAGAAGGTCAAGTAGGAACCTAAAAGTGCCAGTTGCAAAATAAGGGGAGGCAGCAAATAAACAACTGATAAGAGATGTGGGCTACTGAGGGTGTGTGCATGGCTCTTCCTAACTGCCGCAGGGATGCATGAAATGAGTTTATTGTTGCAGGTATTAGTGTGGAATGGGGGGACTGAGCCCCATCGTGCATCCCTAATCAAGGAAACAAGCAGGATACACATGCCAAAAGAGAGGAAGGAGGGGACAGCTGCAAAGGGAAGCTTGGGGCAGGATAGGAGGGGTCTATAGGGCTGGAGCAAGGAGTATCACCAGAAAGGCACAAGAGCCATGCCAAGCTCTCAGCTCTCATGCCTTTCCATCACATTGTCTATTTAATTTAACCCTACTTCTTGATAACTGTGCTAAGTTGGAGGGGGGAAGTAGGAACGGAAATGGAAGAGAGGACTCACGCGGCAAGATGTCTGGTGGCACTGACATCCTCTTGAGGCCCTGACGGTGCCAGTCCTTTGTTTTGACTCTGCTTTTAGGTGGGTTTTCTTGACTGGCTGCTGGCTCCTGCACAGCTACCCCAACCTTTTTTTTGTCTGGCCAGCTTGATGATTTTTCCAAGGGTGCATGTTTGGCCGTTCCTTCCTTTGGCTGGCGTTCTCCTCCTTCCAGCCTTTGCCTGACCCTCCTCTCACCTTCTGTTTTCTCTGTGACTGCCAGTGGAGCCTGGATGTTCTTTGTGTCCACACCAAATCTGCCTGTGGGCTGCTCCCATCGCAGCTCCTCGTCCTGGCAGGTTTTCCTGGTGGTTGGTGGTGACGGAGGGCTGAGCCGCAGGAAGTGCATTGGATTGGTGAATGCCAGCATTGGAAGGTGCTGTGCAGAGTCTCTGCTCCTGGAGTCTGAGGATGTTATCAGGCCTTCCAACGAGGGCCAAGAATGGTGGTCAGGTGAGGATTTTCCACTCTCTATATCCACGTGGGGATCCGCTGTTTCAGGGCTGGTGTCAGAGCAGCCAACCAACATTTCGTTTCCAAGAGCTGAAAAACTTTTGGTCAGCAAACTGACCCCTGAGTCATCAGAAGTCTCTGTATCGTGGGGACCTGAGTCACCAAGATCCCACTCCCCACTCACTGGAACAAGGTCATCTCTCTCTGCTAGACTTTCCCCATCAGAAGCAGAGGCCACGGAGTTGGAATCAGATGCAGCAGTCTGGAGAGGATGGCTTGGAGCAGGGTGAATGGCTCCCAGCTTACCCTCATCCATCCCACAGCTGAGGGGGGGCCTGGAGCGTGGCCCAGGAGCCACTGGCTGGTAACCTTGAGGGGCTGGAGGAGAAACAAGGTGATTTGCATGGAGTGCAGGGGCCTGAGCTTGACTGGGCCTTTGGATGTGGGAAGGAGGATGAGGAAACTGTTTGGCATCAGGCTCAGACACCAGAGGTAGGTTTGAGTGGGACACAGGGGACAGAGGTTGTCCTTGCTGGTTCACAGCAAGGACTGTGTCATCTTCAGAGGTCCAAGTCAGGATGCTCAGGACACTGGAAATTCTGGATCCAGGCTCTTTTTGGTATAAACTGCAGTCAGGCTCATCAAATAAAGGCACTTGTGCTTTATGATCCACATTTGCTCCCATTTCTTTTCCTTGGATAATGGCACTTTTTTGGGGAGAGCTTTGCTGAATTGTCTCTGGGTGCCTCAGGGGAGTGGAAGTCCTTTCTGGTGTTTGGGATGCTTCCAGAGGCCCTGCAATACTAGCCACAGACCTCCTGTCCCCAGGAAAGCTCCCTTGTAGAGGAAGGGAGCTCGTGTACGTTACAGAGAGAGAAGATGGGTCACTAAGGTCCTCATGAAAGCCTTCCTCAGAAGTAAGGAGCTCATGGGAAGTCTTGGCCTCCCCTGAATCTGTCCTTAGAACAGCAGTTTCTGCTGGTGTTGGGTCCCACCCTCGTGCAGGAGCAGCTTGGTTGGGTGACTTCCCTGCAGAGTCTGGCAGCTCCTTCAGGCTGGTGCCAGGACAGGTCACAAGGGCTATTCTGGCACCTTCCTGCTCTGGAACAGACACTGAGGCTGCTGAGGTGAGCTCTGAGGGGGAAGCTGGAATGAAGTCCCAAAGCTCAGCTTTTCCTGTAATGGGATGAAGATCCATGTGATCAGGTGGCTCCAAGTTACTGGTACCAGAGGAAGGGTGTGCTGGAACAAGAGCCTCTGGGTTCTCTGCACTAAAAGGTGCTGTCATCTCTCCAGAGAGTGATGCATCTCTTTTATCAAACTTCTGGACAGCTTTTCCATGACCACCACTGTGCTCATTTTCCCTGCTTAGTCGTGTCTTATCATCCCAGTGAGCTTCTCCAATATCCTGACCACCTATGGAAAAGCTGCCAGAGTCCTCCAGGTCTTCTGCCTGGTCAGAGACATAGCACATGTGTGCAATTTGCCCCTCTGGGTTCAGGTTGTTTGAGGACAGAGGGCTGACAGCAGGTGGCTGACACCCAGAACCTGCTTTTGTGCCATGAGCTTTCAGCAGCACGTCCTCATCAGGATGCTGCTCCACAGAGACAGGTTCCCCAGGAGGAAATGCTGATCCTGTTTGCTCAGACAAGGAAGCATATTCCAAACCACACACATCCACATTATGCCTGTGAACAGGAGGTATCTCTGACCCAAAACCTGACAGAGCCTCTAGTTTGAGCTCTTCCCCCAGTCTGAGCTCTTCCCTCTGCAGTTGTTCCTGCTCATTTTGTTCCTTGTTTTTCTGATCTTTGAGCTCCAAAGGTTTGCCTTCTTCCGGCAGATTCTGCTCTTTGCACTCTTCCTCCCCCTCTTCTTGCTGAAGTTCAGATGCTGCCTCCTCCCAAGCTGGCTTCTTATGCTGTGAAGCCTTCACTTCCTCTGTCCTTTTAGCAGTACTCTTTCCTTGGAAAGCACTCTCTGCTGAAGGGGGAGGTCTGCCCTCAGTTTTTCTGTGATCATCTGCTAGATGAAGGCATTTGGAAGCAGATGAGTTCTCTTTAGGAACCATTCCCTGGTCTTTGACCATGCTGGTATTCCCTGTTTCACCAGCTGAGGTGTTTCCTTCTGCTTGTAGTGAACTCATTTGGCTGTCACATGTTAAGGTGGAAGACAACTGATGGGAAGAGGAAGATTCTGTGTTCTCTTCCACACCCTGGGGTGCTCTTAAGCTTTCCTGAACATCTTCAGAAGTGTAAGGTTTAGCTGTGTCTTCTACTGCTCCCTCTGAGGTAGGCTGCTCATCAGATGCTGGTGCCAACTTTTTGGTGCTTTGCTCCTGCTCTGCACCAGCACTGACCTCCTGCAAAGAATCCTCGGACACGTTATCCAGAAAGGGTTCAGCCTTGTAATGCCCTTCTGAAACAGTTTTACAGACCAAAAAGCACTTAGGTGCCTCTCTCTGAGAGGAAATGGCAACAGCCAAAGGGGATTTCGTTTGCTGGGCCTGAGGGTCTGAGCCATGAAAAGCCAGTTCTGCTTGGCACTGAGTAAACTCAGTGCTGAGGTTCACAGCCTGCAGGATGGGGCTGCCAGGGGCTGGCTCATCCTGGGCTCTGCTATGAGAGGAAGTGTCCTGGTTGCTTTCCAGGTCAACCAGTTCCAATTGAGTAAGTTTCAGAGAATAATCCAGTCCACCCTCCTCTAAAAGCATTTCTGCTTCCAGTTCTGAGAGTCCCTTTTGAGGCTCTGTATGCCCTCGGCCTTGTTCCAGTCCTGCTGGCACTTTTTGCATAGAGTTAGAGGGTCTGCCCAGCATCTCTGCTGCTTTCCCTGGGGCAGCAAGGCAGTCCTTGGGCGTGCTGAGCTCTGCTTCTTCTGCAGAGTTAGATGGGCTGGTGCTCATTTCAGCTGCTGTGTGAGTGGCATGATGCTCTCCTTCCACGGCTGAAGAATCCCAGGCTTCCCCAGTGATGCTGCTGGCTCCTGGGGGAGTGGTACCTCCCTCACTGGTTTCTTCAGACTCCATCAGTGACACATCCTGCTGAAGAAAAAAAGCATTTTTCTGTTACTACTTCGCAATGATACGATGGCTCTAATTCACTGCTTCTACTGAAGCTGATAAAAACCAAAAACAAAACCAACACCACATGCCTGGTGGATGATAAGAGCTGGGAAACAAACACAGAATAGGCAAACACCAGATGTAAGCTTCAAGTATGAGAGTAACACCAAAACAACCCCAGTGGTGTCCTTTTAGTTTCACATGCAAATGCATGTGAAAGTGACTTTGGTTGAAGAGCAGAGGTGCTGAGCTCTCTGCAACGGCCACAGGGCAACTTATGAAAAGTGGTGGCTATGGCTGGTTATCTCAGACCCAAAAGGGGGTACCAGAAAGCATCCAGAGAACAAAAAAATTTCAAAAATCTCCAGTGATTTTCATGGGGCATGGTGGACAAATACTCCTGGCCTCTTCTAGCCGAGTTTAAAAGTTCTGTCTGACTTTTGCCTGTTCTTTTGAGCTGATGGCTCTCTTTACAGATCTCTGTGTAGGTCTGGACCTCATTGCAAATGACTGCAAAAATTAATTAACAAGACATAGGAACATAAGAATTTGATTAACAGGTAACCAGAACATGACACAAGACATGAGATATTTGAAGGCTGTAAACCACATGGGTTGAGAGAAGTAGCTCTGTTGTGTGTGGACTAATCTACAGACTATGAAGAGAAACTGTGTCATCATTTAGTCTACTCTTTTAGGGAGGGGGGAAAAGAAAAAAAAAAAAAAGCCATCTCAGGATTGTTGGACAGTTTCCCAAAGGATATAGTGGAATTTCCCATCCACTATTGCATTTGAAGTTCAGACATGACAAAGCACTAGGGAATGCACATTTGGGATATGTCTGTGAAAACGACGGAAGAATCTGATTCACCACTTTTATCGCTCCGGCTTCTACCATGACCCAAAATTCATACCTGGAAAAAAACTGACAAAGAGACAAACCGTTGTGTCTCCCTCTCTTTTCTTCTACAGTGATTTCCTCGTGCTTGAGCAGCTCTATAGTCACAAGTACCAACCTCTGATCCCACACAGAAAGTAAAAGCAATAAGGGCATAATTACACCTGAACTAATTGTCCCAGTTAGCTCCATGGCTAGGGCACGCCTGGCCTGAAAGCTGGTTTAGCTTCTCTTTTCCCTTACGTCAAGTGAAAACAAAACACCTGCTCTGAAGGCAAGGAGTGCATGCTCTGGAGACAGAACTGAAGCATTTTATACACCTTCATAACATGGGTATTGTCACCATAGAATCATAGAATGGTTTGCTTTGGAAGGGGCATTAAAGATCATCCAGTTGCAATCCCCTGCCATGGGCAGGGGCACCTCCCACTCAACCAGGCTGCTCAGAGCCACTGAGCAAAACGTGGCCTTGGACACTTCCAGGGATGGGACAGTCACACCTTCTCTGGGCAGCCTGTGCCAGTGCCTTGCCACCCTCATATTTAAGAATTTCTTCCCACTATCAAATCTAAATCTCTCCTCTTCCGGTTTAAAACATATCCCCCTTGTCCTGTGACAACCTGCCCATGTAAAAAGTAGCTCTCCCTATTTCTGTACACCCCTTTTAAGTACTAGAAGGCTGAAATGATGTCTCCCTGGAGCCTTGCCTTCCTCCAGGCTGAACAACCCCAATTCTAAAAAAAATGAGGAAAATAATTGAGTTAGCTAATTGAGTTAATTCATCCATTAACTACTTCCTGTGTACTTTTTCCCATGTAATCTTTAATTTTTGTTTATAGTGAAAAGACAGTCTTTCTTACAAAACCAGACCAAAACTAGGGGTTTTCAGCAATTTGGATTTTCCCTCCCAAGCAGTGAGTAGTTGTAATAGCTGTAATTTTAACAACCAGTTTGTTTCAAAGGGATATGTCCATTCAGGGAGTTCCCACGGGGTTTCCACCAGGTCTTGCTGCTGTCAGCTGCTACTAAACTGTCTTTTCAAAGGTTCCACATCAGATCACTCTTGTGCTGCACTGCTCTTGGCTCCCCTGGCTACCCCACCTGCATCTCCTCAGCTCCAGGCCTAGAAAAGTACTACTTCAAAAATAGGCTCAGTTTTCAAAAACAGGCTCCCCAGGAGCAGAGGGACTATTTAGGGAGACACAAGGTTTACTATTACTAAAGGCAGGATGGCTCATAAAGATCTGAATAGTAAGGTGCTCAAACTCAAGCTCACACTTTGTCAGGGGAAGAACTCTTCTTGCTCACAGATGTACACAGCACTGAATTTCCTCCTATTAAGCTCAAAATCCCAGCTTCCATTTCCATGGCTCTGTTGCAAGGGATCTGGACAGGCAAAAGGACGAGTTTAAAGCTGCATTTGGAGCAGTTCCACGATGATACTGGGAGGCAGGGTAGAGGGAGGTGCACAGCACATCAACACTGGGAGCTGCCAAGTGAGATTTGTCTCATCATATTACTGCCAGGTGTTTTGCACACCTCAGGGAGAGCGAGAGAGGAGCTCTGGGAAGTGAGGCAGGAGAAGGAGCAGGCAAAGTTTCTGCAGAGACAGAAAGGGAGGACTTTTGCATCTCACCAGGGAACCTGTTAACCTCCCAGTCAAAAGCTGGGTGCACCACAGTAGAAAACACATGTCTGCAATAATGATTTCATGGAGATGGAAGAGGAAATAATAAAACAAGACTGACAGCACCCATAGTCTTTGCATGCAGAGCAGCTATGTACAAGAGCCCAGTAATTAAGCCCCAGAAGAGAGTGCCTGTGGAGCACTGTCATGTTTAACTCCCAGTGCAGGTCTGCTCCATCAGAGGAGGGCTCAGGAGATCCCCAGGACCTCAGCTACCCAAAGCAAACTTTCAATTAGCATTTTCAGCAGGGTAAATAACGTGACAGAGCAGCACACGGGACCTATCTAGCATCTTCCAATAGACAGGATGTGCAAACTCACAAAGAAAACTCACTGTTTCCCCTTTTTGGGCTTAATGATCTTTCACATCTCTCACTGCATCAGATGATGAGCTGACCATCACTCCCTCATATGCTCTGTCTGTGGAACAAGGTAAACTGATGAGATAAACTGTTGAGATAAAGCCACTCATGCTCTTCTCCCAAGAGGGCCTGGAAACACCAGACTTCAGCTCCCACGCACCCAGCTTTGAGGTGATTCTGGGTGCACAGAACCCCTCCAAGCTGGAACAGTGAGAGGGAGCAGCTGGCCACACGCCAGCATGAAAACAAAGGGGTGATGCCTAGTCCTGCTGCAGTCACAGGCACAAAATCTGAGAGGAGAAGGGTGAAGGAGGTGGCCTGGTGAGCAGAAAACGACAGCAGTGAAAGCACATCGATATCATATTGAGGGCACAATCCATTCACAGCTTTCCCAGATTACAAATGGCAACGTGAATGTCGTACTTCCTTCCACTGTGGGTTAATTCACCTGGACGGAGATGACAAACACTGCTGCTTTTAAATAGAAAGTACCTCACCTTCCCTCCCCCACTCCTCCAACAAACAAGAAAGGAGCAATAACAAGTGCTATCAAGCACAGACAAGCCCTTCAGCTAGCCAGGAAGCAAGGCTACACACAAGTGGAACCCTGAAATCTTCCTCCTCCAAAAGCGGGGAGAGACGGAGCTTTCTGCCTGCCACCTCTGCCGTCCCTGCGTGGTGCTGGGTGCCACCCTCAGCCCCCATCCTGCTCCTCATCCTGCTCCCCTGCCTCGGGCCATGGGGCAGCCCACACGCCCAGGCTGCTGCAAACACGCTCCCAGCAGAGAAAGTCCTGCCCTGCAACGTGGGGATGGAGCTTCTGGCAGCAAGAGGAGAAAGCCATTTATGACAATGTTTGAGCGGCATGGGTGAGGACACCCTTTTTCTTGTTTCCCCAAGTAGTCCCTAGTTGGGGTTTATCCTTGCTGGAGCAGTCACAGCCTGGTCTAGAAATGCCAAAGCTGGCTTTAAGGGCTGCAAGATAGAATTTCGTGTTTGGCTCTAATACCCACCTAAAAAACAACAAGGCTGCCCTGAGCCTTTTCCTGCTATCTCAGCTTGGTTTAATCAACTTGGTCACACACTTCAGGTACACTTTACAAGGAGTTGAAAGAGGGGAAATTTAGGTTAGATATTAGGAAGGAATTCTTTCCTGTGAGGGTGGTGAGGCCCTGGCACAGGTTTCCCAAAGAGATTGTGGCTACCCCATCCCTGGAAGTGTCCAAAGCCAGGTTGGATGGGGCTCTGAGCAACCTGGTTGAGTGGAAAGCACCCCTGCCCACAGCAGATGGGTTTGGACTAGGTGATCTTTAAGGTCACTTCCAACCCCTTAACATTCTATGATTTGAATCAGCTCAGAGCCAGCCTTTCTCCTTACAAAATCCAGAGCTCTGTGTGCAGGACAGCACCATCTCTCCCAGGAAGGCACACACTGGACTTCAGTTTGGTGAGACACCCAGGAAACCGAACACAAAACCTGCCCTGCCACAAGCCCCAATTTTTATATTTCCTCAGCTAGTCCTGCCATGCTTGGGCTGGCTTCTTCAGCTGCATGTCCCTCCACGTGAGAGATTCCCACTGCACATATTCCCCTGCAAAAGAAACAGTCCTCACACACCACCCCAGGCTGCCCTATCGCTGTACAGCCCATCCAGGGAGGTGAAGGGGGGGGGGGGCCAAAACTCTTGAATTCAGGAAGAGATAACACAGGGTGCTAGAGATAAGAAGGAAGGAGGGAAATAATGTCACGTGGAGTCAGCTTTGAGAGCATGGAGAGCAGAAGGAGCTTGCTGAAGGAAAGGACTTAGAGAGAAAGAAAGATTATCTAAAAAAAGCAAAATAATGTAGTGTCTGCTGTTGTGCTACAGAGTGCTGGTAATGTTCTAGGAACCAGGAGCTGCCTCAGGTGTCTTAGGCAGGGGAAAACAAAGCAAAGCTGCCAACAGCACCTGATCTCCTGAAAATGCATCTGAGCTGCTATTGAAGCTTGAGAAACACAGGTGAGACCTCCCAGTCACACCAGTGCAGAGTTTGCCCGAGTTTTAACATACCCAGTCACAGCTTTTACTCGTCATAGGCACACTCAAGATACACTGAACCTATTAATTATCTAATGACTCACTAACTGAGGGAAAAAAAAAAAAGGAGGATGCTTTTCCATATTTTCTGACACTGGTTTCTATTTAAGTAGATTATAATACTTAATGCTAACAAAAAAACAAGTGTCAGAGAAACATAATTTTGGGTTGAACACAATTTCATCTTGGAAATTGGCACGGAGCATGTGGCAAACAGCAAGTGAAGAACGTGGCTTGGATTGTACATTGCACTTCCCAGAGATGCAATAAAAGTGATTCATTCTTAAGATATAAAATAGGGTCACCTGTAAAGCAAAAACACCCAGTTCACTCTAAGCAGAGGTTAAGTTTATATTCATAAAAGTAAGAGGTAAGCCTTGATATTCCGCAGTCTTCTATTACGAGAATAAACAAGAATAGTGAGTGATTCTCACTGTTAGAGCTCAGTAGAAAGATAATTGACACTACCTGGTGAACAGCAGAATTCCCACAGTGGAAGTAATTGAGTCACTGCAAATTGCTCAGTGCAATTTCTCTCTACAAACTCTGGGGATGGAGACACAACTGACAGAAACATATGGAGCACAGAAGGAGGCAAGAACTTCCCAAATTACTTTCCCCATGACATTTTATGCAGAGGTGGTTGGCTAGCAGCATGCTGTACACATTCCTAGATGGCATGTCTGCCATGAACTCCAGGAGTTCCCAGCTCCTCTTTGAGCAGGATGATTCAGGACCTTCATGGGACAAATTCTCCAGTTGGCAGCAGAAATCTGAGAGTCTCTCACTACACTACAGAGCCAGAATGCCACGCTGCTGTTTTTGAGTCTTACATTAAAGAAGGCTCATGTTTGCACCAAACCATTCTGACAGATGCAAATGCCCCTTAAGACATCAGAGGACTGGGAAACACACTTGAAAGCCTGGCCTTGCCCAACCTGCACAGTGGAACCATTTGTGAGCACAGTTCTTGTCACATTACCTGTCCCCATCCTGAGCACAGTTAAGCTACAGGCAGATAAGGATGAACAATATTCAGCAAAATGAACTGAGACAAACTGTCCTGCCCTGCAGAGAAGGCCTCCAAAGTTATCCTGTCTGATGCAAACATGTAACATAACCTCTTTCACAGCCAGATCAAGTTCTACCTGGTAAAACTGTCAGATTTCTGGTGAGCTGTCAATGCCCCACAGAAGATAAAGCTGGAACATTTTGGCAGAGTGGGATGACTGACAAGCTAAACACTGATATATACTGATATATACAGCCATAAATATACTGGCTAAAACCTGCTTTTGTATCAATAGGTAAAGCACATCCTATGCAACTTAAAAAAAAAAAAGCTGAAATAACCATAAAACTGCATTTGCATATCATTCCATAGTAGGGACAGCACAGTGTCATCAGCCATAACAACAGCAGAAAACTCTGTCATGCTCTGGCTTCAATATTGTACCATCAATTGGAGACAACAATAAAAAATTGTTGGATTCAGAATCCCATGAGATAGCAATCACACATTTATCCTCATGTTGTGCCCTCAGAATTCATGTTTTCAGCCTTGGCTCCTCATATCACTTTTAATTACCTTATGACTCCAGCAATGAGATTTATTTTAAAAAGTTATGAGATTTCTATCACAATCAAAAATTCTTGGCAATACTGTAACAGTGATGGAGCTTTGTACTGAAAACTGCAGCTAAAGAAAGAAAAAAAATCCATCCAAAAGGGATGTAGGGATGTATGTGGGAAAACCAGATTTTGGTACAACCCTCCCCTGACCCAGCTCAAGGAACAAAACATTTTTTCCTTGGAAATTTAATTGGTGTTCTTAGATTGAAGAAGCTGCCACGAGACAAGTTTGGTATTGGAAGCAAAAAGTATTAGATATAAATAAAATGTTATAAGAAATGTAAATGTGGGAAAGCACCAGCAGGGACCCCTTCCCTCTCCCTTGTGAAAAAATAGCTTCACACACCCAAAGCCACAGGAATTGTGTGGGTGCTGAATAGGAAGGTACTAATGTGAACACACAGAAAACTTGTTGTTACTCATGGTCTAAGGCTTGCATGGCCAACTGGCACAGGTTTATTGTGCACATCACAACATTTTCTGTTTCTCATACAGTCCCACTTCCTAGAATCATGTGGTTCTGTGAGAGTTTTGGCTTACAATTAAGAAAAAAATGGATGTTTGGCCTTTAATGGGTGCGGAAAAGACCAGAAAAACTAAGTATGACTCAAAAATTAGATCTCGCTGTCTGGGTTTATCTTAATTTCTTAATCCTAAACCTTAATTTGTAACTAAAGGGAGGAAGGGCAACTCCCCTTTCCCTCTCTGCCTGATGCCTGTTTTTCAAAGGTTGGGACTCATGACAGTGCAGAATATTTAGGCCTGATGAAGTGAGTTACATGAGCTACCAGGAACTAAAAAAAACAGCAGTGAAATACACTGGGTTAATAAAGATGAGTAACCAAATTTGTCAGGCCCAATGTAGGCATTTGCAGATATCCTGCAAAGTTCATTTGTTTATATTCCATTCCTTTAAAAAAAAAATTAGAAATGGAGAATTTCTTCAAGTCTTTCTGCTGCTGACTGTACAAACTATCCAACATCACCTGGAATCTTAATAAATCCCAATTAAGACCTGACATGGAACCCTGAAAATCCAGAACACCTGAAACCCAGAGCAGACCAATTTACTATGCATCAGGTGGCTGCCAACATCTCCCTTGTGCCAATGCACACATGACCATGTATGAGCCATCCCAGGGAGTTGCCAAGCCAAGCCAAAAAAAAAAAAAAAAAAAAAAAAAAAAAAAACACACAAANAACAACCCAGGAGTGGAGTGATGTGAGCAGCCATAAAGGTGTGACACAGGAGAAAAGATAAGTAAGTAAAGGTAAATCTGACAGCTTCCTGCAGTAGTTGTATATGGAATCAAGAGAATGGTTTGGGTTGAAGGGTCTTTAAAGCCCATCTCATTCCCATCCCCTGCCATTGGGCAGGGACACCTTTACAAAAGGCAGTGTGAATGTTATACTTCCTTCCACTGTGGAAACAACCTTCCACCATCCCAGGTTGCTCAGAGCCCCATCCAACCTGATACTTCCAGGGATGGGGCAGCCACAGCTTCTCTGGGAAACCTGTGCCAGGGCCTCACCACCCTCACAGGGAACAATTTCTTCCCAATATCCAATCTAACCCTGCTCTCTGTCAGTGTGAAGCCATTGCCCCTTGTCCTGTCACTCCAAGCCCTTGTCAAGAGTCTCTCTCCATCTTTCCTGTGGGTTCCCTTCAGGCACTGCAAGGCCACAATGAGGTCACCCCAAAGCCTTCTCCTCTCCAGGCTGAACAATCCCAATTCCCTCAGCACGTCCTCATAGCAGAAGTTCTCCCTCAAAGCATCTTGGTGTCCTCCTCTGGACCGGCCCCAGCAGGTCCCTGTCCTGTGTGTGCTGGGACCCAGAGCAGCTGTACAAGCTGCACAAGAGGACAAGAACACGGGGCTGGGCAGCAAAGCAGGAGCAGGAAAGCAGAAACCTGGACTTAGCCCTGTGTTCTGGTGAAACCACACCTAGGACCCAGGGACCAGTCAGTCCCTGACGTTTCAGTGTAGGTGTCTCTCTCTGTGTGACTGCCAAGCACTGCACACACACAGCCAGGTGCTCTCCTTTGGCAGCCCACACACACCAGCAGCAGCAGAACAGGGAGGTTTTACACCCTTAGTCCTGGCCCTCAGCTAGGAACACGCCTGCTGCCCTCCCAGGTGAGAAGTGGACACTGGGGGAGTCACGATATTCTGACTGGATTTACACCCGTTTCCAAATGAGCCATTGTTTTTATGGTTTAATGTTTCCTCGTCTTGTTATTGCCACTGACTGCTGTTCTGGTGAACCCACAGAGCAGGGAAACACTCCAAAGGGCAGGGAAGGGGGAGACATTCTTGTGACCTTCTTTCAGATGAATCCGTGAAAAGTTGTATAAATCAGGGGTTTAAATGCTGCAATTGATATACATCAGCCTGAGAAAATGCTTTTCCTACCCACCTTTACCAATTACTACTACCTTATTTCAAGGTTTATAGTAGTAATTACAGCCCATAGATGTTGTAGTTAAGATTAGCATTAGTTCCTAATACTATCATTAACACAGCATATTATAAAAATTAAGGGAAAAAAAAAAGGTAGAACCCTACAGGTACAATCTTTAAAAAATTAAGAAACAGCACACACAGATTAATATTGGTATTCTCTATTTCAATATTATTTCCCCTTCTTTGTCAATGGGCAAAAATTACATCCACATACTTTCATGCTCAGTACACCTCCAAGTGTGGATTAATTTAAAGCATTAATTTTATACCAGCTCAGAAATATCACTAACATTTCTTTGATGCATTAATTAAAATATTTTTCCCATTTTAATCATCAAGCAAGTTTCAATGCATAAAGAACAACTAGAGATATTTTAATCCTTCCTCCCTCCATTTTCATTTTTCTGCATATGAATGAGGGGGCAGAGTCTGCTCTCCACCACCGCCCTTCCAGATTTTCTAAAACAGCATTCCTTGATGGCTTCATGACTCTTCAGATATTAGCTGAGCAATCAGGATCCCAAGATTGCCCTTTGGGAGTCTTTGAAGACATCAACTCTGACTCTTCTCAACTGGCCTACGGCTTCCTTTTCCTCAGCCCTGTGGCATGTGGCACCACCTCTCTCTTTCCCCTCCCAGGTCCCATCTTATCAGATGGCAATGCTGAGGAGCAAAATAAAGCCTCAAATTCACCCCAAACTCCTGACTTCAGTGTGGCAGTGAGAAATCAGAGGATGAGGCAACTTAACAGTGGCCAGTGAGTAACAGTGGAAAAACCGAGCCAATAAAATTTCCTTCACCTCTTTTATGGCACGGCCACAAAACGACAGCTCTGGCTGAGGAATGCAAAGTCCTCGCGTCCCCTGGCCTACACAGGCATGCACAGCATATTCTAATTGGACTGGTGCACACCTTCCCATCCATGAGAGACTTCCCCTGGGAAGCTAAAGGCACCAGGCAAATGAAATCAGAGACTCGGCTCCTTCGCCCTTCCCATTACCCGCTTTGATCAGTGGGGTGTAAATAAACAGCTCAATGTCCCATCTCTGCCAAGGTCAACCAGATGCAGCAGAGCTCCTCCAGTCACCTCGACGAGCTCATTGGATTTGGGATGGGGGGAAATGCTTTGCTGTGCTTAAAAAACAATATAAATAAATCACTGGATGTAACAGCAAAGGGTACGATGTGGTGTGACCACTGTAGCTTGGGAAAGAGCAATAGGGAGCCTGAAAGGAGAAGGGTTGGGATTGTCAGTGGACCATGCTCTCCTTCTTGGAATCTTCTTCTCAAATACCTTCCTGTATGGAAAAGGTGGTCTAACCTCTGACAGACAGATGCACCTGAAGAACCCAGTTTTCTGCACAGATCTTTGCTGCCTATTACTGACACCAGCACCTCACCTCTTCCATTTGTGCCAGCGAAGGTGCAATTACATCTATCCCCACAGCAGGACAGGCAGCATTGCTGCTTTTGATCCAAACATGGGGAATACCCCAGGATTGCAAACCTTTGGCTGGTCTTGCACTTGCCCTGACAGAAGGTGGCCAAGATGCACCCTGATGATTTAAGTCTTGCCTTTCCTCACAGCTACAACTTATGAGCAGTTAAACACGGGTGCAGCCACTAGAAATTTCAAGCCAGTGGGGCCCACAAAGGATAGCTGTTATCACCAGTAACATAATCCAGGCTGGAAGGGGAACACACACTAGGATACCAGGAGCTCTCCTTCAGTGTCCCACTGCAGCCATTCACTAAAAGGAGTCTCTACAGAAGACCTAGATTGTAACTGGTTTTGATGTATTTTTTAGGGCAACCAAGAATGGTCCCATCCAGCAGAATTTCCAGTTCCTAATTCTAGCTGTTTGCAGCAGTTTCTGCCCATCTGAGGGTCACCTGTGCAGGTAGGGTAATAGTAACCCCTCCCACCTCCCAGCCATACTCTGAGGATTAGGCAGGGAGTGGCTGCTCAGTGTACTGAATATGCAAAGGCCTGTTACAAACCCCGTATCTGATTGCAACCATAAGCAAAGTCTTATTTAAGCAATCCCTTCCCCAACAAAAATATATCAGCTGCTCACACTGTTCTTTCCTTCCGTGTCTTTTTGCCTCCAAGTTCTTCCAGATAACAAAACATATTACTAAGATATTTTCCTTTCGTGCTGTAAAGTTGTTTACTGCAAATAATACAGATTTTTCACACAATGTAGTGTACATATAGTTGTTTTGGCTCATCCTGGTATCACACTTGTACTGGAGGAGTCTCATTGCTCAGTCAGTGAAAGCACCACTCCCACATGTCAGATATTCACAGTTGTCTATTTCTCACTGTGCCCATATTCAGGGAAGACCCTTTCTCCAATTCCATCAATTTTATGAACCTGGGACATACAGCATCAGTTATTTCTTGCTCCCTCTAAACACAAAACTGTATTTCTCTACCAAATCATAGTTTAAAACCAAGCTGGTGTTTTTGCTTGATAATTCTGTATTTGGCTCTCACATCAGTAAATACCTATTTTTGCCTTTCAGTGCACTTTGTTCACTCTTTTTATCAGTCACAACAAAACCTTTTACAATGCCACCTTTTAAATTAAGCTTTCAAAGGCAACATTCTAGTAAAATGCAATTACAACACACTTCAGGGCAGATTTGCTTCCACACTGCCTCACTGAACATGAGATTTCTGATCATGCCAGTTTTCACTGCACACACAATGCAGCACATCTCACCTTTTTCTTGTTCTGGTCTCTTCCCAAGCCATTTTGCTATGACTGTCAGAGTCAGAATCAATCCATCTTTCCCCTTTTACACTCAGATGCTCATTTTCATGTCTGATATCACTGTTATCACACACTCAGCAACTGGATAGGCAAAAATGATGCTGGTAGGGAATGAAGGAAGAAATGTCTGTGGTGAATCTGAGCAATTCAGCTGTCATGATTCTTTTAGACACACAGACACGATTTTTAGCTGCTTTTCACAGCCCTGACCCTCCCTTGTGACAGAGCACACACTAAAATGACATAACTTGCATGCCTGGCCTTGCTCTTCCAGGACAAGGCACATTTCATTGTTCCAGCATACCTGCAAATTACTCATTTTCCTCTCTCTGCCCCTATCTGAGATGAAACAGCTCAGTTTACTCATTGTGCAGGGGCAGGAAGACAAGATCAACTGTAGGAGTGATGTGAGAGGGTAACTGCCTTCCCAGATGGCACCAAAACAAGCAGTGCTCACCCTGTGCTTACAGGAACACCTTACAGCCTCTGTTTCAGCCTTCCCCACATGCCCTGACAGAATATTCCCTTTTCCCAGCTGTGCCCAGGGATGAGAAGAGAGTGACAGTGCACTCATGTATTCCCTATACACATCACCAGTTATAAGGAAATTACTGGGTGACTTGAGGGGTAAACCCATCTCCCTCAATCACTTGCACATATATAAGAAAACATGCCACAACCCATAATTTGCTGTGAAAATACTGGGATAGTCCCACTTCCCTTTGCCTGCCACAGCATCTTCTCTCTGCCCCAGGGTTTGTCACAGCATAGAGTCATGACAGGGTTGTGTGTTGTACTGCAGCCTTGCCAGTGCTACCCCCCCTGCCCATCCTGAGATTCTGCTTTTCTGTACCTGGGACATGCCCTTCCAGGAGAAAACACCCTGCCTAGGTGTTGGACTTCAGTGTGGGCGCCTTCCAACTCAGGATATTCTACAGTCTTGTGAGGAGGGGTAGAGAAAGAAGAGCAAAATGCATCATTCTCAAAGCACTCTAAGATCTACCTGCTCTGTTGTACCCAGACTCAAGCCTGAAATATCTTCACGTGCCAAGCAAGTCACAGAAAAAGAGAACAAACAACAAGTAGAGTTACTTGAGCCATGAGCCATACCAAAACATCTGGACTGAATCCTCACTGTTCTAAACACTGTGCACTGTTCCTGTCCTCAAGAGCTGGCAGCATGCTCAGAACTTTCTCCCCTAAATCCAGCAACAGAATGGAAATAGACACACTGCACCTTCACTAGCAGCCTGGCAGCCCTCACCTGTAAAACCAGACAGTGATCTCGGAGCACCTCAGAAAGGAGAGTGACTCAAATGTTGCAGCTGGATTACATTTCATAGTTACCCTTGGATGCCTGCACTATGGAATACCTACAGCAAAACTTCTGCATCTAAACTCAGGCTTAACCCAAGGATTTAGCCGGGAACCCAGACCCACTAAAGATACCTGATGCTACAGCATCAGAGCTTTGCTAGGTACTGGTATGGCATCTTTTCTTTTCCTGTGAAAGCTATACTCTTCCCATCTACTCTTTCCAAGTTTCCACGAGCCCCTCATCACAGACAGCAATCTGTAGTGAAGATTTAAGGGCCCAGGTAAGATTTAAGCTGTTCAAACAATCTGTGTAGGCATTTTTGATCATTACACCTGTAAAAGTGAGTGTAAAGCACATATACCATATAACTTACACATCCTGATTTTTTGCAGCTGCCCAGAAAGATCACAGGCAAAGCATCTTCTATTTCTCCCAACAGTGGCCTTTGTGTTAGTTTAACGCTGCTTTGTGCATCTATTTCTATTATCTAGTGAATATGCAAGTGTAGCCAAGGCAGCTACTTTGTGGCAGATGTGAACAGGGACCACTTGGAAGTAGTTACAGGTCTGCTTGTAACCCACACTCCTGTCCCCTGATCATCTCTGGGCTTCTGCAACCTGAACAAATCATGCCCTAACACGACCAGGATCCTAATCCCCTCCCCTGCCTCCAGAGGGGTGTATTTTGGATTCATAAACTCTACTGCTGGATTTGTTGATGAAGCAGGAGCTTTCCCTCCCCTCACCTCCTCCAGTCACACCCTGTGCAAGGCTGGGTCTGCTCAGCTCTGCTGTGCCCATGGAGGAGATCACACAGCTCATGGATCCCACTGGGCACCACCCCAGCCTGGCCAAGGTAAGAATTTAGGAATTTCTGTATATGATCAGCATTGGGAACCCCAGTGCTTAAAGATTCTGAGCACCAGCAAGGCCATGGGCAGTGACTCTCACACACTGAGTCCCTGCCTGCAGCTGGGTGTTCAAGCTGAGATCACCGAAAGTGTGTGACATTTGTTCTGGTGTCCAAATGTCACACACTTCTCCATGAAACTGCAAATAGGATATGTTTTTAGGAAGGGAATTTATGGCCAATCTCTGCTTTAATGCAGTATTCTCCCAGCAGCAGGTTCCTGTGCTTCCTCCCACCTCAGTCCCCTCCTCGTGTGCTATCCAATTACAGTTTCTTCTTCTTACACTCCTCCTCAACCTCTCCTAGCATCAGAACACCCTCTATTTTGTATACATTTACATATGTGTGTCTGTTTATCTATGTACATTTGTACACATGTCATGGTAATCACCTTCCCTCTTCTAAATTTTTCCCACTATCAAAACCAATAGCCCTCCCACTGACCTTGCACTGAACTTGTACCAAAGTCCTGGGAATTTCTTCTTTGACTTCATTTCACTTTTAATCCAAACGTGAGGTCAAAACAAGTCCCCACCACAGGCTCTGCTCCTCATCCTGCAGTGTTCTGCATGGAACTTGATGGAAAATAATAGATGGGGAATGGATTTTGTCTCAGCAAACCAATTCTACTTGAAGGGCAAGAAAGCTGGAGTCACTTGTTAATGGAAGAGACAAGATTAATGAAGCTTTCCCAAAAGGGCACCCCACCTTGCTCAGCACTGAGAACTCTTATCTAGAAAGCATGAATGCATTAACTTAGAACTTTTCTGCACCACTGAGCCCTTCATAGGTAGCAGCGTGTCACAGCCAAGGCTCAGACCTCCTTCTTCTTACACTAAATGCTCTTTCCCACACAACAAACTTCAACACGCACTTCTTGACCAAAGACATAAAAGCAGCTGACCTAAACCCAGTCCTGGCTAAACCCAGTTATCCCAAGCCACACAACAGAGTTAACCTGCACTAGTGAGTAAATCAGGGCAGCTGCTCCCACATGTCAGCTGCAAAGGGAAGATACACTGCCTTCTATGAAGATTTAAGGTAAGGTGTGCTTGTGACAACTCTTAGTTTCACTGACTCTTCACCTTGCCTAAAGCAGTTCCATCCTCTGCCCTTTCTCTTCTGGTGGTGGAGGTGCATGTGTGGTCTCACAACAAACCACAGCAGAGATGACAACAGCCAGGCACGACGGCTTCTTTCAACAGCAGTGCCAGCTGAAAGGATTTGTGCAACCACACAGCCTGTTTATCCAAGCACAGAAATGTAGGAACTAAATATGGGATTCCCTCTGGCATCTAGTCCTGCTGTTGGAAGAGGTGGTCCCTCACCACTTTTCTCATGCCTGGTGTCATGCTAGACTTCATCAGCAAAGTCTCTGGCCACAAGGCAGGCTAATCCAACTTCCACACTTTTTATCTTTAGGGAAGGGGGTTAATATCCAGTTGGAGCAGTGACCAGACTGATCTGAGGCCATTTGGTCACCAGGGATCCTAGGGAAGCAGCAGGAGCTTGCAGTCAGGACTGGATGAGAACTGAATGGTGCCTTCAGCAGCAGCCTCTTGCCCTGCTGGGCTGCTCATCATGTGAAGCCCAGCTCTAAGCAACACCAGTTATTCAATCACAGTTTTTGGGAAAGCCCTGCCTCACACAGACACCATGCCAGGCACCCTCCACCACTGCTCTAACCCACACTGATGGCCCAGACTGCAGCTCCACGGCTGCCTCTTCCCAGGAGGAAGAGCTCAGCAGGGCTAACAGCCATGGGCTTGCAGTACAACAGGCTATCTTTTAGCTGGAAAGTGTCCTGGCAGCAACAGGCTCTGTCACCCAGCATGAAAACTTACAGCAAGGCTTTGTGGTTAGGAGCCAGGCCGGACAGATGGAGATAAGAAATTAGCGAGGGTAATCAGCCATTGGAATAATTTACCTGGGGAACCAGTGCAGCCTTATCACTTGATATCTTGAAATCAAGACTGGGTACTTTTCTAGTAGAATTTTGGATTCAATGAAGTGATAACCAGCTGGGAATGTAAATACCTGCCAGGGGTCAGGGGAAGGTATCTGTACCCAGCTGGCTGATGCTCTGAACATCAGCTGTGTGATTACCTCAGGAAAGAGGGAAATAACATCTCTGTGCAGCCCAAGTGCCAAAACAATAGAGCACAACTGCATTTGCACTTAAGTCACTTCTGAGTGCTTCATTAAAAGATTCAACAGGAGTTCAGTGAGGAGCTGCAAAGCGGAAAGGAATTGCAAAACTTCCGAGGCATGACTACTGAAATAAACTA
This sequence comes from Sterrhoptilus dennistouni, assembly GCA_013397095.1. Lineage (NCBI taxonomy): Eukaryota > Metazoa > Chordata > Aves > Passeriformes > Zosteropidae > Sterrhoptilus > Sterrhoptilus dennistouni. The sequence continues at coordinate 824,979 of VWZU01011353.1, forward strand.
GCTGTGGATAATTTAGCCAAACAGTAACTAAGCAAACAACATGAACAACTGGAAAGATACCAGATGACAGAAAGCACAGTAAACTCTTAGAATCAAACATCCTAGGAAAAAAATGTGATTCCAATTAAGAATTTGAAATCCCTTGCGGGCTGTTCCTTAAATTTTGCCTGGGATAACTGTGGAGAGTGAATGTAATACGAAGACAAACTGATTAAATAAAACAGCCCACTTTAAACAAGAGTCCAAAGTAGATTACACAAAAAAAAAAAACAAAAAAAAAAAAAAAAGAAAAAAAGAAAAAAAAAATTCAAAAACTATTGAATAATTTGGCTCTTTCCTGCTGGAAGGCACATGAAATAAGTGAACCATAAGAAAGGATAGGATTCAACAGAACAAGCACAAGAACATCCATCTAAAGTTAGTAGAATGAAATAAATAAAAAAAAAAATAAAAAAAAAAATAAATAAAAAAAAACAAAACAACCCACCCAAAAACTGGCCTGTGGAATACACTCTTACCATTAAAACCTATCAGGATGCACAAGAGGTTCCCAGAGGAAGTATTTGTGTCCCACTGTTTCAGAGAGCAGGAGCATCACCCTCAAGCCCAGTTGCCTGCTGTCACCAGCCACTGGACCACACAGCCCCACTGAGATTTACCCAGACCAGGCAGGACAGGACAAATGCCACCCTCAACCACCACCTGGCAAAACCAGGCTCTGCCAAAACAGAAGCCAGCTGAGCTCTTCCTAACGTCACCAAAAAAACTAAGAACTCAGATTTGTTACAACTTCAAGTCTGATTATGGATGCCTCCTCCTCACCCAATTCAGGAGCAGTTCTGAAATCTGGGTCACCCATACATTATTCCTCCAACCCAAGCCACCTCCCTCCAGTGCAACCCTTTTAAAAGGACTCTGCCCTTATCCAAGCCATCTCCAAGTCATTTAGGTTATGAGAAACTCCAAAACACCAAGGAATCAGGTCACAAAACTTCCCAACAACACATTACACATGCAGCTTGGTCCAGGAGAAGCCAAACACGGGCAATCCATATCCAGAAATCAACACACCAACGAGCTGAGCTCAGATCTCTGACCCCGCAATTCCTACCGGGTTTGGTGCAGCCTTAGGCAATATCTGGGAAAAAACGAAGCATCGAGCAAGGACAACCATGGGTGCTGGGAGGACGATGGGTGAGGTGAGAGCCGTGGGAGCTCGGAATCCCCCCCCGGGCAGGTTGGTTGGGGCGCTGGCTTTGCCATCGGAGCCGCTGCGGGCAGGAGGCAGGAAAGGGATATCTCGCCTTTTCTCGTCCCTCTCTGCCTTCCCTCGGTGACAGGCCACGAAAGTCACGAGGCGAGGAGGAAAACAAGGAGGTGTCCAGAGTTCACTCCCGGCCCGCAGCTCCCGGCGGGAGCCGAAAACCCGGCGGAAAACACCGTGGGATCTCGGCGCTGCGTGGGAGGCACCATTTCTGCGGGGAAGAGGCTCCTGCTGCTGCTGCTGCTGCTTGGCAGCCGAGCCTGGGAGCGGGGCCTGCTGCGGGCCCTCCCCGGTGCCGGCGGGGGAGCGGGACGGGATGGGACGGG
>VWZU01011353.1:827451-880293 GCA_013397095.1 Sterrhoptilus dennistouni
TTTAATTCGGTAGTAGGAATATGGGTGAAGGTCGTCCTAGAGGGAAAAGCCAACACGAAGTCGCTCGGTTTGTTCAGTTTGTTCAGCCTGGAGAAGACTTGAGGTCAGAGCTCACAGCAGTTCTGCAGCTTCCTCACCAGGGAATGAGGAGGAGGGGCAGGCCCTCATCTATGCTCTCTGTGACCAGGGACAGGACCCCAGGGAATGGCTGGAGCTGCATCAGGGTGGATCTTAGGAGAAGTTCTTCCCCCAGAGGGTGTTCAGGCACTGGACAGGCTCCCCAGGGAATGGTCACGGCACGAAGCCTGACAGAGCTCCAGGAGTGTTTGGACAACTGTCTTGGGCAGGGGGTGGGATTGCTGTGCAGGGCCAGGAGTTGGACTGGGTCATCCTTGTGGGTCCCTTTCAGTTCCAGACATTCTGTGATTCTGTAATAACTGTGTCCCTCTCAGGTTTGGACACAGCACTTGTTTGCTTTTTTACTGGAGTGCACCTGACCCACCAGCCCAGGTGTTTGGACCAGCTTAAGAATCAGAGGGGCTTTTTATTTTTTTTTTTTTAACCTTCCTTCATTATCCGAGTCTCTTGTTTTCCCACTCCTGGGGGTTCAAGGAAAAGTGGTGGGTTGTCCTAGGCTTTATAGGATTGCAAGATCCCAGGTAGGATTACATCCAAGATTGTCAAATAAAAGTAAATTAAATAAACACTCGAATACAGAAGAAATTGATCAGGACGTGGGTAGAAAAACTCTGTAGGCTGCATTAAAAACCTGAATCCACAGCTACAATTCCTGGGTGTTCCATCTCTTGTAGGTACACAGGTGCCTAAAAGGATACAGGATTTATGTGAGGGTGCACTTTACCATGGTGTATTATATAGATCTTTGCTCACCAAAATTGCAAAGTGTGTAAAGAATTATCTTAGACATCATCCTTAGGCTGAGGAAGGCATTACCTATATTATATATTCTGTCTCTTCAAATTGATATCCAGAGTTGTGTCTTTGCTAAGTCTGGTTTTTTTTCTCCTAATCATTTCCTGAGGTTTGCAAGTATGTATCCTCCAGGATGTGCTCTGAAGATTTCAGCAAAAGAGAAAGAGAAGGCTTGACTCAACCACCAGAGAAACCCTGCAGCCCACAGCCAGGCAATCCTGAACCCTCCCTTCCCTGTGTGGAGTTTCCCAGGCAGGAACACTCCCCTCAGAAGTGGCACAGTGAGAAGTCTCCCCAGCCAGCCACAGCATCATCCTCGTGCCTGCTGCTGCCTTCTGATTCAATTACTCCTTTCATTTGTTTGTGTGGGTGCCTTTTTTCAGCAGAGTGGATCAGCTCCTGCAGCTGAGGTTCCCATTCCACATCACTGCATTTACAGTCAGCAGCAAGGGAAAGGGATGCTTCAAATTCCCAGAAGCTGACTCTGGATCGTGTCTCTCTTAGTTTGGTGTCAGGCCTCTGGGACATGATATAAATAGCCAGTGCATCTTCCCACTGCATTTTCTAAGTTCCTAGCAGCTGGCAGCGGGTTGGAGTTGACTGGAAAACTACTCCTCTTCTATCCCAAAAAGGGCAACTTATTGTCTGAGGTGGGCTTAACCTCTTCCCCTGTCCTTGGCACCTCCAGCAGCTGCAGAGGCAGTTTTCTGTTTGGTTTTGTAAATCATATCTGGGGATACCTTGCTTTCTCTGCCTGCTGCACAGAGAGTTTGAGTGCCTGAGCACATCTGGAGCCCAGCACAGTGTGAGCAGGAGAGGGCCTGTCCCATGCTGTGAGTATTCCAGGTGGATTGGGCTGTGCTGTGTCTTAGCTCACCAAACTCTGGGCTGCAGCAGCTGAGTGCCTGCTATGCCCCTTTCCCTTCAAGGACATACCTCCTTAGGGTGTATACATATATATATATATCCCTAGTATGTCCCTTCCCTGCAGAGAGGCCCAGCAGCACCAAGAGCAGAGCCCTGTACCCTGAAGTGCTCCTGCTTCCTGCAGTGCCTTGTGCTATCGTCAGGCTGAGGGGCAGTTGGGACATTAACCTCCCCACTCCTCCCACTCCAACATCCTCCTCGTAAACATCCCGTCCTGCTCAAGTCCTGTGCTGTCACATCCTCTCCGCTCTGCCCAGACGCTATTCTGGGCTTAGTTCTATATGCAGAGCACACAGCTGGGCATGCCAAAATCCAGGCAGGCAGCAGGGCAGAACAGTAACTTGGTTCAGCTGCTGACATATCACACGTACTGCAGAGGAGGGGACTTGTTTAAGGGTCTTCTTAAAACTAAAATAATCTGCTTGAGTCCTCCTTGGAAAGCCAGTTTGCTTCTCTAGGCGTGTTCAGCAGCTGTGCCTTAACTAAGCAGACTCAAACCTGCATATGGCATGAAAAGCCTTGGTAATAATGGAAGGGGGTAGAACAGAGAGCTTGGAAAGTGCAGCAGAGTAAGTTTACACAAGCAGCAAGTTAAACACCCATCCCTGGTGAGTCAGTCCTGGCCGTTTCCTTCATTTCCTCCAAGGCTCGCTGTGAACATCCAGCGGTAGCGGCCCTTCTGAAATCCCGTTGTCTCCTTTCCTGCCCCTTGTTTACAGCTTTCCTTCAGCAGGGAGCACAGTTCCAGCCTCCAGCACTGCATTTTTTACTGCAGCAGGCTGAGAGAGGTGCTGATCCTCCCCTGGCCTCAGCTCAGCTTTGGTGCTGCAGTGCTCTTGTTGCTTTTGTGGGTGCCAGCACCTTCCTGGGTACAGCAGGTGCTGAGGTAAAAGAGGAAAAAGTGTCACAGTTGCACAATATGTTTTTTTTAACTCTTAGATGCAGCTGCATCATTGTCAGAAGTTCTTTATCCATACAGTCATACCTTTGGATTCACTCTGGTAGGGCAGAAAAGGTGCAGTGGGGTATTAGGTTGTTTCAAGTGCACAAATCATCCCCCAGAGATGTGGTTTGGAGCTTCCCTACTTCAGATTGAGGTGTATCTCATGTTCTGATTTCCCCACAGGACAGCAGCTTGGGAGGAGGATTATTTTTAGCTTTTGTTTACAGGAAGTTCTTCATTTGTGGGAGTGAGCTTGGGTGTCTCAGTCTGAGAATTTGCTTCAGTGCCAGCTGTGGATGCAGTTACAAGGGTGAATTCCTGCTGTTGTCTGGGAGAGGCATCATTTATCCCAGGTGTTCAAGAAACTATGGACTTCACACAGACAAATACTGATTTCTGGGATCTTTCCTGAGATTTGTTCAAGGAGGTGTCCAGGTGGCTGTGACAGAAATGTTTAGCAAAATACAGAACTGGGAAATTCCTTTGGGTGATGTGGCTAGAAGTGCTTTTCTGTGTGAAACTAGTTACAAATCCACATTGCTGACATAACCTGAGTTAATAACAGTAGCTCTGAGACAAACCCCATATTGTCAAAGAACAGGAACATCCCAAGACAAGAACAGACCAAAATGGGCTTCCCCCATTTCCTTCTCAAGTGCCTTCTCGTGGGAATTCCAAAGAGCCTGCAGCCAACAAGTGATGACCTAGATACAAAGCTGTGTTTGCTCTTATGGAGTAAAACCAGGAGCAAAATAATCCATGCAAATTATATATCTTTATAATCCTTATTCAGTTTCATCCAGGGTTGCTTTTTTCATACAAAAAGCAGTAAGAACTGTTTGTACAAATGGATACCTGCATATGAGCCACGGAGGGATAGATTTTTGTCATGATGAATTATGTACCAGTTACAGTGAAGGTCTACATTGTATGGATTAAGTGTCAATGGCCTGTTTAGTGTCTTGTACAATTTTTTTGCAACATAATTGCAGTGCTCGGCCTGATGTGCAAGTCGGGCCATTGTCCTACACAGCCAAATTCCCCTTTTTTAAACAGGGTCTGCCAGGAACATTTAAACAAACGGACAAGGCTACAGACTGTCTTGAGACAAAGGCTGCTGTTAGGGGCATGAGGGTCTGGAGAGTCCCTTCCTGTCAGCCACAAAAGGTGGTAAAAGAATGTTTTTATTTGCACACATCCTGTGGCCTGACATTGCCCAACATTTCTCTTGGTTATAAGCTCCTGCCTGTTCTAAAAGGGATGAGGTGGTTCTGAACTTGTGGATGTCAGCCTGGGGGAGGCTGATGGGCTTTCCCAGCTCAGTTTACAGCTGCAATCCAGACTGATGCCAAGGAAAATGACTGCTCATGCCACAGCTTCAGAAAAGTGTGGGCTGCACGCATACAAATGCTGGCTTCATAAACCTTCCCTGATTTTGATGGGATTGAGAGTAGGAATGACCAGTGTCAAACAGCAAAAGCAGGCAAGATGTTGCTTCAGTTTTGCTAAGGGTGTAAAAATTGTCAACTGGGCAGAAGGCAAGACAAAGTGCTCAAAGCATAGATACAAACCAAAGAAAGAAGAAAGAAGTCTCCACAATGTCTCTCCTGCTCAAGATTTTACATGAACAACTGCAGCAAAACATGACTCAAAACTTCACATCTATTTGTTTACATACTGTTTTTCAAAAGACAGAAGGAAATAGATTAAAAGTTAGTCTAATTCCATTAAAATCCTTTTATTTGGGTTTAATGAAATAAAGATTCATTTCAGAAGCAAGAAGCTCCTTTGAGTAAATATTTGGGGGGGAAAAAGGAGCTATGCTTAAGGGGTTATATTCTCTGAAGCAGTTACCCAACCTTTAATGATACATACTGTGGTTAAAGCAACCTATTTCCAGCTCACCAGTAGCATTTGGCAACTCAGTGATGGAATTCTCAGTGGAACTCTAATGGAACAGTAGTAAGCTCTTATATTTTTAGGAGGATTTCCCTCAGCCCAACTTGCAAAAATTACATTTGATATATCTAATGCAGTATAATATCACATTCTTTTCTTCCTGTTGAATAAATGGCTTTTCAAGCCTTATTCCCACATGATTAACACATGGAGATTTATATAGAAGTGTCCTTGCAGGTAAATAACACAAACTTGAATTTAAAGGGTTTTGGGGTTTTTTTTGTGGGTTTTTTTGGGGTTTTTTTTTTCAAAATATATACTGCAGTGAAAGGGTGGTTTGTGGCCAAGAACATTAATGAGGGTATTTTTTGGTACTCTACTCTGAATGTCAGCAGTGTCTTCTACAGAATAAAGTTATTGCTGTAATTTCTGGCCTGGAGTCCACATATATCAGGAGGTCCGTGGACTACCTGAGGAGGAAAACACAATACCTGTAAACAAGGATCCAAAAAATAAAAGCAAGTTTAAAAACCCCAGTGCTTCATACTATTAAGATGCCTCCAAAAGGGCAGAAAGACATTATGGAGAAGAAAAGTGTACTGGGGGAATGAGTAGTCAGACAAAGAGGAAGAAAGGAAAGCTTTTAGTGGGCTTTGCCTTTTCTCCATCGTCCAAAGTTTTAATTTTTGGTAATCAAGGATCACAACATTGATATATCCAGAAATACCACACTCAATTTTTGGAAAATCTTAATGAGAACTGGTTAAGCAAATAAACCCAAACACCTGTTCTTATACAGCAGTCAATGCAGGCAATTCCAAGCTCAGTTACAATTTCAAGGAAATCTTTGGGGTTATCTTTTTTCTGCCCTGAGATTCTCCATGAAAGGATACCCGTGGTTGCTTGTCCCTGGCAGGTGCCTTACCTGGACTGAAATCCCCAGTTGCAGCTCCAGGTTTCCTGTAGCTCCAGGGAGCCTTTGGGAAGCAGCTCTTGGTTTCCTGTGGTACTTTCCATTTCCATGTTGTGGGATTCTGGACTCTGCAAAAAGCTGGATTTCCCCAGAAATCCTTCTGTGATTCTTCTGTTGCAGCTAAATCCTTGTGCAAATCTGAAGCAGAGCCCTCATACTGCAGTAAATTGTTGCCCAGTTCATGCTGCCTTTCACATCCACATGCAGGTAATTGCTGGATTGGAGTCAGCCTTGCCCTTTACCTGCACTTCACACACTGATGTTTCCCTTCCTTCCTTAATAGTGAGAAGAAGCCTAAAGAGAGAGGATCCAGGATAATGATAATTGTCTGCTTTTCCCCTTTGAGAAGTCCTGGAGAACATTACTGGGACTCTTAAATACATTTGGAAATTCTAAAGCAAGAACTTCATCAGAGTCTTCCTCTGTACTCTTATATATAGGTGTTGATGGCAATAACTTAAGTTGGGCTGTGGGGGGAGAATGACACTCAAAGGCTTCTGTAGAAATGATTCTGAACAAGCCAATCAGTTCACTACCAGAACATCTAGAACACTTCATTCTGCCTTTGTTTCTCTCAGATTCAGGTAGGCTACTTACCCTGTGGTCATGACTTCAGTCTTTCTGCTCCAGCTATGAACTCTAGAAATAAATTACTGTAAGGGAAAGGTGGAATATGGACAAAGTCACACCACTGCAGGTACTCTTACTCTACTCTAGACCTGCTGAAATAGTTGGGACCTCTACAAAACTGAACATGGAGAGCAGAAATGAAAGCAGAATGCTGCCTTCGAAGGGCTTGCCAAACATTCCTCTGGTTCCAGCTGAAAGGGAGGATGTGGCTGTGTAGGAGCTGCATTGTGTGCAGGCTTCCCCCCCTTGCAGGCAGCTGCTGCACCTGAGTGTGTGCAGCCAGGTGGGAGGATGACACCCAGCAGCTTTCCCCAGGGCTCGGAGCAGCTGTCTATGCCCCAATCCCATCCTGCCCATCCCTCCACACTTGGAAACCACTGTGCCAGCAAGTCACTTCTTCCTAGCTGAGATCCTCATATGATAATGTTCATTTAACTGTTGTTGCTTGTGGTGTAGGTCAGTAGTAATGACTCAGATGAGCCCTTCACTTTCCTTCCTCTTGTTGGCTAGACACAAAATCCAGCCCACAAATTAATCTGTCCCATTCACCAAAAAAAAGAGGATCCCCTGTTCATTAAAAATTTGCATTAATTTGTATTAAGGTCCTCTTCAGTAGCTGTGAAATCAAGCACTTAAAAGCTCAGAAATCCCAAAATTCTCCCTGCATTCCAAATACAGTGTTTGGGACTTTTGTTTCGGTTCTCTTGGTGGACAGAGTTACACATAGTGTAGCTTGTAATGAGATAAACACAGTAATTTTTCATCATCGGAGTTTTTGCAGAGGAGGATAAACAAAGCTGAAATGTGCTTCCCTCTCTGTTCAGTGTCTTTGCACAAGTCCTGGAGGTGGAGCTCTCCAAGCCTGGATCTGTGATGGTGTAGTGCCCCCTCATGGGAAGCTGTTCCTGACACTGATTCCTGGCTGTACCAGGTGAGAGGACACGAGCCCAAACACCAGTTCTGTTTGCTGTATCTGCTCCTCTATGTTGGTTGTTTTCACACCAGCAGGTTTAGAGAACAACTTCCCTTTTCCTCCCTCAGGTAGTTTTTGTTAGGATTGAGCATTGGAATACTGTTAAGACTTTCTCTAAGAATGTTCAAGATACACCCACCATTTTATTGTAGTTTCACTTTTTTAAAAATTAAATCTTATTGTAGTTTCACTTTTTTAAAAATTAAATCTCTGGGATTTTAGCCACCTATGGTGGCTTTCCTGGAGGCCCTAAACTTACGTGACATGAGATAACCAATCTCATAATAGAAAAATGAGCACACATTCCTGAATCCCCTCCATGCTGTTGGCCTGTTGTATACTGAGAGAGGATTCCTTGTGCCCCTCACTCCTCTCAGCTCTGGAAAAAAACAACCTTTCCCTTAGGATGGATTATAAAAATGGATATGAGCTTGCACAGAAATACAATCATGCACACAGGGTGGGGAAGCATTGTTTGTTTGGAGTTTTGATGCTGTTGTTGAAGGGCAGACTGAAGGAGGATTGTTTCCTATGAGCAAAGGCACATTTTTCATGAATTTTCATGAGCTTTTGTCAACACACAAAAAGGGCCTTTTTTGTGATTCGCACTGTGTGATATTTTTGGTTTTCTTTGCATTTAGTTTGGAACAGCACAACAGTAATCCTGCAAATAAAACATAAAAGCAGACTGACCATATAAAAAGAATGGGGTTTCTGCCTCAGCAAAAACTTGGTTCGTTACTGTAGAGGCTCAGGGTGTAAAGTGGTTGTGGTAAGGGCCACATCCTTGACCTGTGGTCAACATGCATTGTCACAGACTCTTCTTTCTCTTCTGTCATTTTCACACCTCCTGAGATGCTTGAGTTGAAGTCCCCAAGGAGTCAGAGAATAAAGAAACAAAGACTAAAAGGTTGTTTAAAAGTTAGCTTGTCACAACTGTGAGTAGATGTTTGATGTTCCATTCCCAGGACCTCTCCCTCCCTTATTAGTGATTCTCAAAAGACCCATATGAGGCCCATCATCTTAGTATGGTACTCACATCCAACCCCTGTGCCCTGGAGCATTGTCACATTGTTCTCTGCAATTTTGGGGCTTGTTGGCTTCATATTCCCTGCAGGATTCTCAGCAGTGCCTTGGATATTTTTGCCTTCATCTCACCTCTGGTGCTGGAATGACTTCCTGGCAGGTCTCACAGTGAGCACATTTCACTCAGGGGCTGGTTTCCTGTTGAGGTGCTTTCATTGATGCTGGGTAAGGAAGAATGAATCCTGGCTCCAGCTCTTCTCACTAGGAGCAAACAGATCAGGCTTTTCTCTGGGGTCAACCAGCTCCTCCTGAATCAGGTCAGAATTCTTATCAAAACCCTTACCACATATATGCCCTGTGGGAATCTGCCTAGATACCCATTCATCAACTCAAAAAACCCCCTAACTCTGTGTCCTTTAGGTACTCCATTACAATAAGATGTCCTGGTGGCTTTAATTACTCCTTACTTTATCTTGGGAATATTCTCTGCAGTGGATCCCAGAAGAACCATTTGGTCTGGGTTTTCTTCCAGTGCCTGAAGTATCTTATGGCCCTATATCATCAGATGGTGGAGAGATGACTCTATGATCTTGCTGTGAGGCTGGCCCAGCCCACAGACATTTCAACAGGAGTAAAAGTGCTTTACAGAATATAAAGTGGGTGCTGCTTCTCTGCATGGGAGCAGGAGATAACAGGAGAAAGGTTGGCTGCAGGAAGGAGGTGCCGTGTGACAGAAATAGGCAGCATTTACCTGCTCAACAACTGCAGGTTTCTTTGAGAGGGAAGATCAAAGTTTTCTATCCAAATAATACTTTGAATTTAAATGCCTGCATTGAAATCAGGATTTGTAAATCTATAGTAGCTTTGTTATCCAAATGCTCAAGCTTTTTACCCATCACCCGTATGTTTAATGATCCATGTGACATGCATGGATGGTTTTTAGTTTAGTTTTGAAAAGGGTAGATGGATTTTTGCTTTCTAAAGGCTAGCTTGGGGGATAGCTTGGCAGTCCTTCCTCTACTGACAGGGCATGGCGATGTCTGGTTAACTTCTGGTGCAGGAGGTTTCACAATCTCCCACATAATCTTTTCCAGCTCTGGCTTATGCAGGGAAAGTTTTTGCAACATCTACTCGTGTTCTTTTCTCCTGTCTTCTTTTCTTTCCTGGAAATTAAGCTAGTTAGATCTTATCTCTGTCCTTCCAGCAGTGTAATCGCTGCCTCTCTTAATGGCAACCTCTTATGTACTGCTACTGCACTATCGTGTCTTGCCCTATTTCCAGCCTTCTCCTCTAGACTCAATAAACCCAGTTCCCTGTTTTCTTCCCAGAGGTTGTTTTGCAAACCTCTTATCTCTGCAGATGTGTTCCCACACCCAGCCTGCACCAGCCTGGCTGTTTGCTGTTCCCTGTCCCGTGCCAGTGGTGGCTTCTGGCTTCTCCCTGGCCGTGTGTTGCTGCTGCTGCTGCACCTCCTTGCCTGTTCCCAGTGGCTTCCTGCAGTGGGCTTGGCCAGGATTCCTGCGTGGGTGTGGGGGGCCCTGCTGGGCCAGGTGCTGGGAGCAGGTGCCAGGCCCCCAGGCCCTGCTGAGCACAGGAACCAGCATGTGCAGCTCACTCCTCGTGCATCCCTGCCCTGCCGGGAAACCGGAGTCCCCGTGGGACTTTCGGGGCTTTGTCCTCAATTCCCAGGTTCAGGAAAGTCACCACCTCTCTCCTCAGGGGCTCTCAGATCACAGAATCAGGGAATGGTTTGGGTTGGAAGGGGCATTAAAGCTCATTTCATTCCAAGCCCCTGCTGTGGTCAGGGACACCTTCCACTAGCCCAGGTTGCTCCAAGCCCTGTCCAGCCTGGGCTGGAACAGTTCCAGAGATGGGGCTGCCACAGCTTCTATGCCAGGGCCTCACCACCCTCACAGTAAAGAATTTCTTCCTCATACTTAATCTAAATTTACTCTCTGTCAGTTTGAAGCCATTCCCCCTTGTCCTGTCACTCCCAGGCCCTTGTAAATTGTCTCCATCTGTCTTGTAAGACCTCTCTGCATATTGAAAGGTCACATAAGGTCTCCCCAGAGCCTTCTCTTCTCCAGGCTGAACAACCCCAACTCTCTAGGCCTGTTAATTAATTTTTGATTGATATCTGGTAACCTGCTTTGGAGATTCTCCTAGGGGGAAAAGGTTTCCATCTTCTAAGGAGTGTGAGCATCTCAGGAACTCCTGAGAAGGAAGGGCTGCCAAAGAACAGGTATAAGTCGTCTCCTTCACTTTAGCAGCACCAGCTTCCAGGATCAGTTGGAGTTATGTATCCTCCTTGTATCAGCTATTCAGTGGAAATCATGGTCACATGCAGTGTTACAACACCAAATCCTTCCAGTCTAAAGAGTGCAAACAGTATAAATATTCTAATACTTTATTATAAGAGCAGCACATTCTGCTGTCATTTATTTCACTCTCTTCCCAACACCCTTCTCCCCCAAATTATCCTTACATCATTCCCATGTGCCCAACAGATTCAGTGACTCCAAACCAGGTATTTTATCATACTGCTAGGACAAAATACTGCTTAAAATGCCAAAGAGCATGGACAAGGCAATTTCTTCCTGCTGATCCTCCCATGGGGATGCCAGAAAGAGCTCTCTGCTGCACCTGGCCACTGATCCCTGGCTATAAGAGTATTGATCCCTGGCTGTAGGAACATTGATCCCTGGATATAGGAACCTGCTCATCTCTGATTCCTCTACATGTTTATATTTGATTGAAATGAGACTGTTGGTTCCTAATGGGCAGCTGATGGTGGGATAAAAAAACCTGTATTTCCTTCAGAAACTAGAGGAAAATACCATCCCCAAGCCTGTCAAAACTACACCATGAAATTAATCCCCAAATCTGAAAATATGTATTAAAGAAAGCTTCTGAACTGTTTTTGATTTTGAAAATTCTTGGGAGAAATGGACACTGTTAGATGCTGACTCATCTGACCTGTTTTAGGTGTCTACCTTAGGAATAGGTGAAACATCCCTAGAAATGCTGCTTCAACGTTTGAAAAAGGGGCTTTTCTTATTTTGCTTGATGATCTATTCTCAGTTTGTTATTACTTACAGTATGTTACCGTTTTTTTAATACTCAGTTAGTCTTCACTCAGGACGAGGATGGGCTGACAATATATCTTTCTCTGAGAACTGTGGTTTCAAAAAATCAGCAGTTTTACACCTGTGATTTTGCAGTTTTTCTTCTGGAAGGGATGTGTGGAACAGAAACAGTGAAGTTGTAAGACCAGAGAAGACAGAAGCCCAGAGGGAAAAAAGGTGAGCAAGTCAGAATCTGAAACAACACAGTCAGGAAACGCAGATGATGTGGTTTCTCTAAAAAGCTTGTTGGTTCAGTTAGAGGGAAAGGGAATTTGTGTATGCATAGCTGTAAGTTTTACTAACTGTATATAAAAAAGGCAGATTATTTATTGCACACACTATCCAATATCATTATATTAGATGTTATACAATACGAGGATATACTGTTAAAGATTTTACATGTATGTGTGTGTGTGTGTACTGTCATAAACTCCAAATCTATGTGCAGAGCAGCTTTACAGAAAAGGACCTGTGTGTGGAAAGTGGTGGAATAATATTTTTTTTTCCTATGCTCAGTGATCCAGCTTTTTAAAGTTGCTGAGACAACTCTAACCCTTTAGTCTAGCTAAGAAACACCTGCAGATGGGTCCTCACTTAAGGGATGGTCCCCTTATGTAAAGATTAACTCAGTGGGATGTAGACTTGATCTCTAATTCATGTTCCTGTGGTTGTCTCCCAACCCTAGGCCAGGTTTAGAGGTTCTTCATCACAGATACTTTATTCTCTCTCTTGTATTTGCTTTCTCTTCCCACTGAGCCTTTGTTGAGAGCAACTAATGAGCTGCATTCAGTGTCCTTTTTCATGTATAGGCTCTTATGAAGGCTGTATTTAAAAGTAGATATGTGTTCATAAAGTTTACTTATGAAAAGGGTGATAGACTGAGGGATAAAAGTAATTTTGTTGGGCAGAAATTATTTTACAGTAGATGAACATGCTGTTATTCAAAGTAAGCAGCATCCAAGCTATTCATGGAATGGCATTTGTCTTCAATAAATATTTTACATGATACATACAAGTTATTCATGGAATGGCATTCATTTTTCGTAGAAGTTTTATGGAATGCTGGCCACTTGGGACTCCCAGGAATTAAAGATTTGGTAACAACATGGTCTCCCATCTTATTTTCTGTGATTTTGATCTCAGAGCTACAAAAGTGGTTGCAATGTGAGGGTTTCTTTCTTTTTTTTTTTTTTTTTTAATTCCAGGCCCCCTGAACATTTCCAGTCAGCTGCTGTACATGCAGGCCTGCTAATAAATCTTTGCTTTCCTTTGTGACCTCTCACAGATCACTCAGTATTTGTCTTAATGCCCTCCTCCAAAAAGTCAGCCCACTTGTAAACTGGAAATTTGTGATGTGTCTGTGATGACTTCAGTTTTGGGAGGTATGGAATCTATTTTAAAGCATAACATAACTGGGGGGTGCTTTTTTTATTTCAAGTACCGATGACAAATTCCCCTGGAAGCTCAGACATTAATCATTGGGAAAAGTGAGTGTCAGGAGCCTGGTTATGGAGCCATGGGGGCATTTATGGACAGCCTTTGCTGAGGTTGGGTGTGGGCCACAGCAAACTTCAGCCAGGAGGAGCAGGAGATACTTTGCCTACTGAGTCATGGCACTGAATGTGCCTTTTACAATTATTAGCAGTGAAATTCAGTGGAAGAATGAATCAGGTCGTTGGTATTTAGTCTGAACCAGAGTTGTGAAACTGCAAGTGACTGTGCAGGAGGAAGGTTACCATGATGATGTGCATCATCTAGGGAAAACGTGTCCTTGTGCCTACACCTTGCCTTGTATTTCTTCTTGCTTATGTAGAAAACCTGTATGTATGTTAACCTGAAAGACTGAAAGGCTTTTACAAACTTCCTAAATGAAATTGCTGCTTGTCATCCTTGGATGCAATTCTGAGATAAGAAAGAAAAAAAAAAAAAAAGAAGCCAGTATTTTCACAGCTTTGTAATTTCCTGGGACAACCCCAAAATAAGTGGTGGCCTTGTCCACATTTTCAGAGAGCTGCTGCAGTTGTGATCATCATAAAGAAAGGAAAACACAAAAAAGGAACCATGCAAAGTAAGATGGTCTGTGATTGGACTTAATGACCTTAAAGGTCCTTTACAGCCTAAAAGATTCTGAGTAGTTTCGTTTGACCTTTCCAGCATCTGAAGGGAGCCTGCAGGAAAGATGGACAGAGACTGTTGACAAGGGTTTGGAGTGACAGAAGAAGGAGGAGTGATTGACAAGAGAGGAGGTTTAGATTGGATATTAAGAAGAAATTGTTCCCTGTGAGGGTGGGGAGGCCCTGGTACAGGCTTCCCAGAGCAGCTGTGGCTGCCCCATCCCTGGAAGTGTCCAAGGCCAGGTTGGATGGAGCTCTGAGCAACCTGGTTGAGTGGAAGGTGTCCCTGCCCATGGCAGGGAGGTTGGAACCAGATGACCTTTAAAGGTTCCTCCAACCCACACCTTCTATTCTGTAAATCCTTTCTGTACTTCTGCCTTTGGATGGAGCGAAGTCTTCATGAAACAATATCCCCACCATTTCCTGCCCACAGCAGCAGTTGGTCAGGTGCCAAAGAGCATGTCATATGCCTCAGTAAGTGATTTTAATTAACTAAATAGATTTTTTTTTTTGCTTCTGAATAAATCTCTAAATTTTTTTGTTATACTTTCCATCTTTGTGTCAGAATCGCTATCTTTTGGTAGTAGCCAGTATTTAGCATGTGTCTCAGGCATGGTTTTTCACCACTATAAACACATTTTGAACATGGCTGGTGCCCTGGCAAATTTTGGTCTCTGTAGGACTTGACCTTTAAATGTACAGGCTGGCCAAACTACAACAGGTAAGGAAGCTGTGAGGAACACTGCTTTGCCTACCAGCAGAGTTGTTCAGGCTCCCTGCGTTCAGCTTGCCTTAATTCCTGCAGAAAGGGGCAGCTGTACCAGACACAGGCCCATTTCCTTTCTGTGGCACAGACTTGGGAAAGTTCCCTAGGCTTTGTTTCTCACATAAGAAGTAAGGCATGGAGCTGCAGAGAAGTTTAAATGACTGCTGCCAGCCATTTAGAACAATCACTCATGATTGTGGTTTCCCATTTGGTACCAGTGATGATTAAACTCAGCTAAGCCTCTCCTCTGCTTCCCTCAAACATTCTCCTCCTGCCACACTGACACAGCTGTTTGTGTGTCTGTACAGTGGATTGGATCAGGAACTGATCCAGCTAAAAATAACCAAGGGTAGAGTGGAAAACTATTACTATTCAACCACTGAAATTGCAATCTGCATTATGCTGCAGCTGCACTCAGAGCTGCACTGGCACCACGAGCAGAGCTCAGGAGGAAGTGACCACAAGTACACACAGAAGAGGAGAGGAGGCTTTTGGAAGAAAAGGAGGTGAAACCACAGCTCCAGTGGGATGAGCAGAGTAGTACAAGCCTGGCAGCTCCACTCCACAGAGGTACTAAGCAAGAGATGAGTACCGATGGCAGCTGTGTGACATCCACTTGGGAAAAATTCCTAAAAGGAACCTCCCCTGCAGATATTCCTCATGTGCAAAGAAGGGCCCATTTCTGTTTGATGGCATGGATTGCATGGTGGCATTACTAACTCAAGGAATCCTGAGATATTTTACCACCCACCCCAGACTGCAATTTTCCCTCACTTGTGCCAGCCTTGCTGTTTGTGGAGCTGTGCTGAGCACTGGATCAGGGGAACAATCCAAATTTAAAATAACCCAGTGGCATGGCTGGGGATGGCAAGAGCTTTTAGCCATCCAGGATAACCTGCAGTCACAAATCAGTGAGCTGTTTGCCATTTCTGGATCTCATGAAAGCCCAGCCTCAGAGATAGCTATTTAATACAAGGAATATGAACTTTTCAGCCAGTGAAGGAGCCTGGGGAAAGAGGAGGCAGGAATCCTTTGTCCATGTTCTGAAGGGACACAGGAGCAAACCTCACTGTGCCCAGATGGCAGCACAAAACATCTTCACACAGGCTTTGCTTTAGGAGTCCTTCACATGATGCTTTTGGAACAAAAGTTAGTAGCAGTGTGTGCTGTTCCACTGATGGATGTTCTTAATTCTGTGGATTAGGGAGAAAGCTCCCCAGATTTTTAAGGGGGCTGTGTTATCATCAAGAAAGGGAATAAAAGAGCTTTCTTCACAGACAGCTTCATGGTACAGAGTGAAGTAACAATTTGTGGATGCATTCCAGAAGAGGATGTATTCCTCTTCTCTGCTCCAGAGAAACAATGCCACTGCTGTGATGCACCAGCACTAACATTCATGATCACACCAGCAGTGACATCACTTTCACCTACTCAGACTCGGAGGAAGCATCTGTAATTAGTCATTCCCTCTTGTATTCCAAGCTGCGTCTGGTTTTCTTCTGGCATCTCTCTTCAGTTCACGGTTCATGCCTCCTGGGTTATTTTTAAGTACCAGTCATTTCCTTTTTTCTTTCCCTGCTGTTTCTGACTTGGCACTTGACTGCTTCTCTCCCCAGGAATGCTCCTGCTGGGAGGTGACTGACTTGAGCACTGGTGAATCCAAAGACTCCAAGCCTGAGGAGTTTCAGGATCTTCTCGGGTTACATTTCTAGAGAAAGGAACTCACTTTCTCCCTGCACTCGTGGCTCTGGTCACAACCAGGTGGAAGATGCAGGTGAAACACACAGTCACATTTGCAGCTGCATCTGAAATTAGCCAAAGGCAAGGAAGTGCCTGAAGCTTAGGGCAGGATGTGGCTGCCCTGAGGTAAACCCTGAATGCTTTCACAGCAACCCCTGTTCTCAGCACAGCCCTGACAGGCAATATCAAGGCTGACCATGCCAAGGGAATTTGGATTCAAGGGTCCAGACCAAATACCATCATGTTTTGCCATCTTCTTTCACCTCTCTAAGGATATGAGTTGTGTTCATTGATCTTAATTCTTCCTTCCCTAGACAGAGGAAAAATATTCTGTTTCAGCCCTTTGGTCCCTGCATTCCCATTGCTGCTTCCCCTCTCTCAATAATTGTTAAAATACGTTGCCTTTTTTTTTTTTTTCTTTTTTCTCCAGTAAAGCATCTTGTGGCTCGTGTTTCACGCTATGTTCACATAAAGGCTTGATCATATATCCAAAGAATTGGGAAGGTGCCTGAAATCCCTCTAATGTGTACTATATGTAAACTCTGTTTTTCCTGTTTTGCTTGGTATTTCTGCCTGAAGGCATCAGGAGAAATCCAAAGGTCATCTGTTAAAGAAATCAGTCAAGAAAAGAAAGCAATTGACCAGCAAAGAGGCACCTTCTTAAGCACAACAGCCAGGTGCAGAGCTGTGGGGAGAAACTTCCCAGTCCTTGTACTGGAAAAGATCTGCTAAGGCTGGGAAAAGGGAAATGGAAGGACACACACAGGTCTGTCAAAAGCACTGTACGTGCAAGGGCACATTCTGTGTGCTTGGAGGTGGGTAAGCAAGGCAGGGGAAACACTGACAGAATGGGGACTGACACAGAGAAGTCTCCACTGTGCTTGAAGATGGGAAGGCACAAACACCTCAGGCACAGCCAGGCAGAGTTCAGCAGCGTTGTGGGGAATGTCAGCTGGAGGGAGAGACAGAGCAGAAAATGGCCCAAGGCAACACATGAGCAACTGCAAGAGCTCCAGAAAGCAAAAGGGAGCAAGTCCAGGTATGAGGGATCAATGGGGGATCTGGAAAGTAGTGACCCTTCTCCCATGCAGATATTATAACCCCCAAATTACATCCTCCCAGCAGCTTTGGGCAGTCCAGCCCTCCCCCAGTCTTCATTCCTAGTTGTTCATCCCTTTCCAATCCCTTCTGCTCTCCCTTCCCCTCACGTGGTGGCCTGGTTCAGCCATTCACCACTGCAATGGCAAAATGCCTGGGGACACCTTGACTTTGGCTCTGTTGCCTCTTCTGGCCTTTCTTTGCTCAATCCCCTGAAATCTCCTGTATTTCCTTTTTTTTTTTTTTTTCAGAGATGGGGACTCCTGCTGATGTGTCTGGCTATTCATACCAGTCTTACTGAGGTGCAGAAGAAACAGAGCCTGAAAGAAAATTCCTCTGTGCAGGCAGGGACATCTTTGTTTGATATGCCTCAAAAAATGTTTTAGAGAACAGACATATTTCTAACAATGTACTGAAGACACAAAACACAGCTCTTGTCCAAGATCAAAAGAAATCTGTTTTTCCAGTCACAATGAAGCAAAGAGTGTAAAAAGCTGCATTTCAGTCATCACTGTTACATGACTTTTTTTCCCAGCAGTGGACTGGAAAACTGGATCCTATATAACCCAGCTGAGAAAATAATCTCTGAACTAGGTTCTTCTACCAGCAGGATGGTGTGTCACTGCAGAGAAAAAAAAAGACAAACCACTTTCCCTCATAAAGGAATGGTGAGCACTGAGTGCCCTCCTCTGGCTTTTCAGATTCTTTCAGAAATATGAGAAAATTAAGACCAATTCTAAGAACGTCCCTCAACTCCAGATTCTTGGGCTGAGAAACTGATGGGAAACTCACTCTGGGGAGAAAGAAAGAAAAAAGGGAAGGGAGGGAAGGGAATGATAAAAAAGAAGGGAAGGGAGAGAGAAAGGGAGGGAGTCAGGATAACACCACCAGGGTGACAGATTTTATTTCAGAGATGTCATTCATCTATTTGTCTCTCAAGTATTTCTAAACTGCCACAGTCCCACTGAGCACTGTTGGTACAACAGAAATTTACAGTATTCTACATCCCACAGCTGGCAGGAGCATTTTGCCACCAGCTGGTGACCACAGGTCTGGGATGGAGCGTGCTAGGGATGCTCTGCTGGAATTAGAGTAGCTAATTTGCTTTTTCCAGTAGCCTCCCACTGGTCCTGAGGGAGGAGCTGGCTGATGGAGAAGCCAGTGAGGCAACTGCTGTCAAAGCAAACCTTCTGGTTCTTTCCTTTTTGCACATTCCTGGTATCTCCTGAATTTGTCTTGTAAGTTTATGCTGCCCACAAAGTGATTCAATCTCAGGAAGAAGAGGAACATACCCTGTAACAGCAAAGGAAAGGTTGGTACCCAGATTCTCCTCTCCAGCTACATGACTACAAAAAGTACAGGGCAAACAGGCCAGGGGAAATTAATTATTTCAGCCAAGTGACACTGAACAGGCAAAAACAACAGTGTCTGTGGAAAGGAATTCCAGTTATGTGCTTAGACTGGTGAGCAATCCCATCCTAGCTGCTAGGGAACAGCTGTGAACCCTAAGGCCACTTTGATTTGGCATAGTTTAAAATAAATTAATAAAGATCTTAGAAATAAATCCATGTCAATCCTTTAATTTATAGATTGCTAAGTATACACAGCACTTCACAATACCTGGAGAAAGGAAGACAAATACCCTGAAGATTGGTGTGAAGGGGCAGACACCTCTCATGAGGAAGGGTGAGAAAACACTTGCACCTTGGCCATGTGGCAAATGGCATCTGATACTAGTACCAGGGAAAGAGGATGACTGGAATTTGGGATGCAGAACTACCCCCTGGAACCCCCTTCTGCACACCAAGCTTCCCTTAAACACCTCCAGTTGACTCCACCTCTTCCCTGGGCAGCCCCTTCCACTGCCTAATCACCCTGCCAGTGAAGAAATTCCTCCTGATGTCCAACCTCAACCTTCTCTGACACAGCTTGAGACCTTTTCCTCTCATCTTGTCCCTGTTCCCTGGGAGCAGAGCCCAACCCCCCTGGCTGTCCCCTCCTGTCAGGGAGT
The DNA here is from genome assembly GCA_013397095.1 of Sterrhoptilus dennistouni. Classification (NCBI taxonomy): domain Eukaryota; kingdom Metazoa; phylum Chordata; class Aves; order Passeriformes; family Zosteropidae; genus Sterrhoptilus; species Sterrhoptilus dennistouni. The sequence goes on from VWZU01011353.1 coordinate 846,610, forward strand.
TGTGCAGAGCCACAAGGTCCCCCCTGAGCCTCCTTTTCTCCAGGCTGAGCCCCCACAGCTCCCTCAGCTCCTCGTGGTGCTCCAGCCCCTTCCCCAGCTCCCTTCCCTTCCCTGGACACACTCCAGTCCCTCAACGTCCATCTGGCAGTGAAGGGCCCAGAACTGGACCCAGGATTTGAGTTGTGGCCTCACCAGTGTCAAGGGCTAGACCTTCACAAGCTCCCCTGCACTGCCACATTTTTCTGTTGTCTCAGTTGTTCTCTTCCCCTGACACTCCCCGGCATCTCTTTCTATCATAATTGTCTCTGATTCCTCCCTTTCTTCATTCCACCCCCAGAAAAAGAGAAAGCTCTGGGGGAGACCTCATTGTGGTCTTTCAATAGAAATAGTTTTCTCTCCATCTTTCAGATAGGCTCCCTTCAGGTACAGCACAGGGTAAATCTTACCTGTCTTTTCATAATTTGCCAGTGTTTTAAGAACCCTCTGGCTTCTCAGGTGAGACATTTTGGATGTATCCCATGGCTTTAGTGGGTTTTATTTTGGCAGCCAGTCCCTGCAAGACTGCATTTGAGTGCAGTGCAATTTCCTTGAGTACCCAGGTGGTGGCAGATTTGGAGTATGTTAAATCAGTCCTTTCAATCTGTTTTGCAATGGAACCGAACTGTTCCAACACGGGTTAAAGATGAAATTGTTACTCTTTCATACCCCTGACGCCATTTAAATGGCTTCCATTTAAAAGGGAAAATCTCTGCTTTTGAGTATAATTAGTCCCCAAACCCAAGTTATCTGCTATCTTGCCCTTCCTACTCAATTTCTGCTAAATCAAACTTTATTGACTAGATTTGTTGGGGCTATTTATGATTGTGTCTACTTATTTAAACTAATTAAGTGCTATTGATCTAAAGCATCTGTGTGTGGATTTAATTTGTACCATGCAAAATATCCACATCATTTATTAATATTTCTATAGAATTTATGGGGAAGGTACCAGCACATTAACATGGGAGGCTGGGCACAGAGGATACCTGTGATAGTTTGATTTCTTGCTTTCATACATGTCAAGGAACGTCTTGGTTTTAGTTCTTTCTTCAGATCAAGTAGCTAATCTGTCACTGCTGTGCGAATTTTCCTGAATGATAAATATAGGGTGAATATTTTGAGACTCTTTGGGTTTGTGCAGCATTCCCTGTTTTTTTGTTCTTGTAGACATCCCAGCATCACCTCCGGAGCTTATGTTATGCTGATACTCACCACGGCTTTTGAAGCCTTTTCTTGAGTCTGTTCTTCCCACAACAGATTCTCCATTCCTGTAAGCGTAGCCTGCTATCACAGAAAATTAAATCCTCTGCCTTTGAGAAGTTCACTTCATTTTTCTTCCTTGAAAAACAAGAAAACCCTCAAAACCAGGGAGCCTGCCAAAGTGCAAAATGCATCTACAATATACTACCCAAACCAAAGTGCACAGAGTAAAAATAAACGTGATAAATCAAGCCTTAATCCCAGCCTTAGACCCCTTTGATGCTTTTCCAATTGTTTGTTCCTCACAATTTTTCAAGTGCTTCCAGGAAGCATTCATTCCAACAGCCATAACTGTGTGTAACCACGCTCTGTGCAATTCCTTAGTTTCCTTGGGAAGGTGTTGGGCTCTCTTTTGTCCTGGAGATTTTGGAAAGCTGAAATTTGGGCCATATTCAATTACAAAAAGGCAAACCCATGCAATAGATCATGCTGGAGTTTCTTCTTTATGAATTCCATTTGATGGAATTGCACTAATGCTGCTCCAGTATGAAAGTCGTTTGTGACAGGAAACAGTTTCACTTTGTATTTGTACAATATCTAAGTACAGCTGCCTCTGCCCAATTCAAGGGCCCTAAGAAGCTGCTGTTGTATAAATAAAACACAGTTGTAGATCCCCACCTGCTGGGTTTTTCACATATTGCTTCTAAAATTAGACTGAAGTACTGATTTTGAGAGGAAAAAGTTATCTTGGCTGTAACTCCTGCTTGTTAAGGAAAGAAAAACTTTATATAATATTCCAGCTGACAAATTTGTTGATGACCATGCCACTGAGATCTTGGGCACCTGCACATTCCAGACAGCTCTGCTAAGATGGAAAAGGAACCACTTTGGCCTGGGTTGGAAAGGACCTCAAAGATCATCTAATCCTGCCATAAGGAAGGTGAGTTGCACCACAGGCTTGTCTCTGTCCTCTGTTTAAGCCCTGTGTAAGTGAAGGGCAGATGCACAGCTCCTTCCCTTGCTGTTGTTCCAAGTTTTATGATTTGGCCCAATTTTTCAGAGAGATTAACAAGAGAAGGGGACAATGAATGAGAACCAAGGCTGCCTAAAGAAACAGCAACATATCCACGCTCTTGGAATCCCTGCACAACCAACCTGACAAAGTGCTTGTTCCACTACGACCTCTTGTTAAAACTGAATGAGGGTGTGGAAGATGAAACATCTCAAATTAACACAAAAGATACCCCAGATACAGCCACTGAATTGTCTAAACTGAATAGGGAGTATAGTTGGGAACATGCTGAATTTATCTGGAACTGAGTGTTGCATTTACCATCCATAGTGCTTTATCCTCCACTGAGGAGGCACAAGCTAAGACAGAACAAGTAAGTGATCAAGCTGGACAATTATTTCAGTCTTTGCAACCATGAGCCTGGTTTGAGGGATTAGAACCTGGATCATGGGTTACTACCCTGCTAAAGCCTTTAGGGTTTACAGGGTGGAGAAAATGGTTAGCAGGAGTTGGAATTGCAACTGTCACTGGATTTGTATTTTTATATGTTGGCATTAGTCTAGTTAAGTGCATGATAACACATTTATCCTTGGCATTTTCTACTTTTCTGTTTTTCCTCTTTCCTTCCTCCATGAAAAAAATAAAGGTGAATGATGGCTTTGGTTCCCACCATTTAATCTCATTTGTGTTTTAATCTCACTTTTGGGTGTGTTGAGAACCTAACTCCTTTCAATAGATGTCAACTGAGGCAAAACTTGCCTTCTTTTTCCTGCAGAGTTCCAGAAAATCCCAGAAGTTAGCTGATGCAGAGTGGAGGTGTCTTCCCCATCAGAACTAATGAAGTACCCCAGAGCTTTCTCTTTTTTCAACCCTAAAACCTTCAGGCTGAAGACCTTTGTAACTTTTAGAATATAATTAATAATGTCTTAAATACAACCACATTACAAAAATCACAATGTAACTTAGCTGAAATAATTATCCTTGTCTTACATGATTAAGAAATCCAGATTCATTCCAGATTAGGCTAAAAACCTTTAAAGACTGCTGGGCCACCAGCCACATCCATCTCTAAATTCATAGAGCCACATTAAGACTTCCTAAATGTCATTCAGGATTAATATTTCACATTGGCTGTCTCTTTTTCCAGAGTTATCTTGCCATAATAAATTGTGTGATTAAGGTGTAATAGGGGGTTATTTGTTAGTTCTTTTTTTAATATTCTACTTGTTGACCTCCACACAGCTACCAAACTCAGAAGCTTCCATTCACAACAGAAAGACCTCAATTACCTGCCTAAGTGCAAAATTTCTTCAGATGCACTTTAATCAGCAAACTTTATCAAAATTCTCCCCCGCTGTCAGCTTAGCACCAACTCCATTAGTTATTTTTCTCTGATGAAAAGAAAATGCTTCTAAAGATTGACAGGTTAAAAGCAAAATTGGGTAAATTAGTGCCACTTTTAGAGATCTGGAATTCCAGCTGCTTCTCAAGAAATTGCCCTCAATCTCCTGTATTTTCAGATCATCATTTCTTATACTTGTACCATTCCATTGTTATTATTATCATTGAAAGAGAAGAAAATGGAGCCAGGACACCCCCAGATTTGTGATGAGCAGAGAAAGGGAAAACCCAGACAAAAGCTGCCAGGACCGATATCTCTGGCTGGCCTTGGACTCCCAGGGGCCACCTCAACATAATATTTTGGGAAGGACAAAAATTCACTTAAGATTCATTTCTAACAGGAGTGGAATGTTTTAATAATAAGCACCATAAATCCAACTGAAATACCACCTTTAACCATTAATTTAATTAGGGGATTCTGCTTTATGCAGAATGACATCAAACACCATAACAATTAATGAACAGTATCGCTGAATTTCCACAGCTCTTACTGAAGCTCTGAAGCCTTGGAGGCACAGGACTCTGAAATGCTCCACTGATGGAAATTACACCTCAAAGATACCAGCACAAGATCACATTGAAGGGATGTCTTTTAAGGCCTCTTAATTTGGCCTTAATTAATATCCTGATAAGGTAAAACTAATCCAAAATCCCACACAGTAGAAATGGGTGTGTGATTTTCACAGTCTGCAGTCACACAGCAGAAGTGACATACCTGGTCCCACAGTTTTAGCTTTGGGACAGAATGTCAACAAGAAGACTTCTTAAGAGAACCAATGTCTCCCATTCCTAAAATCTAAACTTTATTTTATTAATTATTAGGAGTGCATCCTTTTAACAAGGTAACATAAAAAACACAACTACAAACCACAACACCAACCGTGCACAAACACAGCATCAGTTCAAGAGAAAGATTTTTTGGCAAAGGTACAAGCCCCAAAGTTTCTTTATCCCAATTCAAAAGTAAAGGAGCTTTATTTGCACTTTTGAAGCTTACAGGTTCTGAGACTCCCCCAAGTCTGTCACTGATGGAACAAGGTAGACCAGACCAACATGTCTTAAAACTTTGCATTTTCCAACCCTGACGGGCCCAATGTCTGAATCCCACAGGAAAACAAAACAAACCAAACCAAAAAAACAAAACAAAACACCAAAACAAAACAAACCCCAAAAAACCCCAAAAAAACACCCAAAACAAATTGTTTCCTTTGCTGTTTTCTTAAGATTTAACACCTGAGCTTCTCAGTATTCATTATTTACCCCACTCCTACCCCTAATCAATATATAAGAGCCAAAACCATATAATGATCCAAATAGGATATGACAAGAGCATCAAACCCAGGCTCCACTGAGTTCACCTTTGAACAAAAGAACAAGTGCCCTATAAACCCATTTGGCTTTTCCTCATGAACTCTTGGTAAGTAAGGTCAACTTGAGAGGTAGTTTTTTGTTGAGGGAGTTTTTGTTTGTGTTTTCAGGGTTTTTTTGGGGGAGGGTGGGTTGTTTTAAACAAAAATCAGAAAGTATTTTCTTTTCTATTTTCAGCACTGCTGCTGGCCTGAGAATCAGCTAAGTCAAGGACACCTAATTTAAAGACTTCCTAAAGGAAGGAAACTTGCAAGCAGAGAATAGGGGTGCTGTTAAACTGAACATCTTTACATAAGCATCTTGCTTCCCTCTACATAAATCAGACTTAACAGGAGAACACTTAAATCACCCCTGAGGACTTTATCATTAGTTTCAACTCATTAGGAGAGGTACAATTGCCCAAGTACACGCTGAAAGACATTATCAGCTAAAAAACACACTCAAGTTTGATGCATTATCTTGTACATGAATGTTGCACTTCACTGCACCCCCGTGATAACAATCTCTTGAGTTGCCTCGACAGAGGTCATTCCCAGCCAAAATCCCTGCAGGCTACAGGGCAGGAATCTGATGGATCTGAGGGCACAGTCAGCACCTTCAGAGGTACAACAACTGCAATCCCAGAGCCCAGAGTCACAAAGTGGTCCAGTCACACATGTTTACACTGGACACATTCACAGCACAAGGCTGAGCAAGCTGCAGGAGTCACAGGATCCTGAGGGATTGGGAGCTGAGGAGCAGGCAGAGATCCAGAGGCAGATGAAAGGGACAAGGCACTGGCACCTTTGCAGGAGAGGAGGCTGCTGGGATTAAGAAGGGGGCAAGAAACGGATGCTGCAGCAGATGCCTGCTGTCCTAGCAGGAGTCCTAAGCTATAAACATTGGAATTCAGGAGGGCATTGGCAGGGAGAAGCGTATTCAGTTGCTTCTGAATTTCCTGAAGCACCTGAAGCTGACTTTGCTGATTCAGGAGAAGCATATCCATATTTTCCCTCATTTTCTTCACTGTACAAAGATAAGGGAATGTTAATGCCTGCTATGTAAAAACATGAGGTAGTTCAGAAGTCTTTTTATACTTACACTCTTCAAAAACAAGATTCCAGTGATCCCCCTCACTTTCCTCTGCACATCTTTGCTCTTCTTTCTGACACAGAGATGTAAATTCAGGTCGGTTTGCACCTAGAAGAAAGACGCTGCCAAGTCAAGAATTGCAAGGAAAAGGGTAGTTGAGATTTAGTAAAAACAGGTTTGTACTTGCCTGCTTTCCTTAGAAGCAGATACAGTGTCAGACTAATCTGATACTACTCAGTGTCCAACTGACAGGGCAAAAATGAGACTTTCCTTCAGGAATTATAAGCTCATCTTGTAAAGGCCATGATGAAAAAACAAGCTTCAGGAGTGTAAGGTTCCGTTCTTAGGGTTCCTTGGCCACCTCTCTGTATCTATGGACTGAGAGGTGCCTCAAACCCTTCATTAAGAATTCAGTTTTGTGATTCTATCACAGACTTATAACTTCATCATTACTCCCATTGTAAAGGTGAAAGGCTCTTTTTTTTCCCCCAGAAGAAAGAAACCAACCACAAAAACCAAAGAAAAACCTGATGCACAAAGCACCTGTTTCTCAGGCCAACACCCACAACAATTCTGTGCAAAGAATTGTTCTAGGCAAGACTCAAGGTGCAAACTTAAAACCTTTTTTGACCAAGGATAAAGGGACTGCCCAAGCAAAGGTTCAACAAGAGGGAAAAACACCCCACAATGCCAGTTTTTACCCCTGAGTTTCAGGTCATTACTAGAACACAAAATATTCCAAAATCCAGAAAACTCCATGCTCAAAACAATCCCTTTGTCTGATAGCCTGTGCTGAGAATATCCCAGAGACTTCCCACTGCAGACAACAATCCCAATATTCACATATAACAAAAATCAGCTGCTAGAGATGACCAAGGCACTGTTTACACCCTTTTGCACGTCAAAATTCCTTGCATCTCCCTAAGCTTAGAATTTTGGTGGCTGAGCACTTCTAAAGATCTAAGGCTAGATATCAGGCAACACTGTGAAGCAGGAATTAGTAAGATCTTTATTATTAGTGGGATGTGAGAGCTTTGGGGAGTCTAAGATGCCAGGCAACCTTCTTGGTGACACCTACATTTCAGCTTTTTCAAGTAACTTCCTCAGCTGGCAGAGATGGGGCAAAAAAAAAGGTAACAAAACCAAATCAACCAACTCCCAACACTCGTATCCAGAGCAAAGAGGGAAAATTGTTTAGGAAGAAACAGAGACCAGAGTATTTCATGTATCCCCTGAGATTCTGTATAACTTGAAATAACCACAACTTAATTCAGTTACCTGCTGTGTGTTCACTGGGTCTCTCTCCCAGGTGTTGGTGTGTGATGAAGTCTGAGCTCACACTGAAGTTATTTCCATGCTCTGAATGCCTACAGGGCTTCTCATCCACATGGACTCTCTGATGCTGCAGCAGAGCTGTGTTCCCACTGAAGTTCTTTCTGCAGGAAAAGCTTTTCTTTCTCAGATGGGCTTTGTGGTGAGCAAGGAGGCTCGAGGCATGGCTGAAGGTTCTCTCACATTCCTTGCACTTGTACGGACTCTCCCCTGTGTGGACTCTCTGGTGAGCCACCAGGTTGGCCTTCCTCCTGAAGCCCTTCCCACATTGTGGGCACACAAACACCTTTTCTCTGGTGTGGATTTGCAGGTGGGTCAGGAGCCTGCAGTGCCCTTTGAAGCCCTTCCCACATTCTGGACACTGGAAGGGTTTCTCTGCCCGGCGCAGTTTCCGGTTACGTCTCTTCCTGGAGCCTCTTCTTTTAGGAGGGGAATCATCACAGGCTGCCCCCCTCTCTGGGCTCTGGGCTTCACACACCTCAGGCAGCTCCTCTTGCTTAAGCTCTTCAGGGAAGCCCTTCTCCTCCTCCTCCTCACTGACCCCCAAAACACAGTCCCCTGATGGAGTAAGAGACCCATCTTAGCACTCTTCTCTTTCCCTGAGGTAGATAAGCTGCTCCTCATAAAATAACTCAATCTCCTTGGCCTACCTTCAGCTTACACCAGATTCCCTTTTCCCAAAGAGAAATGGAAATTCTAAAGACTGAGACAAGAAGGGGGAGAAAAGTGACAAAGGGAAGAGAAAGGGAAGGAATGTTCCTCTTTTTTTCCTTCCTCTCCCCACTTCCTGGTACTTCTTCCCTTCAGAGAATGGCAAAACAAAGACTGCCAAGATAAAGGAAGAAAAGGAATATGCTGAAGCATCTCACCCATCCCAAATACCTACTTTTGGCTATTTGTTCCGGCAGACTTGGCTCAAAAGCTTTCCAGCCTGCTAAATTATCATTAACACACTGTTTCAAAGCTGAGGATCTTTCAGCACAAAAGAGCCCATGTAGCTTTCACTAGGCAAGACCAGCAGGGAGATTTAGGTTGTTTCTCACTTGTGCTAGTTCATATTTACAAAAAAAAAAAGTTAAATTATGTCTTCTGTAGGTTGGCACACCAGTTTTTTTTCCTCTATCACAACAACACTTGTATGAACTATAAGGACACTGTGTATTTATGGATCAGAAGCCAAAGAGCACTTTATTGATTTAAAAAAAAAATCAGCTAATTCCCAATTAACTACATTAACTACATTAACTACAATCTCTTTTCATAGCTAGCCCTAACATAACATTTACTTTCCTTGCAATGACAAGCTAAATAAATTGCATTCTGAAGAAACTCACCAGAAGCATTCAGACATGTCCCTTTCTTTCCTAAAGAATGTAACCTGTTTATTTCACAAGTGTATCTGCACCATCACACACCCCACAGTAAGCTCTAGGTATCTTATTCAGATGGTAGATCTTATATTCACAGCTGTTCAGCATTAACAGAATTATAAGGAGCACCTAATAAACACCAAGCCGAGGTTGATTTTTGTAAGCAACTTCAGGTGTTTGCTATTTATTCAAGCAGAGAACTTGGCAATTAGCATCTTTGATCTAGCATTAAAATAATACTCACAAGTTTAACACAAGAAAGTTTGTTTAATCCACTAACAAAACCAAACCAGGCTTTCTACACTCAAGATAAAACTCTGCAGGGCAGTATCAGTCCTACCCCTATGATAAAAAGGAATTAAACTCTTGAGTAACATGCCTTGAAGAGGTAAAATGCTCTGTTTACATGGATACAGCTACCAGCATCTAAAGAGCACCAATAAAATAAGCAAACTTGCTGAGAGAGGGAGTCCTCTCTCTTACATCAAGGAATTACAGCCAAGAGGGAGCTTTCTCCCAGAGGGATGAAGAAGTCTCTTGTCTGGCAGGAGCACTCATTCCTCAAGAGACTGGTTGTTCCCCAAGAGCCTTGCAGGCCTCTGACAGTGGACAGGGAACCACAGAATCCTCCACTCCCACCCACTCCCAGAGCTGGGCACTCACACACTTGGGATGTAGCTACACAACTCCCTTAGACCCTCCTCACCTGTGAGAAAACCCTGGAAGAGATTAATGTGCTGGCTGCCCTTCATCCTGATGAACTGTATTGTCTTGTTTTAGAAGAGGTGCAGCAGGAAGAAACCGAGAACAGCACTGAGCCTTGCCTCGGCCTGGTGTGGCATTCCTGGGGATGGAACCACACTGCCCTGCGGGATTTATCCAGCAAGAGCTCACACCTCACCTGGATATCCTGCACCATCGCTCCTCCCGGGGCTCTGGAGACTGGAAAGCACGGACTCCATTGCTGGCTCCATCTATAAGAGGAGAGGACAAAGAGCATAGAACCTTTTCCAGCAGAATGGGGGAGGCAGACTTTGGCAGTGCCTGGCCCAGGAGCAACAAACCCACCCACACCACGGAGACCCCGGGACAGAAAGGGCAGCCCTCCACAAAGACCTGACACTAGTGAATCATGAGCTTCATCCAGAGACCGGCGTGATGAGAAATGCCTTTTCCTGAGCTCAGTCTCCCTGGGAAGGGCTGACCACCCCTGGGGCTGTGGGTCTGCTCCAGCCTCCTCACCTGCCAGGCTTTAATCCGCAGTCTGTCCCAGCCTCCTCACCTTTCTTCGTGTTTTCCTGCTTTAATCCTGGCCCGGCCTCCTCACCTTTCTTCGTGTTTTCCTGCTTTAATCCTGGCCCGGCCTCCTCACCTTCCCTCGTGTTTTCCTGCTTTAATCCCAGCCCAGCCTCAACCTCCTCACCGTCCCTCGTGTTTCTTGCCCCGCTTTAATCCCTGGCCCACCTCAGCCTTCTCACCTGCCGTCGTGTTTCCTGCTTTAATCCCCAGCCCGTCTCAGCTTCCTCACCTACCCTCGTGTTTCCTGCTACGCTTTAATCCCCTCCCTGGCCCGGGTTTCTCACCTGCCCTCGTGTTTCCTGCTTTAATTCCCTCCCTCGGGGCCGCTCCGCCCTCTCCCCTCCCTGGGCCGGCCCCAGGCCCGTTCCCGTCCCTGTTTTGCCGGGCCCTCCCTCACCCCGGCCCCGCTGTTCCCCAAGTACCGCCGGCTCTTCCCGGTTCTTCCCGGCACTCCTGTCCGCAGTGTTTCATCATCAGAGGAATAGATACCGGCTTGAGTTGGAAGGGACCTTAAAGCCCATCTCATTCCACCCCCTTGCCAGGGGCAGGGACACCTTCCCCTGTCCCAGGTTGCTCAGAGCCCCATCCAACCTGGCCTGGGACACTTCCAGGGATGGGGCAGCCACAGCTTCACTGGGAAACCTGTGCCAGGGCCTCACCACCCTCACAGGGAACAATTTCGTCCCAATATCCAATCTAACCCTGCTCTCTGTCAGTGTGAAGCCATTCCCCCCTGTCTTGTCACTCCAGGCCCTTGTCAAGAGTCTCTCTCCATCTTTCCTGTGGGTTCCCTTCAGGCACTGCAAGGCCACAATAAGATCACCCCAAAGCTTCTTTCCTCCAAGATGAACAATCCTAATTCTCTCAGTGTTTTCTCATAGGAGAGATGCTCTAAATTTGTTTAGGGAACAACAAATATCTGGGTATTAACAGATCCTGGGGACTCTTAAAGACAACAAACTCCTAAAGCAATAAGATTTCTGTGCCAGTGCTGTTTTTCCAGCTGCATCCTTTTGGCTCATTGCAGTTGTTAATAAAGGACTGTGGAGGGACTCGCAGTTGGTATTTCCCAGTTCCAGGAACCCTCCTTCACTGTGCCAGCCCTTTTCTGCCCTGTGGGATCAAGGCTGCTCCTTTCAGACCTTCTCTCTGTTCATGGACACACCAGGGCCATGGTGCAGCTTTTGATATCAACAATTTAAGTCCCATGTGCTTTTAGCAGCAGCCACCCTTTGGTGCTGCTCTAAACTAAGATGATTATTTTGTTAAACTTCTGGTTTTCAGGCTATTTCCCCTTATTTGTCAGGATTAATTTTGGTTTGGGAAGAGCTGGACTCTATGATCTTTGCAGGTCCCTCCTAGCTCAGGATATTCTGTGATTCAGTGATGTGACATTGTTTTATGGCTGTCTCAGGTGCTGCTCATTGGTTGAGCTTTTTTCCTTTCTGCAGCTGTGTGCTTTGGAGGATAGAGGTATCCCATCCACAGTAACAGCCAGTATTTTGCAATAAAACAGGATTATTTTCCCTGGATTTCATAGTCCATGATATAGATGTGAATGAACTCATTGCATTAGATGCTGTTGCTTGTCAATAGACTTCTATGCAGCATCCTAATAAATCACATTCCAGCAAGGTCTGTTCTTCCCTGCAAGGAAGAATGGAAGCCTGGATTAATTAACTTCAACATATTGTAAGTTGGTGAAAGGATTAATAGTCCCACTATCTAAATGAATCTGGCCTATAGATACTGAAGTGATGAGTATCATAGAAAAATTAATTAAGAAATGAATTCGTTTCTTGGCGCAGCAGAGCCTGAACTGTGTGGCATGACAGCTTGTAAGACCACCAGGTAATATAGTGGTGCAAAAAAGATTGTGAAGAGTTTTCTCATTCAGCTCTCAAGTTCACTAAGGAAAGCAGTGCCTCTTCATGCAAAAATAGTGTGTAAGTAATAAAAGAGCCTGTTACAATACATGAGTAGGTTAGAACACATTGTTATGGCATTTTATAATTTTAATTTCTTGAGTTTGGTAAAGTAATAATATTTATTTATATAAAATCCTTTCAAGACTGTATCTCAAATTAGACAAGTCCATATTGGATGTCCATGCAAGTATTTTTAATTTGAAAGACACCATTTTCATTAACTTAAGTAGGAGCCTTGGATTTAAATTTAACAGGAATATTCTGAGTTCTAACTCTGTCCCCTGCACTGTTCACAGCCCTCCCACCTTGAGGTCAAGGTTTTAAAGAGCCTGCTCTCTATCCCAGCATCCAGATCCTTAATGTTCCTCTCATCTGGCACTACACATAATATAATTTCCCAGGTTAACACTGAATTGCAAGTAATTATTGTGATTTTGCCAGGTTTTGCATTAATTTCAGAGTGTTCTTGCCTCAGCTTATCTGTGAGAATGATCATGTGAGATAAAAACCTTTTAAAGCACAGACTGTATGCCATCTCCAACTCCTCTGCTTTTAACAATGCCTCTCACTCTATTGTAAGAGAAGATTTGATGTGACATAATTTGCCTTTGGAATTCTACACTATTATTCTTTTCCTTTTTAACTGCTGTGTGACTGCTGAGTATTGTTCTTGTACTGAAGTCAGGCCCACTAAAAATAGTTCCCATGTTCTTGTCCTCTTGTATTTCCTCTGTCTTCTTCAATCTTATCCATTTTTCCTGAGCTCTCCAGGATATCCACCAGCCTACCTCAGCTTGCTCCAGCCTATAGGTGACATTAAAAAATCTAAATTAAGTACTCTGTAACCTCTTCTCTGTCTGCTCTGAGTTCTTACTCATTTTATGCTGATCTTGTGTTTATTACATAAATAGTTATGATAATCTTTCCAGCAAAGACACAGAATTTTTGTTGGTGGTTTTGTTTTTTTTTCGGTTGTCTTTCAGTTAATAACATTATAGACGGTTTTTGGACTGTTCTATGTTCCAGTTACGTTGTTGCTTGGCTGTTCTTTCTTTTATTTAGTTTTTTAAAATACATTATTTTATGTAATCTGACCTAATTGTTATCTCCTGTGCCATTCCTGTTCATGATTTCAGATCAGGAGGGAAATCTGTGGCTTGTCAGATTTACTCAACCTTTTTTTCCTTTCTCTAGTAGGAGACAGTACATTCTTTAGCAGTTTCTTAAAGGACATTTGAGTGCACATCTTCCCAGTAGCTGTTCTCCAGGCATTTACTTGCCTTGGGATCTTACTGCTGGTTCTCTGAGACTACAGACACTTGATTTCTGGAAATCCAGTCCTCTCTTTTTTGGTGGGTATCCAGTTCTCACCATCTCTTCAGCAGAAATGAGGAACAGGATTTTGATTTGCTTTTTGTACCCTGGGGCAGTGGATGTTGCCTGGGATCTTTTCTCTCAGTATTTTGTCTCATTTCTGATGAGGCAAAATCCATGTATTTCACAGTTATCAAAGGATCACTGATGTTGGAAAAGACCTCCAACGAAATAAACAAAGCTTGTCAATGTTTCAAATCCATGTTCATAACCCAGTTAAGCCAGTGGTTCTCAAGGGTTTGTATTCTCTGGAGTGGTTATGAGCCCCAGTTGGAGAGGAGGAGCTTGCAGTGAGAATTCAATCAGAAATAAGGAAGTCAGGACACAAGCTGAAGTGGGAATTCCTGTTTAAAATCCCTCTGCAAAGCTCTCTGCATACCTTGATCAGGGAAAACTGGGAACAGATGGATCACCTTGGCAGCTCCAGAGCTATTGCCTTGATCCCCTCTTGCCTGATCTTCCTTTATAGAAGATGCATTTATTTGCTGTGTATTTTTGCTGTGGCTTTTGCATCTGGGGCTGGGTGTTACCTGCTGCTTCCCTGGAAGGAACGAGTCACTTCAGGGACTGCAGTGCAGGCAGCTGCAGGAATTTGTAACATCAGGGCACCTGTGGCAAGAGAAGTAGATGAGTGTGTGGCCCTCTCCTAGCTCTAGATGGGCTCTGGGTTGATTTCAGCTTCCTTTGCTGTGGTATCCATTCCATAGGTAGAGTGTGAGGCCAGAAATCTAGTTTATCACAGTTCCACAGCACATTTCGCAACCAAATCATCCTGGGAGTTTAGGAAGTGGGGCTCTGTGGGCTCAGTTCTTAATGAACATGAGTTATCCTTAACTGAGGGAGATAGGGAAAACTGAAAATTGTCTGGGGTGCCTTCCCCTGAGACCTGGTGCTTATTCTATCGTGTGACGTACAGTGCATCAGCTAAGCTACTTTATATCATTTTCCTTCCCCCCCTATTTTTGTTTCCCTTAAAAAATGAAGATTAATGCAATTTTCCTCATTTATTTATTTGATTATTTGCCTTGATAATACTGGGCAATGAGAATGTCAGAAGAACAGCTTTAAATATTGGAGTCTGCAGGTTGACCTTAAAATCTGTTCCTTGGAAAGAATTCAAACTTTCTTGCTGATGGCTTTAATTCATTGATGCATCTTAATGGAAAATTGATTTTTTTTCCCCTCTGTGAAGATCACATTTACATATAAAAAATGGAAAATTATATTTTAAGGAAAGATTTGCTAACAAAATGAAAGTGGTATCTTTGATGTATGCCCTGGATTTCAGGATTGGAAATAATTTTCATTAAGCAAAGGGTCATGGTAATGGTGTGTCTTTTCCTCTCATTGAAGTCTGCTGTATTGCAAGGAAGTGAGAGATAATTACTAGATATTATCTACTCTTGCTTGACAGAAAACTAACAAAATGAGGTGAGGTCTCTATACTTAATAAAATAAAAAATCTGGGGTAAAAATTAAAAAATGAGACGTTGTTCAGGGAAGTTGGCTGGGTCACTCCCAATTGTCCTTTGCTGCAGACCTGTCCCTGTGAGTTTCCACAGGACACTCATCACAGCAGGACCTCCCACTCTTCTGTACGGGGTTGAAAGTCCCAAATCTTTTAAATCCCTCCTGTAGGTGGGGCTGCTGTTCCACCAACAGCTGTGCTCCAGATGTGGCCAGATGTGCTGGAGCCTCTGCTCAACTGCCATGGCCAGCAAGCAACCACCTCCTCTAGCAAACCAAGCAATGCAGAGTGACCATTAGCTTTAAAATATTTTGTTTTATTAAATGTTTCAAATAACATAAACATCATATTAACAATTTTATGGCTGAGGTTCACGTAATTTGTGGTTTGGTAATTTTATCTGATTTGAGAGCTCAAAAGGTTACACCTTAACATTAGAAACTCTGTAATTAAGATTTATAACAGGAAGTTGTCTCGTAGCTAACAAGAGGATAGAAATAGCAGATAGAACCGTAGAAACTCTGGACAGTGGGAGAGTACATATTTTACTATAAACTGGGGCCTGCCAAGATCATGTAAGGACAAGAAACTTTTTGTAAGTGGCTTTGTGTTCATCTGAAAAAACAATTCACAGTTGGCATTTAAGCAATAGAGAAAAGTGGGATAGTACATCTTTAATTATTCCCCAAATACGCTTTATTTTTTGAATTTAAATTCTCTTTAAGTAAATCTGTACCACCTTCATACCAATATTTAGCACCATGTAAGGGGATGTTCACCACTTACCTTCTGGGGAATGTTATTTGCTCTGTGCTAGAAATAAGGGGTCCAATTGTACTAAAATTGTACTGAAAGTTCATCCTTGCTTTCAGCGGTAGAACGTCAACGCTGGCAGAGCAACAGCATGCTTTCAACCATGAAGCTGTAGCTTATTTACAAACAAAAGGATGCCCCCCTCCCTCTTTTCCCAGTTGCTTATTCATGATAATGACTCGATTAACAACAACAGGTTAGGTTCCCTTTACACTGGAAATGAGGGTTATGTTTTAATCGCTTGGTCGTGAGCTGAAGTGGAACAGGGCACACGCCAAACAAGCACAGCCTGGCACTTCTTCAGGGTGAGCTGCACTGCTTTTACCACCTCTGTTGTCTGGTGCTGGAAGATGCAGTTGTGCACACAGGCAGATGTACTCGTGTTTCCTTAGAAAATGTAAAAGAATACATTTCTGCAGGAGGTGGGTGATGGGCCAACAACCTGTGATTTATCAGTGGGTCTGTTACCCCTCCCTATTGTGGAAGAATTGCTTCTTAACAAGGAACAGAGGAGGGTGGAAGGGTAAGAAATTTCATTTTAGTAACAGACATGCTGAAGATAAACAGTTTTGGTTGTCATTCAAAAGGCAGTTAAAACACAGATTAATTGCAGGGATTTGTTCTGGTTTGTTTTGTTATCACTGTTTAATTAGAACAGGATACTTGTTAATTGCAAGCTTCTGTCCACTGCTGATGGTGAGATGATATTCAGTGCTTCTTTCAGATGTTTTCCCCAAGGCTTGGGTTTCTTCAGAGCACAAACAAATCCACTGAGGAGCACAAAGTAAACCATCAAACATCAGCCACTGCTTGAGGTGAGGACAAGTTCGTGTGCCCAGCTCCCCATGATGACAGTCACAACTGGTACTTTCTGAATTATGTCTGTACTTCAGACAATCAGCTGGAAACATCTCAAGCCACAAGAATACGGATTAAAGATTCAAGTTCCCCTGCATGTTACGTGTGTGTTAAGACAAGCTAACAGCTTGATCTGCCCCAGGCAAGGCCAGAGCTCTGGAGCCAGCTGCTGACAATGCTGCGTGGGCTATGAAAGGTCTCCAGAAGAGCAGACACCATCTGCAACAGCTCTGTTTTTCCAACCCAAACAACTCCTGCTGCTTTTTTGGGGCTGAGTAGCTTTTCCACGGCTGTTTCCTTCAGCAAAATGCTGAAGAGCCTTAAAATGTCACACCACTACTGTTTTGAGTGCAGCACCTTTTTGTGTGCTCAGAAAACCAGGTCTGGATGTGCTCTGGGGAGCAAAAAAATACACCTCAGACTTGTGGGGACAATACAGCCTTGTGCATACAACTGTGAATGCTTACAGGCATATTGTGAGGAATTCCTGGCATGTGTAGGGAAGGGGAAGAAAGGTGGGACACTTTACTCTCAGGAGAGCTGACTGACGTTGGTGTAGCAGCTCTGCACCTTTGACTTTTCTGAGACCCAAGCTTTTGTCTGTCACATGCACAGCCCAAGACTTACAATCCCCTTTACTGTTGCATCTCTTTGTCCATAAGGCAGGCACTTAAAAAGACTTTCAGGGTAAGTGTTGAAATTATTTCCTAATGCTTGAGTGGGAGTTTGTTTCAGAGTGATCTACAGTTTTGGTTTGCTTTGTTTTTTAGCCTTTCCTATGAGGACTGCAAGCTGCCTGATAACTCGATTATGTAACTGAGGGAATGCACTATTCCTGGAGGAATCCCTGCAGCAACCTGCCTCAGCCCCACATAGGTACAATGTACAAAGTAGCAAAGTACAATGCCACAGCCTTCACCAAAATATTGCTGTGGCACCAGGGAATGTTGGTCCCCAGCCCCTGATACCTTTCCAGCCCTGAAGCTGGAAAACACACACTCAACAACCAGTTTCACTACAGGAAGCACATTTCTAAGGCAAGAGCTTCAGAAATTTGCATCTTTGTAAACCGGGTGCTTGACCTATTTAAGCACAGATCAAATTTAAGCACAGATCAAAAGCAGTGTGTGACAAACACAGAGCCCTGCCATCCTGGACACCACATTTCTGGTCAGGTTTTCTGCTGCAGGCATTCTTTGGCAATTGCTTGGAACCAGACCTCTGGGGAATACAGGGCAAGATTAATTCCTTTAACCTTTAGAAAGATTTCTGAACCAGCTTGAAGTGCTCAGGTATAAATACACTGTCATAATTTGCTCTTACTTTCACTAACAAAACCAAGTATAAGTTTTGAGGAATGCCAGTAAATACTCTCCTCCTCTCAGCTCACAAAAGAGCAACTGTGTCACTTTGTTGTGTTTTTTGTGTAGCATTACTTTTTCAGACAGCTGGCATGACACAAAACTAGAGAAACTGGGTGCTGCATTGAAGACTGATCATCTTAAAAGTGCTTATTCAGTGTTATCTGAATAAAAAATATTTCAGTGTAAGATTTGCCTCTGAAAATCTGACAACAGTAAAATCTGTTGCTGTTGTTGCTACTTTGAAGAAGTAGCACAGGAATTTCCTCTGCCCCCACAGGAATTTACAATTCAGTACAAGAAACAAGGATCTCCAACAGCCACGAGCATTGGGAAGGTCCCTGACTTCCTTTCTAAATTGCAATTTAATTCTAAAACTCTGAAAAATCAAATTCTGAAACTTCTAAACTGCAGGACAAAGTATGTTAGATTCACAGCTGCCTGACTGTTCTTACAGAGAAGTCAAAGAATCACAGAGCTGCTAAGGTCAGAAAAGGTCTTTAAGATCATTAAATCCAACATTTAACCTATTCTCAAGAAAAACAAGTTTCAGACTTTTTAATGCCTGCTGACAGGAGTGGCAGCAGAACAGGCCCAATGATGTTTCCTCCATGTGTGTCCTTACACTTTCTTTGCCAGTGGAAATGATCAACTGCAAAGTGATTTAGCTGTAATGGAAGCCCAGTATCAGGCTGGTTTTCAGCTACAGGGAGAGAGATTTCCTGCAGGGGAAAAACAGACCTATACTTCAAAAATAATGACGGGTTTCTGTATTCTTCCAATTTTTATGAAGTCTTCTCTTCATTCTCAGAGTTAATACAGCATTTTTCAAGACCCCAAAAATGTTCCAAGCAAATGTGATAAAAGCAAGACCAGGAATTTTTTAATAGACTGAAACCTTAACCACAGGGAGAAAAGAAGACCTCTCTGTAAGAAAGCAGCTTGTGAGTGAGCAGAGTTAACACAGGTGCATGAATTCTATGTGTGTCTTCAGGTGTGGCTTGAAAGCATCAATCCTCAGCAGCAATACAAGGCAAGATCTGAAAACTGTTCCATGTGTTAACTGGCCTCATGTGACTGATCTTTCCCCCCCCCTCCTAAGTTTTGAAAAACTGAGAAGGTGCAATCCTGGTTTTTTCAATAAGGAACCATTTCTCTGAATGAGAATGAAGGAACAGCTGCTTTAGGAAGACCTCTTACAGGTTAATTTCCTTGGCTGGGTCTTCTCTGGTAGCATCTCTGTCTTCCAAGGTCATGCTTTAAATTTTCCTCTTTTGAGGAAAAACGTGGGATTAAGATAGCCTAGAGACTAGTAAGTGGGAAGACAATGACTTTGGTTAATCCTTGCTCTTGCACATCAGACTCCAGATAAGAGGTCCCCGCTTGACCTGTTCCTAAAGCTTCAGTTATGGCTTTAAAAATTGGCCTGGTCCTGTGGAAGAAAGACCACCATGTATTAAAGCATTAGTTAAAATTAAAAAGGTGAGCATGTAACAGTGCACAATAAATGCCAGCTGCTGTTGGAGGGTGTGGATTTTTTTCTGCTACTTTCAGACCCCGATGCCCACAGTTGCTGATTAGAGGAGATGGAGGTCCTTCTGGAAGAGGCTGGTTGCTGATGGATGGCTTCAGTGCCTGAGGGTGCTGGATGCCCTGAAGTAGGACAGGAACTTGTAGCAGAGGCTCACCACAAAGTACCAGATGTTTCGAGCCATCTGCGACCTGGCGATGAAGATGCGCCAGATGATGACGAGGAGGGTGGTGTTGAACGCGTACCGGATGTTCCTCAGCCTGGGGAAGAGGCATCTAATCAACAAACACACCAACAACAACAAGAAAGCTCACCAGCCCCCTGCATTTCCTACAGGTAATTCAGGAATAAATCCTATTTACACGTGGCCCTTGGGCTTTTTGCTGTTCCTGTTTTAGTGCTGGAGTCCTTGATCTTGGCAAGGACTGTGCTGGAGCTGGAGCACAGTGAATAGTTTGTGGTGTAGGTGGGAGAGATGTACTGGAATTCTCTCTTGTTTTGCAAGCTCATTTCAAACCAGAGCAAAATCATATAGAGAGGTTTTTCTTTAGGACAGTCTGTGTCCAGTGCTTTCTGCTTTGGTTTCACTGGCTACCTCCCACTTTGCAGGATTTGGTGCCCGCTAGAGAACCTTCACAGGAGTTGACAAGCAAGGTTCTCTTATTTGGGTTTTCTTATCTATCCTGTTTTTAGAGTAGTGAAATTACTAATTAGGGTAATTAGAGTAGTGAATTACATTAGTAGTAATGATCATAAATGGTTGCAATACTGCACCACTGGGATTTTTGATTTTTTGGTGGGAGCAGGTTAGTTTACAACATCCATTTTTTCAATTACTGAATTCTTGAGATCCTAATGATCCAATATTCTTTCTGTTAAGCAAGTTTCTGCAGTTCTCTAATGCTCATTTTTCCCCAGTGCTTGACCAAGGGAAAAAAGACTAAAAGACCTAAAGATCTCAAGAGTTGTTTCATTTTAATTAGAGCCCTTTTATATTACGGTAAACTTTATCACTGCACTACAGCCCACAGTCCAAGGCAGTCAGTAGCCCATTCCTGAGGTCTTTATAAACCTCCTAAAAATGATCCCTGAATGATGAACTTGTTTAGGATTCCTTACTATGGCAAACTATTCCCTTATTCTATGTTTGTAAAAACTGACAAACCGCTGTGATAAGAATTAAGTTAGTTATCTCCATTTTAATCAATAATAATAATTATTATTTTGCAACGTAGCTAATTTATTTTCCCCCAAGGTAGCCAGGAGCTCTTATCTTTGTCCCTGGGTGTGACTTACTTGCGTAGATGCTGCTTTGCTGCTGGAATTCCAGCCATGTCCTCATTTAGCAAGTACTTCTTAGCACCTATGCAGTAGCTCTCGATGTACTCTGACCAGTGCAGCTGGCGAACATCAAAGTTGTATAACTGGGATTTAAAGACAAAAAGCAAAAGCTGAACACCAGAGCTCAAAACCAGTTCATTTTGAAGCATCTGTTCTTCATTGATCTCTGTTCCTGACAAGGCCCTCTCTCTGAAATGCTCAAAGCCACCAAGTTCCTAAACACTGCAAGACTGTGTTTCACAGCTGCTGATTAAAGTCCCACCCAGCTGGGAATCTGGGCAAAGCAAGCAGAAAGGTAGTGCTAGCTGGCACAAAAGAAAGGTGTTTATCTTTCAGGTGGCAACTTTTCCATAAATACATGTATTTGTACACACACACTCACACAGAATCATGGAAGAAAAGTGGCATTCCACACAGGCAAACGGATTCAAATGAAAACCTTCACACAGTTTTAATGTGTCACCAGAATTAGGTGCAAATAAATTAACTGGACATTGAGTCAACAGGTGCCTCTGCATCAGTGTTACTCTCAGCTGTGCTGCATTCTCTTTTGGCAGCTAGATCAACAGAGGTCCAGGAAATGGGTCACTTTGGCAGAAACAGAATCTGGTTGCAGAGCCAACTACCTCAGTTCATTTTAGGTGCTCATACTGGACAAATTGTTAGCAAGCTTTCAGGCAGCTGTCTGTCTCTTAGAGCAAAGAAAGGCTTTGTAGAGAGGAAGAAGTTTTCACAGAATAGCCTGGGTTGTAAGGGACCTGAAAACATTCTCCTGTAATAAATGGAAAGCTGCTAAAATAAATAAATTATTTCAGATTAAAATAAATTCCAATCATCTACATATCATTTAAAAGCTCAACAATACACAAAAAAAAATTGCTGCAGATGAACAGAATCTGAGACATGCAACCCATATTCAAGACATTTACCTTTTTGTCCTCTGTGTTAAGGTGACTCATTAACATATTCATATTATCTGAAGACCAGTTCCAGGACTGGGTGGAGAAATACTGCAGGAGTGTCATAGACTTGTGCAGCCGATTGATGATCTTCATCATTCTGAAACAATGGGGGAGCATCAGAGGTGAGCAGGAAGTCTGACCTTATGTAGAAGCCGTTGGTTTGTGTTTCCACCAATCCAGGTGAATAAACACTGCAGTTCCTCCTGAGCAGTGCCCTGATACTCACTAGGCTGAGAACTTACTCAGCAAATCCAAACTGCTCCAGCTGAGCTCTTTGAGCCCAGAGCTACCCAGCTTGTATTGCTGGCTCCAACATGGGAGCAAATATGTTTGCCACTGATGTCCAACTCACTGGTCTGACCTAAGGGTTGGAAGCTGCATCTACCTCATGTACTGCTGTGGAGGGAAAAGCCCATCTGAGCTAGTATGAAGTCTGCACCCCAAAGGTACAGTGCTTCTCATCCCAAGGTAGATACTTCTCTTTCTGCCACAGGAATTCTCTTCTGCTCCCAAGCCTGAGTTGTGTACTGAGGCAAGGCTCTGAGTTTTGGTATTAGCTCCAGTATTTGGTGACCACATCTGCAATATGGACACTGAACTCAGAAGTCATTTGCTCAACTTCTGTTTTCAGACAGAACTAAAGAATCACAGAGTGGTCTGGGTTGGAAGGGACCTTAAAGATCATCTTGTTCCAACTCCTCCCATGGACAGGGACACTTTCCACTATCCCAGGTTGCTCAGAGCCCCATCCAACCTGGCCTGGAACACTTCCAGGGATGGGGCAGCCACAGCTTCTCTGGGAAACCTGTGCCAGGGCCTCCCCACCCTCATGGGGAATAATTTCCTGCTATATAATCTAAATGTACTTTCTTTCACTTTGAAACCATTCCCCCTGATCCTGTGATTATGCTTCATGGTAAGAGTCCCTCCCCTTCTTTCCCACTGGTCTGTCCAACGTACTGAAAAACTGTTACCAGGGTTTAATAGGTACCCATGTGCCTTCTCTTCTTCAGCCTCAGCAGTCCTGGCTCTCTCAACCTCACAGGAGAGGTGCTCCAGCCCTCAGACCATCTTTATGGCCCTCCTCAGGACCTCCTCCAACTGTTGTTTTGCTTCAGAGGCATAACTGCTTGAGGACTTGGGAAATATAGGCTCAGGCCCTCTCATGTGTCTTGGCCTTTTCTTACTAATATTTTTACAGAAAAATGGATGACAGTAATGCTGTCCTACCCTGCAGGATTATTTTAGCTGTCCCAATGGTCATGAGTAAAAAAGGCCTCTGGCAGTTGTTTTAAAGTGTGATG
Source organism: Sterrhoptilus dennistouni (assembly GCA_013397095.1). Classification (NCBI taxonomy): domain Eukaryota; kingdom Metazoa; phylum Chordata; class Aves; order Passeriformes; family Zosteropidae; genus Sterrhoptilus; species Sterrhoptilus dennistouni. Next base: position 869,642 of record VWZU01011353.1, read on the forward strand.
TACAGGGCTCGGTCAATTCTGAGAGGACACCAAGTCCTCTCAGGCTGGGTAAAGGCAAGAGAAAGCATTAAAAGGCTGATTTTCGTGGAAAAACAAGAGCTGTTTTCATGTGAAATATTGAGCTGCCCAGAGGGTAACACAGTTGCTGTGACAAATCAAGGGTGGCAGTCTGGGGGAGAATGGTGCCAGGCTGGCCTGTCCCCATGCAGACGTGACTGCCACGGCGATAAACACCCAGCACAGCACAGAAAGACACAATGAGTCCATCAGCTCAGAGCAGAACTCTGCAGCTCAGCCAAAGCAACTGGAAAGAGCACTAAAACCTTAGACAGGCACTCCTTAAAGTGGCTTTCATTTTAGAAGCAAAGCAGACCATCAGATTAAAGGCACCTTCATTCTGAATAATTATGTGCACGCTGACTGAATGCAGTTTATCTGAACTGCTTTAAAAATTACTTTAGATTAATCTTCCTGTGTAGGGCAAACACCATGGGGCAAAGCTTTGTGAATATTTTAATACCTTTTAGCAACTTGGGAAAAACAAATTATGCAGCTAGATTGGAAAGATCTCAAGCTGCCCCTCAAGCTGACTCCCCAAAATCTTTAAAGTGCTTAGGACTAATGGGAACTGCCAGAACAAAGAAATGGTAAGAGAATAAACTCTTTAGTATATGGAAAATAATCTTCCCTGTGAGGGTGGTCAGGCCCTTGCACAGGTTTCCCAGAGCAGCTGTGGCTGCCCCATCCCTGGAAGTCCAAGGCCAGGTTGGATGGGAGCAACCTGGGAGAGTGGAAGGTGTCCCTGCCCATGGCAGGGGTGAAACTGGATGATCCTTAAGGTCCCTTCCAACCCCAACCAGTGTGTGATTGTATGATCTGAAGAGGTGTGTGAAAACTGTATTTCATGTCAACTGCCTGAGCTCAAATGTTGTGACCACATTCAAAACACTGACTAATAATTTGTATGAAGGAAAGATCATCTGAAAAACATCAACTGAGTAGAAATATGGCAAAGATTTCTTACAGGAAGTCTCATCCTCCACTGTGGAGGAACTGAGAGGAATAAATCAAGTATTAACTCTCACTGTAGCCACAGTTCAGACATGCTTTTTGTCTTCTAGAAAACTGTTTTACAGCAATGATTTCTTTATTTGTTCCCATACAGAGCCTTGCACAAGCAGACCCTCAGGTGAGACAGGATGGCCCCAAGGGACTACTAAGGGTATAAACCACATTATGCTCTGAGTCATGGATGGATGTGCAGCACTTAGAGCAAACCATTTAGGGCAGTTTTACTTGGTATCTGGAAATTTATGTGAAATGAGCTTACATCTAAAAAGGCTACTTTTCTTTTTTTATTTGATGTGGTTTACTGCTCTTAGACCATAAAGGTCTGATATTCAAGTAGCTGGGTAAGGAAGAAACAATGAATTGCTACGGTGCTTTCTACCACATTGCAGCAATACCTGGATGAGCTGAAGTAGTGTGTACTACTTCACATTAGGAGGATTATATTAAAAAAAAAAGAAGACTTGGAAAACTCCCAACTTCATTGGAGAGCTGTCTTTGCTGAGGCTGCAAATCTTAAAGTTCAGAAGATCATGCTGAGGTCGATTTGACATTTAACTACAGCATTGCAGGCATTGTCCACTGGTTAATTATGCCAATCAACTTCATGAAAAGAAATGTCAATTGTAACAGCAGTGCCAAGATCTTACTGCTGCCCATTGCAACAAACATTGGAGATTCCAGCCTCATTTTTAGTTTACCTCTATTTCTAGGGTAATTCTTTCCTCCTGGAAAACTGGAAATCTTTTTACGGACCAATCTGCCTCCAAAGCAGAGTATCAGGGATAAATCAGAGAGATTTCTTTGCAAACAGCTGAAGCCAGCTTTCTAGCTAGCAGAGGAGCACAAGAGCAGCTGACATCAACACAGCACTGGCATCTTGTTCTCACACTGCATAATAAATCCTCCTCTGTGATGGCAGGGAATAAAGGAGGACAATGTCTGGAGTAACATTACTTACAAGAAGATTCCTTCCACATGAGACATGGATATTGCTGTTCCTCCAATCCATACCACTGCCAGGGTCCAAATACCACCCCATAACAGTGAACTGCCCTCCTAAATATAATTAGAATTTAATCATACCCAGAAACAACTGCTTCCTAGATTTCAGGCCAGTGCTGGAAACAGCTACTTTGGTATCAGATTTATGGGAGGGAAAAAACTGTTAGCTGGTATGTTCTAAACCTTGCCAGTCTCAAGTCCTTACGCAAGCTCATGTCACATAGGGGCGATCCCACTGGAAAGCTGAAGTGGTAGAGATATGGATAATACAGACAAGACAGAAGACTACCAGTCCTCCTCTGCCTTGGGAAGCTCTGAAGTGTGTTAAACCGAGTTCAAAAGATGTGCTGCTGTCCAGGTGGTGGGAAGGGTGTGAACCTGAGGCTGTGCTTAGCTACAGCCATGCCTTTTCCTCAAGAGAAGGAGACGGGAAGGAGCTCAAGGACTCCAGTTCTCATCACTGTGCTCTCCACAGGAGCGGTAGGCATGCAGGAGGCATGCAGGAGGCATGCAGGAGGCTGAGGGGGCACCATTCCTTACCTGGGCTTCCTCCCCGTGAGCCTCATGTAGAGGTCGTAGAGGATGGCGGGTGCCTTGTGGCTGACAGTGATCCAGTACTGGTTTATCAAGTAGCTGGAGGTCATGTGGGCGTTGGGGGTTCGGAAGGCCTGCTCCAGGGGGTTCCTTTTGAACGTGGACATGACGTACTGCCCTGCAAGGGAATAGGTGTTTTTCACTTCCACCTGGGCTGGAACCACAGTGCAGCACAGCCCAAGCTGTTGTGCTTCACACCTCCAGCCCACAGCTCTCTGAACTGTGTAAGCAGAGCTTGGACCAGCTTGTCCCTTCTGCCATGAAAACTGATGACTCCCCATCTATTGCCTGTTTGAAACCTAATCCTTCTCCACACTTAACACTGGAAGACAAAAACCTCCTTGTCAAAGCACCAAAACATAAAGCAGGAAAAGCAGGCAGCTCTAAGAGCTTCAAGGAACTGCAGTTCTGCTTTCACCTGCAGCAGTTGTAAAAAAGCTTGGTTAACTACTAACATTTCTTTAGATCACTGAAAGCAAACTTTGATCTGCCAGCATAAAAAAAAAAAGAGACATTTCTAATTTTCAATCAGATTTTCCAAAGAGCTGATGTCTGAGTTAGTCTGCCACTTACACAGGGTGATATCTTTAGAAGGACTTCATTTCAAACCACATCTGAGACCCACACCACCAAATATCTGCCTGTCTTCAGAAGACCTCTGGATGCTCTAAGGCAGAAAACTGTCTTGCATTCATAACTCAAAAACAAATGATAGGGTGGGAATCTTCCCTTCCCTTTGCATGCTAAGGCACAAACTATGCTGGGTCTGATTCTGAGCTCTGGCAATGGCACAGTGCCACAAAGTGGCATCTAGATGTGCATATCTGGGGCATTTGCATATTGCAGAGGCTTAATAGAACTGCAGTAGTTGAGTGTAAGACTATCATCCTAGGGACTGATAAACAGATGGTGCTCCTATTCCTGAGCACCAGCAAGCTCAAGAAAGAAGAATATGTGGGCTTTTTTCACTTTCTGAAAAATTGATTCGAGAGTTAACAACATCAATCTGTGCTCATATTATAGTTTAGTCTCTAAGCTTATGTTACAAATAGAAAATCAGATGAGAATTTGCGAGCCACAAGAAACATCCAGATCATCCTCAGATAGGCAGATTCCATTTGTAACATTCAGACAGGACCCTCCAGTATCTGTGGTCAGCTCATTACTGCCCTTCAAGTAGTGACTTTTGCTGTACTTTCAAGAACACCAAACCAGAAATTTGTCACCTCTAGGAGCTACTGCAATGACTTAGTGGATGGGTGTTTTTTCCTCTGCAACCTCAACACAAAAATGCAGCAGCAAATCCTACAACTCAAAGGCAGGTTCTGCAGGGGGAGAATCAGACACAGGTCTCATCTAGGTAGACTATCAAGAATAAATTGAACTTAATTTTTGCCAAGCTGAACATCATTTTCCAGCTGGTTTTAAGGTTTAATTTTAAGGAGAAACTGCAAAATGTACTTCACAAAGTCAGACTAATCAGATTCACACTGCACCAGAGCAGAATATGCTTCTTCAGATAAAAATTTAGTTGTTTGACCACATTTTTGTAACAGCAGCAAAAGTAATGAGAAAGTAAGGGAAAAGAAAAACCCTAAGGCATATAGCATTATTTGGAAAAGAAATAAATCAGTTAAGGTGCCTTTTAACACTAGGAGTTTTTATGTGTGTCTGAGGAGCTTTAGAATGAACTGCCTTGCAATGAATGTTTAAGCATAAACTCTCTTCTAGATCTTTCTCCTCCCTCCAAGCTCATCACTCAAAGCATCACCATCTCAGTCACTTTTGTTCCTAACCCTTGATATCCTCAGCCTAATTCAGCCTCAATTTCTCTGTTTGATCTTTCTCCCCTTGAAAAATCCCTCCTCCCTTGTGTCCCCCTGTCACTCCTACAGCAGGTCCTGGTGTCACTTGGCCTAACCAGGTACCCCAGGCCCTCCCCTCTGCAAACCCCATGTCTGCTTTTGCAGGAAAATTCTCAGTCCCACACCAAGTGACTCCCATTCCCCTCCCTGGTTTTTCAGCAGCTTCCAGACACTCAGTACCCTCCGCCTTGATGACCAGTCACACACCCTGACTCCTTGAACAGAATATGTTTATTTCCCAAAAAGAAACTGGTAAGAGACTGAATCGAGGATTCAGACTGTACAGCTGCAGTCAAAACATCATGATGCAGTAAATCTTTCCCAGACTCATTTTCTCAGCTGTGCAGCATCTTTAAAGGCAGAATTTTGCACTTTAATACTCCATACTAATTCTCTGCAGCATGCTGCTCTCAGGAAAACTGTGGCTACAACATGTGGTAGAAAGAGCTCTTGTAGTGTCACCCAAGGAGAAAATTTTGCCTTCAGTTCCACCACACAGCTGAACTGTTCATGGAAGCTGCTGCTGCTGCTGGACCCAAATGATTTAATGGCTAAATCCACAGTTATAAGCAGAGGAACAGAATAAAATCAATGACAATGCACTAATACATCACTGTTTTCATCAGTAAATTTACACTGAAAAAGGGTTAAGAAAGGCAAACCTCAGAAAGTGGTGCTATGGTGGCTTTTGCTGAAGTAGAGCCTGTGAAGAGCTTTGCATTCACTCCTGTGAAAAAGCCACAGATCTGTGACTAACCACGACATTTCATTTTTCGTTAAAAAAAAAAAAAAAAGCCAGGAACTTGGTGTGATGTCCTCAGCACTCAGCCAATTGCTGAAACCTCTTCCCTGCTAGGCCAATTGATCAAATATCATGGTTAAAACATTTATACTGATAATGCAATTATGGTCTCATTCTCTGCTAGCTAACTTAGCTTGCCATGTCAATAATGCAAGGGGAAAAGCAAAGCAAAGGCTGAGAGATGGAGTAACTAGCCTCCTGTATTTAAAAGCACAAAGATATGAATGCACGGGTAACAGAAAGTAAACCAGGCCCAGTACATGTGTCCATGAATGTACTAACTGTACACAGTATTTCACAGCACACAGCTGAGACAAATTCTGCTGCTTGGCTTCAGCATGAGTTTTTCTCTGCAAGGGTGTCAGGATCTGTCTCCCTTTCTTTCACCCCTGCCCTGGAAGTATATCTTGTAGAAAAGTCAGCCATGAAAATAATCTTTTTTTTTTTTTTTTTTTCCCACAAAACTCATGATCAAAATACAAACTGTTCTTGAAGCCCATGTGTCATCTCAGTGTTTTCCTCCTCAAGTGCACACCTGTTATTTCTATTCAGAATTTTCTGATGGGGAAGGAAGACCACTTCACTTCCACAGTATCACAGAATCCTAGAATAGTTTGGTTTGGAAGTACCCTTTGCCTCACAGAACCTTCACCCACTGCAGCTAGGTCCCCAAAATCCAGTTTGAATGGCAGACACCAAATGCCAACACAATTGTGGAAACCAATTCTTCAAAGTGTAAGGAACCCTATGGATGTTCTCCATTTAAATGAGACCTTACCCATTTCTCCCCAGAAGAAAGGGTTGATTCCCCCTGTTGTGCAGTTGTACACCAACAAGTTTTTTGGTCTGGAAAACAGAAGTATTATTTTGAGATGTGAAGAAAAACTCCATTTCTTAGGGAAGGGAGTACAAAATCAATCAATTTCAAGAAAACTCCTGGTTTAATACCAAACAAAGTTTGCATTTTTTGGTGTGGAACTAAACATGGATCACACTGGTTTTATTTCTTCCTTCAACATAAGTCAAGAATTAATGAAATAGTTTTCTTGACCTAAGCCTGCCTTGCCAAGAGGGTCAGGTGTTGACATCAATAAAGCATTTTTCTTACTGTATACTTGAAAACTGCACCATTTTAGTTTGGTGGATTTCTTAATAATGCTTTGAGGGGGAAGCTGGTGAGCTGCTCTTCAAGGTCCTTTTAGGATCCTTATTTAACTTTCTGGATGTAGCTCAACCCTCAGCTCAGAGGGCTTACTCTGTCTTTTAGAGTAAAACACTTCTGCCTTTTATTTGCCTGGGTTTGATTGCTCAGAGTTGCATAAACCTCCAGAATTATTCATCTGGTTTATTCTCTGTACTCTTACCTAATGATTAAAAGCCAGGCCAGAGGTTCACAGGAAAAGACCTTAAATCCATAACATCACTTCTATATCCTCTTCTCAACAATGCAAAGAAGGGAGATTTTTTAGATCATATAACCTATAAGCCCATAATATATTTACATTGTGCAATGATTCCCATGGAAAACACGCAGAGCTTTTTTACCAGGAAAACTCCAAGAAGACACTTGAAAAGCAACTCAATGAAAGGAGGCCCAAAAAACCACTGCTGCAAAGCTTTTGGCCTTCAGCAGAGTGACTTCTGAGAGGTGAGAAATGGGTCTCAGCTGTAGAGATTTCCTAACTCTAAACCCTGCCTTTACTCTGTCTTCTACACTCTCAGTCCTCGCCCACCCACAGGGAGAAAACAGCAACTGGAAAATCAATCAACCAGCCTCTTGCACTGGTTTTTAATCAGCTCCTGGTTCCCTCTGAAGTGCTGGTGCAGGGAGCAGATATTCCAGGAGCATGGGCAAAAAGGAATTCTAGGAAGAGGGATGCCCTCCCACCTGTGCACAGCCGTGTACCACCCGGCTGCCAGGGTCAGGTTGATGGCGACGTCGACGGGGATCATGTCGGCCACCGCTTCGTTGTTGGCAATGACGGTCCTCAGGATCCCTTTGCCTGCCTGTGGGACACAGGGACACAGGGAAAACAGTCACCCACCTCAGGCTGGGCTGAGATTTAGCTGGCAGGGCTCCAGCAGCATGCACTGGGCACGGGCCAGCACCGCAGCAAGTTTTTTTCTGCTGCAGATTATTTGGTTTCTGTGACAACAAGGATGGATCTCCTGTGGATCCCACTGTCCTGCATTTTCAGAGGAGGCCTGGAAACATGATGATGTCTGTGCTGGGTACAACAAGAAAAGCTGGGACTCTTAATTTAACTCAATATGAAAGAAATACCCGAGGAAAGAAATGTATCTGATTTGCTGCTGTAAAGTTCCCTGTGATGCCTGAAAGTTACATTTCCTTAAATGACATGGGCAGGCACAGGTCTGAGTGTCCCTCAGAGACTTTGGAAATTACAGCAGTAGGATTTTTGAAAAGCTGACTACCTTTCCTTTGGATGTATTCACACTCTCCTCTTTTCCAAAGCAAAGATACAGAGGATGGCTCCTGCCTTGAAGAGCACATCACCCACCAAAACGCAGTAAAAGGAATCAGTGCAAATACAAAGGACTGAAGAAATAGGCAAGAACAAAAAATGTTCATCCTGCTTTGGTTGGAAGTGCGTTTTTCAGGGGATCAGGCTCCCCAAAAAAATGTACATTTAATCTGAATGGCTATCAAGTGATTTCCATGATGACCAATCAGGCTTTGGAGGTTCCACAGGAGAGACATGGCAACAGCATGTCAGAGAGGACAAGGCAGAATACAGAAACATGGGGGTGAAACTTGGTGTGTCACAGATGAGGGCTGAACACAGCACATAAGAGAAGAAACCCCACACAACAGAGTCAAGGGTGCAATCATGCTATTTCTCATGTGGGAAACAATGCAGTGAAGCTGAGGAGCCAGGGGAAAAGCTGAGAGGATAAAAGTGCTGGTGAAGCAAGGAAGGATAAAAGCTCCTGTAATTCAGAACTGTGCAAAAGCAGAGAGGAAGGACTGAGTGAAGAAGCAAAAGAGAATCTGCTACAGATCCATCAATATTTAAAAGTTAGGGCAAAGGAAATGTTACAGCTTTTCTTAAATTATTTTCATACAATCTGCAACTTCAATTTCATTATAAAATAGATTAAATTTTCATACAGCAACTAAACAAGAAGTGCCCAGTTGTGGAAAACCCCTTGCCTGAAGTCTGAGGAGAGAAAAATGTCATTAAAACAGCATTTAAGGTTTGCTATTAACTTGTAAAGCACATGTCATTGTCCAGTGGTCATTGGTGGATTTTAAGGGACACTGTATCCCCTCTTTGGGAGGTGTTTATCTTCTTGGTCTTTTTGGGGGCTCTTCTCTTCCTTTTCCCTTCTGCAATCAGATGTGTTTGTTGCATTTCACAGCTTGCAAGTAAGGGAATACCACTTGTGACTGATTTAATTTTCATCAGGAACTAGGAGCAGTCCCATCTCATCCTTGGTGCATTGGGCAGAGGGATCACAGACTCTGATTGTGCAAGATTCCCCACATGGCTCACTCCATCCTCCTCACACCTGTGTCATGCATTGAATTCTGCTGCCCTAAGCTGAACTGTGGTTAGGCTCAGACACTAAAATTTCAACTTGCAATGTCACTATGATTTTCTTTGGGCTCTTACTACTGGGCTTTCTCAAGGGGAAAAAAAAAGACAGAAAGAAAGAAAGGAGGCAACCAAGCTCAGCTCTGAATTTTCCACTGCTATGAACACATGCCCACTAGAGACCACTGTGTAATCAACTATCACATTTTCACACTGAAGACCTTGCTGAGATCTTCAAAATGAGGATGTTTGATGGATCTGCTGCAAAATGTGTTCAGAGCAGCATGTGATGGTCATACACACATGAATAATTTTGAGATTTCCTATGCTTTGTATTTAACAAAGGCTTAAGTTTTTAAGGTTATTTTTTACACTGAAAATGGTTCAGTGGTACTTCTGTCAGGTGTGGCTTGGTTTCTATTTATAGACGCTGACATTTTTCCCTTTAGTGAAATAGAAGCTACTGCAAAGTGAAGCCTCCAAAATAATTTCCTGGTTAGAGTCTGATGTTTCTGGACAGCCTCTCAGCTGAGGTGCTTTGGGGCCAGTCACTGTCCAGACCACAAATTAAACCAGTTGTGCCCTACAGCTTCACTGCCTTGCAGGGAGGAAAGTCTTTGCATGTAATAGGGAACAGCAAGACAAAAATGCCTTAATTACACTCCAGCGGAAATGTAATTAATTTCATTTTGTTCCTCAATCAACAAACACAGCTCCCCACAGCAGCTGGAGCAACTGTAGGCGAAAGAAACATAATTAGATTATCAACAACAACTCGGACTCCCATATTTCATGAATATTTAAAAGAAACGTGTCTATTTATGGAATGAAATGATCAGACTCAAACACTGCAACTGAGGAAAAAAAGTCTTTACAAGATTTGGAGTCTAGATTCTGCCCAAGTGACATCAAAGATCATCTGAACCAAATCTGAATCTGGGGGAATGTTCTCCCTGTTAGGGTGAGCTTGGTTAGAAAGTTGAAAGTGAGTATTTTGGTATGGAGGGACACTTGAAGTGCATAAAACCAAACCACCAAAACCACTTCCCTTTTGCTTTTTTCAACACTTAATTAAAGCAAATAAAGCTACTCATCTAATAATCACAGTTTAAAATATATTTGGCCAGGAGAGCTGCTTGTACTGACACAACTTTCAGGTAATCAAACTGATGCAGCACTCAGATGTTTAAGGGTTCATTTTCAAACAACTCACCACATTCAAGCACATTATTTATTGTACTTATTAATACTTATTAATACCTCCCTTCAGAAGAAAAAAGTCTCTTGGGTCCCTAATAATAAACACTTTTCCCTTCTGAAAAACATTCCAAACAACTTTGTCTCTACATCCTGCATCCTTGTCATTGTTTTTTGTCTTTTTGTTGGCCAACTCTCAGTGTAGTTAGAGACCACATTTCATCACCCAAGAGCTCAGATGACACAAATTTCATTGTCTCTTCTATTATATTGAAAAACCTCAGAGCTTCAAACCTGGACCAAAAAAATACCACCTCTTTTTCAAATCTCAGTGCAAGTCTAATCTTTTATATAAAAAGAGAAGTTATTTCCCACAGTGACCCTAGAATGTCATAATTTTTGCTTTCTTTGGAGCTAACTTGGATCTAAAGATATAGGCTGCATCTGCATACAAAACCTGGCACAAGGTTTCTTGCAAACCAGTCCTGGATAAAATTTTTGACAGCCATCATCAAAGGTTATGATTAAAAAAAGAGGCTAACTAAAACAAAAAAAAAAAAA